>JAUIRK010000553.1:0-78438 GCA_030549495.1 Nectonema munidae
GACCCTACATAAATATGTCTATCCTTAACTTTGGAGGCGATATGAATCAGAAATGAGTAATAAGTTTCAAATTGACCATCCCAATGGAGACACATTGGTCCTAAAAAAATTGGATTGGCTTTGGTTAATCTACTTTTCAATCTTTTTTCCTGAAATACAAAATAAGTCAGAAAACATGATCCTAAATTGAATGTTCGATCAATGGTCATTATACATCCATTATCAATACATTCTAGAAAGTGATTCAATTGAAAATCAGTATATAAAATGAAAGAAGGTGGCTTACCTTGTGTTGAAAAGAAGTGCCTGATAAAAGGATGTTGGTTACAACACATGGAAATTGACATCTGAATTTCTTCAGATAGATTCATGAGTGTATTAGGATTTTCAATTTCATCTCTGCTACGCTTCATGTACCTTATAATTCCGCTGTTGCGAGGTGCTTGATTATCTAAAAGCAAATCTGTATATATTTTTCGTACACTATCTTGAGATTTACTTAATTTTTTCATAACAAGATCTCTTGTTTCCTCATCAGTTCTTACATAAATGTTAGAATTTTTTGAGTTAAGATAAGGAATTAAGGTTGGAAAAGTCCCAATGTATTCATATGTCATTATTTGGAAAAGATTAGGATTAAGTTTTGGCGACACATAAAAATAAGATATCCTTCTTTGATAATTTTCATCCCTTTTTAACTTTGAATAATGCCTTTTAACATAAATTACATTTGATTCGTCAAGGTGGTTAACCCTGACAAAAGATAAACTGTTATCAGAATTTACTACATAAGAAAACTTATTAGTTGAGTTTTTAGTCCAGGCACCACAGTCATCGAAAAATTTATTCTTATTTTGAGAAGCCTTTTTAACGAGGAAACATATATTTTCTTTACTGAACCCCAATGGAACATTATCATATGGAAGAGATGTGTTATTAATAAATTCAAACCAATCATTTCTAGATAAAAATTCTTCTATTTTGATAAACGAATTTGTTTTATCTGATTGAGTATATACACAAGCGTAACTGTGCTCATAATAAATTGATTTACCAGCCACGGCTTTTAATGACTCACAATTTCTGTTATTAATATCATCGGAGTGAAATTCAAGCAAAATTTTATCTTTTTTAACCAACTCTTCTATGGGAACTAATTGATCTTTATTTCTGAATACGGAAGAAACATGTTTTTCGCATTTAACCAAAGGAACAAAGTGATTTGGAAATGAAGGATAATTTTTTTTGAAATTAGTAGATGTAAATAAAATTTTTATGTTATCAAACGAAGAAATTTTCTTCGAGTTAAACTCAAGAGGTAAAATGATTGTATTTAATATCAAATGAGCAACATCATCAATTGAATTATACGGTGGATATACTAATCTAATTGGTTTTTTTAGAACACTTGAAAGAGCACTTATCGTGAAAACATTAGACCAACCGTAATTTGAACATGCACCATAAACTGCATCTTCTAAACTGCATACTTTATTATACTCTTCATTCCTATATTTTTCATAGTTTTCAACTAATTCAAATGCTGTTAAAATGCGGTATATAATAGAATAATTTTCATTATCATGAAAGAATATAGAAATGGAATTAAACAAACAGTTCCCATCTCCTTTAGTGGTTAAGGGAATGTAGTTTGTGTCCATATTAAACGTGTCTAAAATGTGTTTAGAGTTAAAATCAAGAGTAGTCGAATACATATTTGGTTCAAAAGTGGGAAGAGGTACTGTTAATATATTTTTATGATGGTGTATATATTTTTTAAAGAGAATATTTTGGAATCAAAGTTCTTCTCTGAATTTAGACTATTTAAACATGCATTCATATTTAATAAAATATTAGAGTACCTTTCCATTTGACACTATAAAAAGTTATAATAATTAAGAAAATAAGTGTAAAGGAAACACTAACAAAAATGTAAGATGAGAACAAATATGTATATCTCAAAAGATAGAAAAAGCTAAATATAAAGTTAAACAAAAATATAGAAATAATTATCTTACAGAATTGGAAAAGGTAAAAAGTTGTTCTAAAAAATATTAATATTTCATATAAGATAATAACAAAATGAAAAGATAGAAATAATTATCTTACAGAATTGGAAAAGGTAAAAAGCTGTTCTAAAAAATATTAATATTTCATATAAGATAATAACAAAATGAAAAGATAGAAATAATTATCTTACAGAATTGGAAAAGGTAAAAAGCTGTTCTAAAAAATATTAATATTTCATATAAGATAATAACAAAATGAAAAGATAGAAATAATTATCTTACAGAATTGGAAAAGGTAAAAAGCTGTTCTAAAAAATATTAATATTTCACATAAGAGAATAACAAAACGAAAAGATAGAAATAATTATCTTACAGAATTGGAAAAGGTAAAAAGCTGTTCTAAAAAATATTAATATTTCACATAAGAGAATAACAAAACGAAAAGATAGAAATAATTATCTTACAGAATTGGAAAAGGTAAAAAGCTGTTCTAAAAAATATTAATATTTCACATAAGAGAATAACAAAACGAAAAGATAGAAATAATTATCTTACAGAATTGGAAAAGGTAAAAAGCTGTTCTAAAAAATATTAATATTTCACATAAGAGAATAACAAAATGAAAAGATAGAAATAATTATCTTACAGAATTGGAAAAGGTAAAAAGCTGTTCTAAAAAATATTAATATTTCACATAAGAGAATAACAAAACGAAAAGATAGAAATAATTATCTTACAGAATTGGAAAAGGTAAAAAGCAGTTCTAAAAAATATTAATATTTCATATAAGATAATAACAAAATGAAAAGATAGAAATAATTATCTTACAGAATTGGAAAAGGTAAAAAGCTGTTCTAAAAAAATATTAATATTTCACATAAGAGAATAACAAAACTAAAAGATAGAAATAATTATCTTACAGAATTGGAAAAGGTAAAAAGCTGTTCTAAAAAATATTAATATTTCACATAAGAGAATAACAAAACAAAAAGATAGAAATAATTATCTTACAGAATTGGAAAAGGTAAAAAGCTGTTCTAAAAAATATTAATATTTCACATAAGAGAATAACAAAACGAAAAGATAGAAATAATTATCTTACAGAATTGGAAAAGGTAAAAAGCTGTTCTAAAAAATATTAATATTTCACATAAGAGAATAACAAAACGAAAAGATAGAAATAATTATCTTACAGAATTGGAAAAGGTAAAAAGCTGTTCTAAAAAATATTAATATTTCACATAAGAGAATAACAAAACGAAAAGATAGAAATAATTATCTTACAGAATTGGAAAAGGTAAAAAGCTGTTCTAAAAAATATTAATATTTCACATAAGAGAATAACAAAACGAAAAGATAGAAATAATTATCTTACAGAATTGGAAAAGGTAAAAAGCTGTTCTAAAAAATATTAATATTTCACATAAGAGAATAACAAAATGAAAAGATAGAAATAATTATCTTACAGAATTGGAAAAGGTAAAAAGCTGTTCTAAAAAATATTAATATTTCACATAAGAGAATAACAAAACGAAAAGATAGAAATAATTATCTTACAGAATTGGAAAAGGTAAAAAGCAGTTCTAAAAAATATTAATATTTCATATAAGATAATAACAAAATGAAAAGATAGAAATAATTATCTTACAGAATTGGAAAAGGTAAAAAGCTGTTCTAAAAATATTAATATTTCACATAAGAGAATAACAAAACGAAAAGATAGAAATAATTATCTTACAGAATTGGAAAAGGTAAAAAGCTGTTCTAAAAAATATTAATATTTCACATAAGAGAATAACAAAATGAAAAGATAGAAATAATTATCTTACAGAATTGGAAAAGGTAAAAAGCTGTTCTAAAAAATATTAATATTTCACATAAGAGAATAACAAAACGAAAAGATAGAAATAATTATCTTACAGAATTGGAAAAGGTAAAAAGCAGTTCTAAAAAATATTAATATTTCATATAAGATAATAACAAAATGAAAAGATAGAAATAATTATCTTACAGAATTGGAAAAGGTAAAAAGCTGTTCTAAAAATATTAATATTTCACATAAGAGAATAACAAAACGAAAAGATAGAAATAATTATCTTACAGAATTGGAAAAGGTAAAAAGCTGTTCTAAAAAATATTAATACTTCACATAAGAGAATAACAAAACGAAAAGATAGAAATAATTATCTTACAGAATTGGAAAAGGTAAAAAGCTGTTCTAAAAAATATTAATATTTCACATAAGAGAATAACAAAACGAAAAGATAGAAATAATTATCTTACAGAATTGGAAAAGATAAAAAGCTGTTCTAAAAAATATTAATATTTCACATAAGAGAATAACAAAACGAAAAGATAGAAATAATTATCTTACAGAATTGGAAAAGGTAAAAAGCAGTTCTAAAAAATATTAATATTTCACATAAGAGAATAACAAAACGAAAAGATAGAAATAATTATCTTACAGAATTGGAAAAGGTAAAAAGCAGTTCTAAAAAATATTAATATTTCACATAAGAGAATAACAAAACGAAAAGATAGAAATAATTATCTTACAGAATTGGAAAAGGTAAAAAGCAGTTCTGAAAAATATTAATATTTCACATAAGAGAATAACAAAACGAAAAGATAGAAATAATTATCTTACAGAATTGGAAAAGGTAAAAAGCAGTTCTAAAAAATATTAATATTTCACATAAGAGAATAACAAAACGAAAAGATAGAAATAATTATCTTACAGAATTGGAAAAGGTAAAAAGCAGTTCTGAAAAATATTAATATTTCATATAAGAGAATAACAAAACGAAAAGATAGAAATAATTATCTTACAGAATTGGAAAAGGTAAAAAGCAGTTCTGAAAAATATTAATATTTCACATAAGAGAATAACAAAACGAAAAGATAGAAATAATTATCTTACAGAATTGGAAAAGGTAAAAAGCTGTTCTAAAAAATATTAATACTTCACATAAGAGAATAACAAAACGAAAAGATAGAAATAATTATCTTACAGAATTGGAAAAGGTAAAAAGCTGTTCTAAAAAATATTAATATTTCACATAAGAGAATAACAAAACGAAAAGATAGAAATAATTATCTTACAGAATTGGAAAAGATAAAAAGCTGTTCTAAAAAATATTAATATTTCACATAAGAGAATAACAAAACGAAAAGATAGAAATAATTATCTTACAGAATTGGAAAAGGTAAAAAGCAGTTCTAAAAAATATTAATATTTCACATAAGAGAATAACAAAACGAAAAGATAGAAATAATTATCTTACAGAATTGGAAAAGGTAAAAAGCTGTTCTAAAAAATATTAATATTTCACATAAGAGAATAACAAAACGAAAAGATAGAAATAATTATCTTACAGAATTGGAAAAGGTAAAAAGCTGTTCTAAAAAATATTAATATTTCACATAAGAGAATAACAAAATGAAAAGATAGAAATAATTATCTTACAGAATTGGAAAAGGTAAAAAGCTGTTCTAAAAAATATTAATATTTCACATAAGAGAATAACAAAACGAAAAGATAGAAATAATTATCTTACAGAATTGGAAAAGGTAAAAAGCAGTTCTAAAAAATATTAATATTTCATATAAGATAATAACAAAATGAAAAGATAGAAATAATTATCTTACAGAATTGGAAAAGGTAAAAAGCTGTTCTAAAAATATTAATATTTCACATAAGAGAATAACAAAACGAAAAGATAGAAATAATTATCTTACAGAATTGGAAAAGGTAAAAAGCTGTTCTAAAAAATATTAATATTTCACATAAGAGAATAACAAAACGAAAAGATAGAAATAATTATCTTACAGAATTGGAAAAGGTAAAAAGCTGTTCTAAAAAATATTAATATTTCACATAAGAGAATAACAAAACGAAAAGATAGAAATAATTATCTTACAGAATTGGAAAAGGTAAAAAGCAGTCCTAAAAAATATTAATATTTCACATAAGAGAATAACAAAACGAAAAGATAGAAATAATTATCTTACAGAATTGGAAAAGGTAAAAAGCAGTTCTAAAAAATATTAATATTTCACATAAGAGAATAACAAAACGAAAAGATAGAAATAATTATCTTACAGAATTGGAAAAGGTAAAAAGCAGTTCTAAAAAATATTAATATTTCACATAAGAGAATAACAAAACGAAAAGATAGAAATAATTATCTTACAGAATTGGAAAAGGTAAAAAGCAGTTCTGAAAAATATTAATATTTCATATAAGATAATAACAAAATGAAAAGATAGAAATAATTATCTTACAGAATTGGAAAAGGTAAAAAGCAGTTCTAAAAAATATTAATATTTCATATAAGATAATAACAAAATGAAAAGATAAAAAAAAGTTTCATATAAAAATTGGAAGTTAAAAATGTCATATGTGATATCAATATTATAACTATAAGAAAAAAATAAAATATTAGAGCATAGTTTATTTTAAAAGTTAAATAGGCTTAAAATTCTTAATTACATCTACGAAAGTAAAAAACTTGTAAAGTTGTTTAGAGAACTTACGAGTAGTAAAAATGAAATTAAATTTGAAAATCAAAGAAAAAAGATAATTACGAAAATCTCCATTTTTAAAAAACCGATAAAATGGCTGTTGATTCTGTCAGCTTATTTTGCCACAAAAATGGCTACCGAAAAAAATTCCGAATTTTGAATGATCATAATATAAAATCTATTGGTTAGATTCTTATGTAATTTTACAAGATTATATATTTTATCATGTTCTATTAGTATTTTAAATTTCAAGTCAATTCATTGAATATTTTTAAAGTTATTAAAGTTTTTCTTGTAAGCTTTTCTGTCAGCTCATTTTGCCAGGACCGAAATAAAATTGATTCACCTAATGGGATTTTTTGCGATTGTTTGAATATACAATGAAAAAAAATAATAAACTTGCAGAAGTAAGCTTTTAATATATTTTCCCTCATATCATTTTTTTATTCAGTTAATATAAAATAAAAAATTACAATTCAGAAATTTATTAGAAAAAAGAACTGTATAAAAATAGAATATTTTAATTTTTAATTATTTATTCATCAGATTTCTAAAACAATCCCGAAGAATGCAAAATACACATCCCCAGAAATTTAAAACGAAATAATCAGCACCATGGCTTCATTTGTAGTTTAAAAAGTTGCCGAGGAAGTAAACTCACCTGAAGTTCCTTACATTTGTTTGAAAGCCGACGGGACAAAAGACTGTAACTACACCGAGAATATATCAATAGTAAAATTAAAAATTTTAAAAATTTGTTCATTTTGTCTTAACATATTTATTGTTCAAACATAGATCGTCAGATACTTCAAAGACGGAGAATGTAAAGAGAATTTGCTCGATGTTTGTTCATCAGAAGACGTGAGTGCGAAGTCTATTGCTGCAAAGATTTTGAAAACATTATATGATCTCAAAATAGACTCCAGTAAAATAATTTCACAGTGCTATGACGGTGCTGATGTTATGTCTGGTAAAAACCATTCATTACTATGAGTATTTTATCTAAATGTCAAGGTATAAATTATATTTTAATAATCACTTAATTATTTAAAGGTAAACGAGGTGGAGTCCAGAGTATCATATGTGAACAATTGAAAAAAAAACATTCCATCTTTACATTGTTTCAATCATCAGCTACATCTCTCTATAAATAATTCTCTGAGTGTGATTTCTGAGATTTCCAAGGTAATAGCTCTCTGTAAAATGCTTTATAAATTTACTAAAAAGCACAGAGTATTTCAAAATTATTCTGGACAAACTTTAAAGAGGCTTCTAGAGCAAAGATGGTCTAGTCACTTGGAAACATTTACTGTTGTTTCCAACAACTTCGAAAGGTTAAAAGATTTATTGATTTTCTTTTCGAACAATATCTCTAATACAGAAATTTTTATTGAAGCCCAAAAGCTACTTTTGCAATTCTAGAAGTCAAAATTTCTCTTTGTTGTTTTGCTACTCAAAAAATACTTGAACTGATGTCTCCTTTCTTTTTGCTCAGGTAAGCAAAAAAAATTTTTATTTTAAATTAAAGCTATATATCGATACGGTTACCTTAAGTCACACAACAGCGACTTGAATTGTTTGCTCACAATGGTGGAAACATTGTTAGAATCTTTACAATCTTTGAGAGAAAACAATGATTTTTCGTTCAACTATCGAGTTTTTCAGATCAAAATCTCTTCACCACATTTTACACATTATGCCATCTTGAAAGAAATGACCTATTTATCTGTTTATACAATGAGAAAATTGACCCTTCTTTACTCAATGTGAAGCAAAGGTGAGTGATTTCCTTTATTTAAAAAATATTTACTTTCTGATTTAAAAGCAGTGGCGTAGTGAGAAAATAGAAGTCAGAGGGGCATAACAAGAATTAAGGGGGGGGGGGGGGGGAGGGGGTAGGCAATTTTATAATTAGAGCAGTTATTTTTACTAAAATAACTAGTAAATATAATTAACACTAGAACGATCTTGATTTTTTCAAACGTTTCTCAACTATTAATTAGGTAACTTAATATATACAAGCAAAATAGTTTGTATTGGTTTTTATACTAATATATCGTTTTATAATTATTTTCAATTTTTTGAAAATTTCCTTAAAAAGTTACGAAAAAACAAGGAAGCGTTTTTAAGTAAGGGTGAAACATATTTGAAGGTATTTCAAAATTTTATTATGAATTTTATAATATAAATCCTGTTAGGAAACAAAAGTATTTAAAAATAAGACATTTTCTCCACCATGTGGTGGTAGAGGGGTACAAAAAAACGAAACCTACGTAACAAAAAAGATTGCTATACATCAGAGGTCGGGAACCTTTTTGACTAAAATAGCCAAAAAAAACACATTTTAAAATCTAATCCTCTGTGAGCCATGTATATTTTTAAATAGTGAATACTACTAAATGGAAAAAGAAGACCAACAATTTTAGAGTATAATAAGACTTAATTATTTTAAAAAACATTTGTTTATCGAAGTTATTTCTTAATAAGCAAAGTACTTCTTACTATTAATGCGACTTCTGGTGCTACATGTTTTTGCTGATGGCTTTGTGTCTGGTTGATACGTGGTGAGGTTCAGCTTCATGCAGGCGTTTACACTTCCCTTTGTTAAACGCGCCCGCAGGTTGATCATGATGTTTTTCAGGTGTGAGAAAGACTGCTCACATGCATATGTAGAGCAAAACATGGTCAATACTGCAAAACTCACACTCTGCAGTGTTTGGTATGTGACAGCAAGCGCGTTCCAAGTTTTGGCAATCAGCTGGTCTGCGGGTTGACGTTTTTCATGTCTGCTCATTTGTGTTTGCTTGCCAGCTCTGCTTGGTTCCGTGCAAGTCTTTCCAAATCTTCATTCAGTGATTTGAACTTGGAGTTATTTGCCATGCACGCGTCTTTAAATTCTCTTAGTTTTTCAAAGTGCAGTAATCGACCTGTTTCAATATCCATTTTAAAGATTTCTAGCTTCTTTTCAAATGCAAAAACTGTTTGTTAAATGAATAGCACTGTATTTATAACGGCTGGCATTTTAACATTGAGTTGGATGTTCAGTCATGTCCACACGATGAAAAAACTTGAGAAGCCATTCATTGTCCGATAACTCGGATTATTCAGTGTCTTTTATTCGAAGAAAATATCGGATTTAACTCAGGCAAACCGCAAAACGGCTAAGCACCTTCAATCTTGACAGCCAACGATCATTGCTGTGTAAAACCAGTCCGGAATAATTATTGCCAACTTCACCCCGCAATGCTTTAAACTGCGATCATTTAAAGCTCGGGTGGCAATAAAGTTCAAACCCAAATGATCAGCGACATCACTTTACCAAGCTGCTTTTTACACATTTGCGCACAAAGTGCCTCCTGATGTAGAATGCATTGAAAATTTAGGATGGGTCTGTTCTCGGAAGCGCTACAAATCCTCTGTTTTTCCCACCATGCACGGTCACCGTCAGTACACACGGAAATAAGTTTATCCATAGTTACATTTTTTTTCTTTAGCGAACTCTATGAAAGACTTGAATAAAGTCTCTTTCTGTGGCAAAACGGCAAAACTTTACTCACGCAGTGTGTCACCTGTAACGTAACGTGCAATAACACTGAACTGGGATAAATCACTCACATCTGTTGATTCATCCAAAGAAAGGGAAAAATATTTCGCTGCATTTATGCCCTTCACTTGTTGTTCCTCCACTTGATTTGACATCATAATGATACGCTAGTTTTTGCTGACAGAGGCATTTCTTTTATTCTTTTGATTATATTGTCTTTATCCCAGAAGTCTTCAAAAAGTTTATTAGCCACATCAAGCATGAATGTTTTGACATATTCGCCATCTCTAAATGGCTTTCCGTTCCTCACAATTCCTAACGAACCAGCAAATTAAAAAAGCTAGCAGAACTAAAGTCACCTTGTCGGGTCCATACACGGAGTTGCTGCTGACTAGCTTGCACTCTGGACAGTAGCTCTTGACAAGCCTTCTTTCTGTTGATATGCATTATCCCTCCCTTTTTCCTGAAGGCCACCTGATTTATCTGAGAGCCAGGTGCAGTCATCAAAAGAGCCAGGTCTGGCTCGCGAGCCATAGGCCAAAACAACGCATTTTCCATCTGTAAACGGAAATTAGGGAGTATACCAACAATTATTGTTGAATTTTTTGTTCAAAAAAGTTGGATCTTTCTAGACTTTCTGGAAAAAAAGTTTCAAGACTTCATTGTTATCAATCTTGTGTGTATAATCTTTTAGATAAGAAAGAAGCAATAGATTCTTTTTTTTCATGCAGCATTGAAGATCGTTGGCTTCTTAAATCTCTTTTCAGACAAGAAAATGATCGTTCACATGACGCTGTGCTGATTCCGATAGTAATCGCACCTTTGAATGAAAAATAAATCAATATCAAAGTATCAATATTTTAAAGTTTTTTAAATTCCACCTACATACAGGTCGTATACACTTTTGAACGCATCTCTCAAAGGATTTAAAATACAGAGAATATCCTTCAAACATTTATGGATTGTTGGAGTGAATTCCCTTTTTAAATAATTTTTAGCAACCAGAATTTGGCTTTCAAAATGAGCATCATGTACAATTCGCAGATGCTTTAAGAGACATATCATTTCGTTTACGTCCAAATAATTTTCACTATTTGGCCATAGATTTTCAATGCCTTTTATCAAATTGTTCTGCCCTTCTGAAAATCTTCAAAAATTTTAAATATTTAAGTATATATGCAAAAAAATTTAAAATTTGATTGTACCTATTCTTCATCTCTTCAACAGTTATATCAATGACTTCATTAAAGATACTGATATACTCAGATAAATTATCACTTGTCTGACCTGTGGAACTGATTATTACACTCTCTTGAAACTTTTTTGGAGTTTTTTTAATTCGCTTTGATGTTTGTTCTTTGAAAGTTTCATATTTTTCACAATTTTCCATCAAGTTTCCGAATGAGTATCCATCGTTCCTTAATCTACTTAGTTGATCTCTAACTGAGAGAATAAGTTTCCAGGTAGAAAGGGCATCACTGTTGAGTCCCTGAAATTTCAAAAAAAGAAAATGAGTATGAATCTGAAAACAAAAGTGCAATTTACTTGTGCGTATGTATTGATTGGAAGCAAAACTTTGAAGACTTTATTAAGAAGCTGTAAAACGAAAACAAACTTCTTCTTTTTTATTTGCATGAATATACCTTGAGCTTCGATACTTCTCAATCATTCTACTTCTAAAGTTAAAACTTGACAATTTTGTAATTTGGGATAAGTACTGCGAGAGATTTGAGAGTTTTCTATATTCATGGTTTTATTGATTTCATTTCATTTGAATCTTTTTTCAAGATAACTTTTAACGTCACATTCGTTTTAATTGAAATAATGTTGAAACAAGTAAAGGCATCTTCGACTGAAAAAGTCTCTATGTTGACTTTTTCCGACTAAATCAATGAATCGTGAATATTCTCTAATTTTATTGTTAGCAAGTTTTGACACAGATTTTTTTTTTAACAATTTCTTGATATTTGGTAATAAAATTCCATCATCTTCATCATTAATTTCTTCACTTCTGGAAGATTTTAATGAAAATATTTTGCTGTTTGCAACCAATTTGTCAATTTCGTTACAATTGGAACTGAAGTGTTGCCGTTAGGTTTGAAAAGAGAACGTCTTTTTCTATTACTAATTTTTAATGATTTAATGGCGGTAATCTACAATTTTGCAGGATAACTGAACTTTTAAGGTAAACTTGTGTAAAAGATGTGAAAAACATGCAATCATAAAAAAGTTTGGGAATAAAATTCCATAACTTCTGCAGCGGATATATCGTATGCAACCGCGTTTGTCAACAAAAAAAATTTGTCTTACAAAAAACGCTTTCATGTTTACCCTCAGACAGGCAATTAGATGAAAAAAAGCCTAACTATTGTGGAAGTGTTGATATAAAGAAGAAATCTTGTATGTATGGCTTATAACAATTTTAGGCACATTGAATCAAAAAAGTGCTAAATATAAAAATTGACTTTATTTACCTAAACTCAAAAAATTGACTTTGATTGACTTAAAAATTTGAAATTATTTCAAAATATTTTAGACTAAACAAGTAAAGATCTTCTTCAAAGAGTTTTTGCTAAACGTAAATAAAAGTTGACTTTATTACTTACTCGCCAGGGGCGCACATCCTCAAAATTATTGGGAGGGAGGGCGAAATTTTTTTCTTGCAATTTTCAAAATTAGTGTCCTGGAAATACCACAGGGAGACCAAATATTCAAGCAATCCTTTAAATAGAGTGTATTCAGCGCATACCTAAAATCATTTATAAGGCTACTTTATATTTTTTTTTACAAAATTGGTGAATTTAAATAATATACTTCCAGCAAAAATATTTTAATTAAATTTGCATATCAAATATAGTGCACAGAAAAAATGCCCCAGGAAAAAATGCCTCCAATTAAAAAGTAGGAAAAAATGCCCCCAGTAAAAATGCCTCTGAAAAAAATGCTCGAATTTAAAATTAGGAAAAAATGCTCCAACACAAAAAATTTCAAAAAATTATTAATTAAAATTTTTAAAAAAGATATGTCAAATAAAGATTTTTTGTAAAAAAAAAGTTAACTTAATTAATTAAAAATTAAATTAAACTAAAAAAACTCAGCATACGACAATTTTTTAAATACAAAATTTTTTTTTATAAAATAGCAAATATTTTTGGACTTTGTGTGTATTATAACACTTTCTAAATATAATTTGTATTTTAACTGATTTTAAGAACACATTCACACAAATCTGCACCTTTGCTATTGTTTTCAAGAACTTTGTAAAGAAAAAACCCTATAGATTAAGAAATTTTAGAAATTTAGCCTTTCAAAACGATACCAAATAAAAATATTTATATAATTAAAAAAAATCCTTAAAATCAAAAATTAGAGGGCATTTTTTCCTACTTTTTAATTGGGGGCATTTTTTCTGGGGGCATTTTTACCTACAACCATCGAATATACACTAGTTTAAAAAAATCCAAAAATGTTAGAGGGTGAAATAGGCTTTTCATTTGAAAAATTAAGTAGTCTACCAGGCACATTACAGGAATTGATGAAAGGATATTTGATTCATAGAGAAAACAAATAACTGAAGGTTGGATAGTTTTATATGAGTGAATGTAGTCAAAAGGCAAAAAGTCTACTAGACACCCTGCGATGTTTATATGAAAAAATGTGATTGATTAAGGGGCAATGGTATAAAACGAAGTTATAATTGTGTAAACAAAAAATTAAAATCGTATTATTTCATTTTACTCAGCATCATTCAAAAATAGTTTAAAAGCTAAATTGATACAAGCTACAAAAAGTAAAATAACTTTTAACATTTTGCAATGATTTGCCTTTTATAATAACTCTTAAGGAAAAAAAGTCTATCTGAAAAAGTTATAGAGCTTCAACAAAAACTAAAAAATTTTAGAGCATAACTTAAGTTTTTTGAAAACTAATTTGACGTATCCCCTACAGCATACTCTATGGGTGGCATGGCCGAATTTGTTCATAGTTTGACATAAGCGGTACATCAGTCCCTGGTCAATGAAAATACATCCGATGCACCTTACCTTTTACTCAAAATTGAAAATTTTGCTACATAATTTACATAAGAGAGAAAGGAAACAAAATAAACTAATAAAGCAGTTTTCACTATTTTAAAATGGAACCGTCTGTTCTCAGAATAATTTCAAAATAATAGGAGGCATAAAGAATTAGAATTTATTTGATATTTTCAAGTTTTTATAAGCAGCAAAAGCCAACGTTTAAGTAGCTAGCCCTTATAATTAAAAAATTATTTAAATAACGGTCGACAAACATTTCGCCCCATAGACAATTTGCCCCCTGACAAATTGTCTCATAGGCTATTAGTTTCATCCATCTTTGCTTATTATATGTGTAAAATTATTAAAAAATTTTATATTATTGTTTATTTTATCTCTATTAGATTATTTCAAATTAATCAATTTATCTCTTAATTTTTTAGAATTGTCCATGAGACAAAATGTCTTATGAAAATAGCGGGGCGAATTGTCCATGAAACAAAATGTCTTATGAAAATAATGGGGCGAATTGTCCATGGGACGAACTGTCTTATCAAAATAATGGGGCGAATTGTCCATGGGACGAACTGTCTTATCAAAATAATGGGGCGAAATGTCCGAGGACCAAATTAACATAAATCAAAGTATACGAGAAAAGAAAATCATTGCGTTTTTTTGAATATTTCTGTCTACAAATAAAATTCTGACAGCTGTCATAAATAGATCAAGTACATTTTTAACAACTGAAACATTTTGTTTCGATATTATATTTTTATTATAATAATCAACAAATTTTCTTTAAAAAAATGATTTAATTATGTACAGTGTTACTTATAAAATTTAACAATCGAACATTATAAAAAATATCTCTGCTCAAATATTAAGCAAATAGAGTATTCTTGCTTTTAAACTGAATAGATAGTCAAAATATTCATTCCCAAATAACTATTGAAAAAAATTTCTTGACTTGAAAAAATTATAGTTTTCAAATGTTACAAAATGTAGCAAACGTAATGATAAAGATTAAGTGACTTTTGTTGAAAAAAAATTCTTAGCGCGAGTCTAACAATATTCATTGATATAAAATTGTAACAATTGAAAACTATTTTAATTTAACTCTAAATGCAAATTAGACAGAAGCAGTGTTGTACTCCACACATGTATTTTGAATTTACTTCAACAAGTAACCAAAATTTTATGACAAATTTGTCCGGTTTGGGAAATATTGAGTAAACGTACATCTTGCTTTGGTTGGGAAAAACTGCTCATAAATAGTAAGGTTACAATCAGGCACGTAAGACTTGATACAATTTTCTAAAATATGTTCCATATGTTGGAGAAGAGAGCAAACTTATCATTTTGAAGCCTTTTATCTCTCACTTTTTATATCAAATCTTAAAAATCTCATGATTTTTTCAAATGATCCCGTGACATTGCTTCGCTTGAAAAGCTGAACTCCTCATTTTTTTGACGAAAAAAATTTAATAGGAAAATTTTTACCTCCAAGAACACCACGTAACAAAGTCAAAACTATGGATTTATCTATTTCATGCAAGTCAACATTCCATTCTTTCTCAGATTTTACTGCTTCTAAATTTGTACATTTTTGAATGTGACGAATCACATTTTCAAATATAAAAGAATAAAAAGCAGAAACACAAGTTTTGTCAACATTGCAGTAAGTAAAGTTAGTAGAACCATTTTTCACTTTGAAAATGTTTTGTTGTTGTAATCTTCCTTGCAGGGTTTGGTGACTCAGATCAGATTGTTCCATCTCTACCTATCAAAACTTGATGGTTCACATTGTTCAACTTCTGTAGAAACATTAGAAGTTTCAAAATGATCGAAACTTTCAAAATCAATATCGTTTTCTTCATCAATTTTATTTGAAAAAAATTCTGATCCAGAATTCTCCTCTTCAATACTTTGAATAAACAACAACGCATTTTTAGCAGCTACTCTTTCTGATTTTGGTAATATGCATTTTAAATGATAAAACTAAAGGATAATAGCAAAAAAAGATATGCAATGATGAAAAATAATCGATAAAGTATTAATCACAGTGTAAAATGTCAAAATGACCATTTCGTCTTTGTAGGTATATACAATCGTGTAGCAAAAAACAAAATCAATATAAGTAAATCAAAATGACTAATTGATTGCTTGAATGCTCGCTCATATTAGTATCTTGACTAATTTTATCATGACTATCCTAGTGTGTTTGTGATACAAAATCTGACAAGTGCTCATTTTGACCACTTTGTTTTTCTAGTGTTAAATTTTAGTCAAATATTAAAACGCTTATAACTTTCGCATTTATCAACAAAATGTATCATGCGATATGCCAAATTAAAGCATTTTTATGGGCTTTCAGAATACATTACTTATATTATAAGTACATGATAAATATCATTTTACTGTTTTTATATTCCATGGGCTTCATTACCATTGTATAATTACAAATAAAATTTTAATTTTTTTATAATTTTGTATTTTTCAGTTTTTTTCGTAATTATCAGATGCAAGAGGCATATTTTGTATATTTCGTAATTTGAAACTAACGCTTATTACATTTTGACAAATTTTCACCTTTAATCTGTAACAATTTCCAAGACAATTATAAGACCACTCTACTATCAAAACCTAAATTTATTTGTAGATTTTTTAAAAATACTTTTAGTTTTCCGTTTTTTTTTATAAATTAACCTTCGTTTTTATATTGCTTATAACTTTTGAATTATTCGCCAAAATTTTAAGTCAGTTCAAAATGTATACGATTTCCGGGTAATGTGCGGTTGCCTGTAAACTAGCATAGGTGGCTTATGTATAGTGGCGCATCAAACAACTTACAAATGTATACGATTAAAAATAGTTGCCCAAATTGTATTTGCCCTTTTATTTTTGAAGATAAATGTTATTTTTATTATTGTTTACTGCATAAAAAGTTCAAGGCCTCAAAAAATATTTAAAATGTGTTTATGCTGAATTTTATTATTATCCCCCAAACTGGTTCACTAAAATGTTATTTCTAGGTAAAAACGCAAAATAAGTACAAATGTAGAATATAGTTTTTTCCATTTTAAATTGTCATAGTTAAAGAACACTGTCGAAAATAAATATATAATTTTTACTTTTTAGGGGTCAGTAGTATAGGTCAGTAGTCTACACATTTTTGACGAAAATCATTCATTAAAATTTTACATGAAATATATGCTTTTATACCAAAAGGGCTATGTTTAGTTTCATTTCTGGACTCAGATTTTGGATTTAAGGTTTAAAAATATCTGACAGTGTTTATATAGTATACTACTTTATATAATTATTTAAATGAAAAGCTCCTTTTTGAGATGGGCTGTCATATATAAATCAATTTTTGACAGCTTTGATTGATTTGGATAAAAAATAGACATCACCACTGAATTGAGCATAGCTGAAAATTTGTATATAGGTGTAAAAAACTTTGTATGATTATTTAAATGAAAAGTTCCTTTTTGAGATGAGCTGTCATATATAAATCAATTTTTTGACAGCTTTGATTGATTTTGATAAAAATGGATATCACTACTGAATTCAGCATAGTTGAAAATGGGTATATACGTGTAAAAAACGTTAGTTAATTATTTAAATGAAAAGTTCCTTTTTGAGATGGGCTATCATATATAAATCTATTTTTTGACAGCTTTGATTGATTTTGATAAAAAAAATGATCATCACCACTGAATTCAACATAGTTGAAATATATATATGACATTGAAAATATTTATAAATTATTAAAAAATGGAACTTTTTCAATTTGTTACCATTGTGTTCAGTTGAAAATTAAGCAGTCTGATGAGGGTATGAGTTTTTATATTGCTTATAACTTTTGAATTATTCGACCATGCATCCTATCAAATTGATGCATATTCCATGGGCTTCATTACCATTGTAATTACAAATAAAATTGGAATTTTTTTAATAATTTTATATTTTTCAGTTTTCTTCATAATTAGCAGATGAGAGGTGCATATTTTTAATATTTGCTAATTTTGAAGTTTAACGCAATCTGTAACATTTTCCAACACAATTATAAAACAACTCTACTATCAGAACCTAATTTATTTGTAGATTTTTATAAAATAATTTTGGTTTTCGGTTTTTTATAAATTAACCTTGTTTTTTTCTTTTGAATTATTTCTCTAAAATTTTAAGTGCGGGTTTAATTTACACTTTGATTCCTCAAAAAATAAAGATTTTGGATTGCTCTTTGATGATTTCCAGAGGCATAGCTAAGCTGGGGCCTGAGGGGCCGTGCTCTCAGTGTAAAATAAAAAGTCTATTATTTTATCAGAAGATTCGATTTGCAATTGCTGCCTTCTGGCCCGACTTGAAGATGATGCTTGCGTTACGAACTTTGGATTGACTTTTTTTAAACATCAATTAGCTACTCCATCAAAAATAGAAGGAGGTTGAAATAGTCTTTTTCCTCCTCTAACAGAAATCTATTCACAATCAAAATGATTGACACAAGCATATATTTGTTTGAGTTTCATTAAACTTGAGGCTTTGTTAGGCATAGCCTCACTCCATCGCTTTCTTTCTGTTTCATCATCTGGAAAAGAAACTACTTTAGTATATGGCTCGTTATTGTAGTTACTTCTGCAACCAAAAACATTGAATTTTTTAGGCATTTTATAATTGAACTATTTTAAACTGTATAAACTTCTAAATAAAAAATATTAAAAAATTAAATTTATTATAAAGTAGGTAGCGTTAATTTATTTTTATAAAATGTGTCTCAAAAATTTATTTAAAAATTTTTTAATTTTTGTGAAATAAAAAAAAATTATAAAATTAACAAAAAAAAGTTTCTTTTAAAGTAAAAATAATAAGATAATTTTAATAAAAAAAATGTTAAAATTAAAATATTTTTATTTTTGCATAGGACCCAAGTTAGAAACCCGAGAATTGAGTTACTAGTCCTTCTATTAAGTAGTCTATTGTTAAAGAGGATGATAAAAATTAAAAATTTCCTGGAGATTCAGGGAGGAGAAATCTCGTGGTCGACAATCTAGGTATATTATAGTTTTGAATTTATTGCATTCAACTTACGATTCATTTCTTTTCAGTTGAAGGAACCAACAAAAAGAAAAAGTTTAAATTTCTATTGATTTATATTTGAAATGATAGTTTTTGATAACAAAATCTCAAAACACTAATTTGGACTTTTCTAATAGCAATGTAATATCGACACAGAAATTAATCAAAAGTTTCCATTTATTTATATCAAAATCAATTTATTTTAAAATTAAATTATGTATATCAAATCATATAAACAAACAAATTACCCCATAAATAGGGTTATAGTGGCCAAAAATTATGAGGGGTTGGCTCGTATCTTCAAACTCTTATCTTTTTGCATATGGTGTAAGTTATGTAGTGCCTTTTCATTGCTAACTTTAAAAATAAATTTTTAAAGCGTTTAATTATTTGAAAAGTTTTAGCGTTCCACATCTAAATGAACTCTTCAAAAGTTTTATGACCATGAGTGCTGTAAATTCTTGTTGAGCATGTTCTATTTTCAAAAGATGGATCAATAAAGTGCGAAGTTTGTAAAAACTTTATTTGTAAAGATTACACTAAGTTATACCATTCCCAATTTTTTAGAATATTTTTTCTTACAAAAACTGCCTTTTACTATTCATTTTATAAATGTTGAAATTTGACTTAGTTTTCTGTAATTGGAGCTTAAAAATGCGTTCAAAAATTAAGATGGACAAAAAGCCCATACTTGTTGCCAAGGTTAACGTTCTAATTTTATACTCGATAATTTTAAGATCTAAGATATTTTCCAAAGTTTTTAGAAGTAATACCAGCGAAGCTTAGAGGTTTTTTAGTGTGCATCTAAATCATGCAGCGACGGCCCTTGATGTATGTTTGATACGTCGTCGGCTTTTGCAGTCGGAAAAATCTTTTGTGACTCCGACTCCAGTTTAGTCGTTGACCGAATAGTCTAACCGGCCGGACACTAACGATTATTCTGCATCCACGAGAAGTATCCAGCCGGATAAATCGGATAATTGCAAATCCAAAATATTAATCAACAATTATTTAAAAAAAAGACAGATAATATCTGATTAGTATTTAGGTTAAAGAGAAGTATATTTGTGGCAGAAGAATTCTTTATTCAATGACAGATAGAAAGTGTATTTTATATGTGACTGTTCCAAAAAATCAAGCAGCACTTGACGTTTATTGTAAAAATTTTCTAACATTATGGTGAAGAAACAGAAGCATCTCTCCTCTTTTAGGTAAGAGTGTTGTGTCTTTTTCCTCAAAAATATCGCCATATTGTGAAAAGAGACGCCACTCCTAGTAGACTTATTTATATAATTTTGCGACTGCCACACCGAATCCACCTATTTGTAATTTTGCGACTGCAACTTGTCCAAGTTGTAACT
This sequence comes from Nectonema munidae, assembly GCA_030549495.1. Taxonomy (NCBI): domain Eukaryota; kingdom Metazoa; phylum Nematomorpha; class Nectonematoida; family Nectonematidae; genus Nectonema; species Nectonema munidae. The sequence goes on from JAUIRK010000553.1 coordinate 20,534, forward strand.
ATTAGACTACGACTTATTAATCTCAAAACGCGCGACTCCACCGACTCCGACTCAACAACCCTGCACTTAAACTCAATTTTAATTAAAATGACGCCTTTTGTGAATCAATGTGAGAAGATTTTTTTAGGTTGAAGGTGCTTTTGCGCTTCTCAGATCTATCAACAGATCTATTTTTACTATTTTATTTACGTAGTAGTACTTGTGTTTATAGATACAAAAATTATGAAGCGTAAAATTAATTCAACTATGCTTTATTCATTTAACTGGGAAGATGGAGCAACTATCTGGAGTTGACATGTAGAAGGAGCATGATTTGATGATTTCTTTAGCGTCCTTGTTGTTGTTGATATTACTAAAAATAAATGTATTAATATATAAGTGTTGAAAGTTTACATGAAACTTTTATGAGTGTAAATATAAATAATACCAATAGAACCAATGAGTATTATATAAAACTTTAAAACATTTTCATCGTTATAAATAACTTATAATATATTTATCATTTTAATCTTCGAAAGGGTCAATTGACAAGTAGTTTTTTTCTTATTTTAAGATGTAAGTTGGATGTAATACAGATACTGATATTCCGTTTATGTCTAGGTTTGTGGTTGACAACATGCTTTTATCAAAAGAGCAAGTTTGCACGGTCAATTCACAAGTTAAAATTCTTTTTAGATTTGATGCAAACAACGACTGTTATTTTCAAATTAAAGTGTATATTTGTGCTAACTAAGTTTATGATGTGTTTAACTCAATACTGACGAATCTAATCGGCTTTCTTTTTTGTTCTTTTGGAAAAAAACAAATTTTTGCAATAGTAACATGGGAAGATTAATTTGAGTAATAAAATTTTTATAGACTGGGATAATCCTATTAAATTTACCCGTGTAAATCCTAATTTTATTGTCTATTTAACTATCATATTTATAATTAAATATTTATAAAAGTTCAAAATTTAGCAACGTATAGGTTTATTTATTTTAAACATAATTTAGTTAAGAAAATCGTACTCAATTATGCCTAATTATTTTTTTGTTTTATATAACATCTAATTAAACAACGTCGGATTACGCCTCCCTTAACAAATAATATACTTTTAAACTACGGGTATACTTAGAAATGCATTTTATCTTTTGTAATTCAATGGGGAGGCATACCAAAAGTACCATCATAGCAAATCTAATATCAGTAACTTATTTAGATTGTTTTATCAAAGTTTTGAATAAAACAATACTAAGTTTTAATTCACCAGTGATTTTTTCATTTGTCTTCAACATAGAAATTTCGTATTTTTGCAACATAATTGAAGATGTACCTGTTTGTTTTGAAAGTTCTGCCGTATACTGAACCAAATGATTCTTCAATTTTAAATTTAGTTAAAATAAATTATATTAAAGCTTTATTTAACAAATTATCTGATTATAGTAAATAAGAGCTTTTGATCAATGGCTGCCCGATGAAAATTTTAAATTTCCTTTTTCGAAAAGGAAAAAATACACAAAAAGTATACCTTAGAACAACATTTATCTTGAGATTTTAATTATTCAAAGATACTGTCAGCATTAGTTTGCATTCATGCATTTTGTTTCCCCCAGAAATTTCCACAAATACTCGCAAAAAAGCAACAAACCTGGCCTACTTGTTAACAAGCCATTAAAAAATATAATCACTTGACAGGCAAGGATGGCTATCTTACTGAACACATAAACAAAATATATCATAAAACTTCTCTAGCATTTTCAGACACTTTCCTTCATTCATTTGACATAAACTTTGATATAGCAAGTTTACTCAATGAAAAACACCTGAATCAAGCAAAAGAAAATAGAGAGCTCTTATAATAAAAACAACAATTCTTTGTGCAAAGTTAGGTATCGGATATCGCAAAAATTCCACTGGTTGCAACATAGAAAGCTGTTCTTCAATTTTGAAAAATCATGGCAATTTTAGTGCATTATTATACTTTTGAATTAATTTCGGTGATAAAATACTTGAAAATTATCATAAATAAACCCCAAAAATGCCACCTACATTTCTATAACAATTCAAAATGAACTAATATCAATCTGTGGAGAGTTAATATCAGACCAAATTGTGAATGAAGTTAAAAAAGTAAAGTTTTTTTTATGTTATTGCCGATGAAACAACAGATTCTTCTCACCACGAGCAACTAGTATTATGTCTACGCTATTTGAAAAAAGAAACAGTCAGCATAAAATAAGAGATTCGTTTTCAGATGGCAAATGATTTTTCCATTTTTTTTTGGTTCGACAAATTCTTACTAGTTTAAAAAACTATGTACTTGATATTGAATATTTGGTTGGTCAAGGATATGATTGTGCTTCTATGTCTGGCTATATAAATGGTGTACAAGTCTATGTTCGTAAAAGTGCTTCAGCTGCTCTTTACGTTTATTGCAGTAACCATTGTCTTAACCTTGTTTTGATTTCTTCTTCATCTGTTTACGAAATCAGAAACATGTTTTTTGTTGAAAAAGTAACTTTTTTCTTTAATGATTAAGTGAAGCGTAGGAAAGTCCTCCAAAGATATTTAAACGAAGCCGGTAGTACAAATTCACAGCCTTCACCATTTTGCGAGACTCGCTTTGTCTCAAAGGATTATTCAATTTTGATTTTTCAAAAAAATTTTCCTGCAATTTTAAATACATTAGAAGAATTAACTAGAGGAACAGACAGAAATACTATGGATAAAGCAGGTGTCTGTAAACTAGCACATGTGACTAGCATTACTCTAAACTTCAGAGAGCGTCCTCAGGTTGCGGATAGAGGAGCGTCCAATAGATATATAGGATAGCTGCGAATCCATTGAATAAGCAGTCGCTGACAATTGAGTCCCCTAACTTGAGACGCCGGTGGGGTTAAAAATGTCTCAAAACAATTTACAAAAATGGTTGAAACATACAATAGGGGGCATCTGCCAGGCTGGCACAAGAAGGCAGAGCAGGAGGAACCAGCTGCCATGACTGGAAAAACAAAATATATATGTAATTAATATATATATATAAACACTACATCAATTAGATGCAATCACAACATAGCACACTGGTTACATCTCAAATGCACACAAATCTCAGAGTACACTGCAAATTGGACATGCGAAATACACGCAAAACCAACACAATTTTCACAAAAGATTTCAGTTTCTCACCCCAATTACCAAACACTTAGCGGAAAAAAACTTCACGCAATACACAATCAACAGTCCACATCCATACTACTACAAGTAAATATCAATGGTCTTAAAAGCAAATTCACAGAATTAGAACAACTTATCCAACAACACTCTTCTGACATCATAACAGTTCAAGAAACAAAATTAAATACTGACATAAAAACACCGAAATTAGTGAACTACACACACATAAGACATGCCATCGCTTCTGCTGCGAAAGTGTAACAAAATTCTACACTTTTCCCTGAGAGTACTTGCTTTTATGGAAATACTTTCTCAGTTTAAACAAAGCTTTGTTTTGAACTGATAGATTATACTCATATAGAGATAGTATAATCTAGGGGCTAACAACAACAACAACAACCTTTCAGCTCTATGAGAATACTGAAAAATGATCTGAGAAACCGAATGAATGATGAATTAATTGGTCTTGCGATTATGTACATTCATCCTGAAATTAAAATTAATGTTGAAGAGGAAATAAACAGATTTGCAAAAAACATAAAAAAGGATAAAATATTTTGTTATATAAAAGGTTTTTTGATTTAATTTTAATTTTTTACATTTTGATTAAAAGTTATAAATGACAAAGAAAAAAGTTCATACCCCGCTAGAAGTTTGCCCTTTCTGCTTGCATTAAGAAAAATATCCTCCCTTAAGAACTAATAGCTTTTATTCAATTTCTGGCAAAAGATTTATTCTTTTTGAAATGGGATACTCTCTATTTTTACCTATAGGAAAGGGCAATATTTAATAGAATATGGGATTCGAAAAGCTAATGAATGATAAAAAAATTTGATTACTAACTTGAAAAAAATTGTCATCATCTTGATAAACGTTAAGAATGTGAGTAAATTTTTTTGAAATTAAACTTTAACTTACTCTTTGCAGGATTGCGAAAAAGTAGCGTCACTGGAAAAAGCAAATAGCAAAATTTTATTTCCTAAACAAAAATTAATTAAAAAAAAACATGATAAAATATAACAATAGTTTTCTTGATTCTAAGGGAAAAATCTTCTTCAACACCTGGAAAAATGATAGGGGTCGTCACGTTCTCGAATTGAATCCAGGCCTTATGCGCCAAGAAGACCTTACGCGCTGGCCACTATTTCAGTTGTCTACTTTGAGTTTATTTGAACACATATAAAAATTAAAAGTATTTGTTCTAGAAAGAATTCTTAAGTGTTGATCATCATAATTTATATATAATCATCGAATAATTGAAAAGAATATTGACGAAAATTATAGATTATTTGCATGAAAATTCATAGCCAATATTATTTCAACGCACATTTTTCTATTTAAAAAATTAGTTTTAAAAACGTTTGTTAAAACTATACTTCTAGGTTCCTCCAAAATATAAATTGATTACTCACATTTTATTCAAAAATTTGGAGCTTTATTTTTAAAGATATTTATTCGCTAGCCCAGGGGTTCTCAAACTTTTTTGACCAACGCCCCCTGTTATGTAACTAGAAATTTTTACGCCCCCTTCCTGTTTTTCTTTCATACTTTTCATCTTACTCTCCTTACCCTTTCCTCTCCACCTTCACTCCATCTTACCTATGATAGTCCTCTTGTTTTTATCTCTTTACTATACGTATATTCTCTTTACTATACGTTTATCCTTTAAGTTTTCTACAGCTTCAAATTTTAAAAAAGAAATTTTTTCTCTGAAATTTTAAAATCACATGAAAATATTAATATTTACAGACAGCCACCCAAAATCTATAAATTTTCTAAAATTTAGTTTTTTATTATTTGAGGTCTTAGAAGGTTTTGGAAAGAGGTTTTTAAAAATTAATAAACTACATTTTTAGAAATATATATCGAAAAATATTTTGAAAGATTTTGCTAATAAAAAAGCTAGAATAATCTTTTTCTAAAGGAGTATATGTAATTGCCTAGTTTGCCCCTCTTAATGTTAAAAGTAAAGCAATAAAAGTATCCATAGTGGCTTAAAAATTTTTTTAATGTCTTTTTTCTTGTTTTTTTATATTAAATATAAATACCGATAAATTTTACTATGTAGATTCGGGATCCCTCTATGAGTTATAATTGGGCCCGCAATTCCTAGAACCGTCTCTGAGAGTGATGACCAATTTTTTAATTGCTTCCGAGTAAGCGGACTTTTCTGTTTTTTGTGGACTGCTTACCTTAATGTTTTAACCCTCAACAGGTAAACCATCAGACCCGAGAAACTTTAAAAATGAAGATTTTTTTGTCATTATAGTTTTGAAACTTTTAAAATGCCTCATTCTACTTGTATTTTTTTTCGGCAACGACCTAAAAACTTTTAGCATTGCCTTGCAGGTAAACATGGGATCTTCAGTCTAATAGACCCAATAAGCAGTGGGCACTCACAAAAACATATTATTTGTGTGAAATGTAGTAAAAATAAATAAATTTTTACATTTAAATAATAGTAAGTATTTGTTCATTAACCTTCTAGCTCCTTTCCAACTAATTCCACTGTAGATTTTCAAAGTTTTAATGATTCATTTTTTGATATTGTTAATTTCTTCCTACACTTGAGAGAGTTTCTCAATACATTTCTGGAATGTAAGTTATTTTTTTACTTTTAATATTTATAATCTATGTTTTTTTCCAGATATCCTTCTCGCACAATGTATGAACAAATGGTAGGTGCTTTTATTTCAGAATTTCCCTTTTTAATGGAGCAAATAAATCTAGATGCCTGGGCATTTAAGGTGTTTTTGTTTTTATTTTATACAGAAAAATTATTTTTTTTAATTTTATTAGGCTTATATAAAGAAGAAACTTTAGATAAAGTTTTGCAACGAAAGAAAACTTAATGAAAATCATTTATTGGAGGTACAAGCAAGAAAAATTGGTGTGAAAAAAGAGATCTTCTGGATCACTAAAGAAAGTTTGGGGAATGGAAAATTACCTTCAATCAATAGACGGCTGTGAAGATAGTATGAGCATAGCGCAACACAAAGATTGGCTTCGAAAGGAGTTTTATAAAGTAGAAAAAAACGAGAAGTTAGTTGATTTAAAAATGGATATTACATTCTCTAACCGGAGGAATAAATTAATAAAAGAAAATGTTAAAATTTCCGTTTTTTTGGAGGAATACCCTTTTTTGAAGTCTTATGATCATGTAAAATTGTAGAGTCTGAAGGTCATATTATTTTCATTTCCATTGTTTTTTTGTTTAGCTGACCAAAGAATTTGAAAGGCTTGGTCCCACAACCGATGAAAATATTAAAACATGTATGGAAGAAGGTTTGAAAAATTATCAGAGAGCTGTTAAGAGTTTGTCTTTTGAAAAATTAAAACCCGCATCAGAGCACTCTCAGTTACAAGAAATCATAGACATTGAAACAAATGACGCAAAAATTGAAAGTAAGTGATACAAATATTAGTTTCTTTTTTTAATTGTTTTTAAGGGCTGAAATTATCTCAAACTCTTCTTCTGATATCATCGCTTTTCAGAGAAGATTTGAAAAATTTAAAAGAGAGTAATGAAAACAATGAATGGAAAATTTGTTTTTCAAATTTATATACTCAAGAAAAAATATCATTCGAACTTTACATCGAAAATATTAGTGTTTTGTGTTGTGATGATATTATTGAAATGTTTAAATCTATTTTTATTTCTTGCTATGTTTTTAATTTAACCTACCATAAATGTATAAGGAAAACACTTATATTTATACAAAATGTTTTTTACAAAATTTTTGATAAAGAATGTATATATAGTTTGAAAATAATCAACACACTAACTGAAATAAATAGGCATCTTTAATGTTTACGAATAATATTTTATATCACTGTGAATATATTATATTTTTTATTTACATTTCCTATTTCTTGAATTTATTAACTTTTTTGTAGTTTTTAACCATAAATAGAGTTGTAAATAAACTTTTGAAAATCTTTATTTTATTTTTTCACAGATCAAAATTTATATTATGCGATTTGGAAAAAATATAAAAAAAAAATTCAGACATTGAAAAAAACTCTTTGAAAAGGTTTTTTCAATTTAATGATAAAATTTTTGTTGAATAAACTAAACTATTTTGCATAATTTTATGCAATAATTTTGCATAACTACTGGAAGTAGATTGGGGCTCAAAATCCATGTTATTTTGATTAAAATTATAAAAAACTAGTAACATTATTGAATTTTTTGTATTGGAGTTATGAGAAAAAAACATTAATGGGTTTTTATATTAGTTATGAAACTAAACTAGCATAATTATTGGATTTTTATATTGGAGTTATGAATTAAAACTAGTAAAATTATTGGATTTTCTATATTTTATTTATGAGATAATTATTAGATTTATAGTAAAAAAGTTATGAGTAAAAACTAGTAAACTTATTAGGTAAACACCCATCTTAAGGACAATCATTATTATTAGCTTTTTCCAGTAACTGCTACTAGATATTTTTTTCAGTAGAACGTGGACAACTTTTTGTAATTGAACAATGAACATCACGAATGATTCATCAGAAAAAAACCTTTGAAATGAGATTGGTTGACAAATATTCAGGCCTGATAATAAAATACACGATACTGATAAAAAAAGTCTAAGATCATCAAGAAGATTCTTTAATCAGAATGCCTTGAGGGAGGAAAAAAGTAATTTTATCGTTATAAAAAAATTTTTGAAAACACATTGAAGAATATAAATTTCTAATGAAAAAAGAGCTACCAAGAAAGAATCATCATGGAATGAATAGCACAATTACATACTGTAAATTATAATATGACGTAGAGATTACGAGCCGATAACAAATTTGTAGCCAAAAAGATGGAGGTCCTATCTAGTTACATAAGTTACTGTAGAATGAAATATTTTGAGTGAATTAAACACCTAAAGTTGGTTTATTAAATAAATTAAGAAAATAATTACCAGAGAAATACTGCAAGTAGAAGTTATTTTTATGTTTATATATTTGACATTGATTTACAGGTTTAATAGATTTTTTGACAGGTTTTATTGATTTCATTAAAAATGAACATCACCATTAAATTCTACATACTTGAAATGTATAAAAAACTTTTTATAAGAATAAAAATTTTTTTTTTGGGATAAATCAATTTTTTGACAATTTTGATTGATTTTCATTATAAAATGAATATCACCACTGAATTAGGCCTGCTTAAAAATGGGTATATATGTGTAAAAAACTTTATATTATTACTTAGATAAAAAGTTTCTTTTTAAGATGAGTTGTCATATATAAATCAATGCTTTGATAACTTTAATTGATTTTCATAAAAAATGAATATCACCACTGAATTCAGCATATTTGAAAATGGGTATACATGTGTAAAAAACTTTATATAATTATTTAGATAAAATTTTTTTTTGAGATGAGCTGTCACATTTAGAACAATTTTTTGACAGGTTTGATTGATTTTCATAAAAAATGAATATCACCACTGAATCCAGCATATTTGAAAATGGGTATACATCTGTAAAAAACTTTAAATACTTTTTTAAATAAAAAGTTTCTTTTTGAGATGAGCTGTCACATTTAGATCAATTTTTTGATAGATTTGATTGATTTTTATAAAATATGAATATCACCACTGAATTCAGCATATTTGAAAATGGTTATACATGTGTAAAAAACTTTATATAATTATTTAGATAAAAAGTTCCTTTTTGAGATGAGCTGTCACATTTAGAACAATTTTTTGACAGGTTTGATTGATTTTCATAAAAAAATGAATATCACCACTGAATTCAGCATATTTAAAAATGGGTATACATGTGTAAAAAACTTTATATAATTATATAAATAAAAAGGTCCTTTTTGAGATGAACTGTCAAATATAAATCAATTTTTTCACAGGTTTGATTGATTTTGATAAAAAAATGGACATCATCACTGAATTCAGCATAGTTGAAATATATATGTAACATTAAAAATATTTGTAAAAACTTATTAATATCTGAGAAAAATAGGGGGGGGGGGCACTTTACGCCCCCAGCACTTGAGCGGACAAATTTTGCCTAGCACTAATAGGGTTAAACAAGAGAAGATAACTTGAGTGAAGAAGAGAGCTTGAATGCGAGGTTGAGTGAATGATTGATTTTTAGCAGAGAAAGCGGAAGAGAAAAACAGAGGAGGCAGAAAGGGAAATAGAATCACTGTGACAGAAGATGAGAAAATCTAGTGGATCATCAACATGTGTTAGCTCAAAAATACTACAAGGAGGAGACAATGTGATAAATGACAATATTTATAGTTGGTTCGATAAAAAATTATTGCTTCAATGATCGTCAGTGACTGTCGTGAAATGTTGTGAAGAGAGACAAAAGTGACAGGGAAATACTAACACAGGCGAGTTGGAGAGAGCAGTGGGACTCACGTCCAAAGCGCGAATTTGGCAGTGCGGAGACAGCTCAAAGGGTAAATTGACATGATTTACTTGGCATTAATGGCCGCTGGCAATAAATGGCCCATAACCTGTAAAATATGTTTGATAGGAATTTCAGAGCAGCTTGGCATGATGTTTGATTCGAAAGTCTGCATTCCCTCTTTTATTCTCTTATCTTACATTATCATGTATTCGAATGATCATTACATACTATAATACGATCATCATACATGTTTTCTAAACAAGCAGCAACTGTTACTTATAGAATAATATTGGGGGCGAAGGATCGCCCCCAGATGTTCGCCCCTGTTCTCAAGTACTTATGATATAAGTAATGTATTCTGAAAGCCCATAAAAATGCTTAATTTGGTATATCGCATGATACATTTTGTTGAGAAATGCGAAAGTTATAAGTAGGGGCAACAAAAATTGACCTAAAAAATTCTGAAAAGTTGACAAATCAATGTAAAAAAATTAACTTTTACAAAAAAAAAGTTGACCTAAAAATTTATTGAAATGAACTAACAATTGCTGTTATAATGTAACATGAAATACTTGAAAATGTTCTCCTTCGAAAAATTTCTGTCTTTGGACATAAGTTTTTTAAGCATGGAAAAAGATCCCTCTACAGCTACTGTTGTAGCTTTACAATTTTGAAGGAGATCATAAAGATATTGAGTCACACTTTTATCATCCATCTTCATTATTTGAACTAGATCGTTTGAATTTATTCTTCTATCGAAATAAGTTTTTATATCACATCCATCTTCTTCAAAATGTAAATTTTCATACATTTCAAATGCCTTTAAAATAGAAAAATGTAAACTTTCTGTTTTTTCGACCATCTCAATCAGTTGTCCATAACTTCTTTTGATGCAAATCAAGTCCTTTATTAAGCTTTCTTTATTAACTGCTTCTTTTACTCTTCTTACTAAAATTCCTTCTTCTTCTTCATCAAAAGTCTCAACTATTTCCTTTACTTTATTTAAATTTGTATAGTAGTACAATGCTGCTTTTAACTTCCCCATCTTGTTTCAATTGGATGAGGAGGATAGCCGATCGATTTGAATTTTTCTTTTCTTGACTTGTTCTTGATTGTGGCTGCTTTAACAGAAGCAATCACTTTATCAACTTCTTTAAAATGTGCCTTTACTTTTAATGCACAAATGTGTAAAAGATGGGCAAAGCATGTAACGTGAAACATATTAGGGTATAGAACCTTCAGTTGTTTACCTGCAGAAATATTATATTTGGCAGCATCCATTAAAAATAAGCAAAAATCTTTTCTATTTATATCTAGCTGCTTAAATAAGTCGTCAAGAACAAATATTACCTTTTGCGAATTAATTGAGACATCAATGAACTTTGTCTTCACTACATACACCTTATTTGGTTCATCTAAAGTGCTAACAAGAACATTAATGAAAGATTCGCCATACACATCTGTTTCATATATCATTAAGAAAACCTTTTTATTAGCAATTTTTAATCCTTTTTATTAGCAATTTTTAATTTTATTTTAAAAAAACTTTCATCTCATGTTCATCGACAATAATCCTACTAGTTGAAATTGATGGTAATGTGTACCCTAAATCTTTGAAAAAGTTCATTAAACTTGAGTGTCCCAACTTGTGTAGGGGTATATTAGATTCCAAAAAACATTTGACTAACTTTTTTGTGAAGTTTTTATCAATTTTTTCGGAATATTTCAATATATTTGAAGTACTTGGTAAAGAGTTCAATGTATTTTGATGCTTTTTAGTACTTCTGTATTTTTCAAAAAAAAATTTTTTTTCGTAATTTACAGTTGTTGAACATAATATACAAAAAAGTTCTTTGTTCGAGGATAAGATAAATTCTCTAGGAAACCGATCAACAATTTGAAGAATCTTTGAAATTTTGGAAGAAGCAACCTTTGGCACAATAAAAATATGAAAGTTGGAGTGAAAAACAAACAATCAATTTAAAAACTTGTATCAAAGAATGCAAATTGCATAATGCAACATATGTTGCCAAAAAAATACGAAAAAAAGTATATAAAACTGGAGATTTGTGTTACATCGTAAATCTATATAATTGTGCAGTTAAATCAAAAAAGTTGACTTTATTGACTTTTAACCGCACTAGTTATAAGCGTTTTAATATTTGACTAAAATTTAAGCTAGGAACACTACAAATAAACTAAGCGTACACTAGCCCGATAAAATAAACCACACATGTGTGCTAAAGATGTGGTGAAGCGTATGCGAAATAAGAATTCACTGCGCTCATAAACGCGTAATGCAACACGTGTTCATCTTTCTTTGCATAGTTATGCGCTAAAATCAATAACAAGCGTGTTAGAATCAATAATATGATTTATTCTTCGCACACTGTCGGTATAAATATAACGAATGCCCTTGGTTAAAAATCAGAAAGGTTGTATCTAAACTAAATTAAAAGTTGACTACGATTATCCAACAAAACTCGTACTTTCGATCGACATTTTTCACGTCAAAAATAATTTAAAATTTATTAGAAAAACATTATACTGACCTATACTACTCACCCCTAAAAGGTTTTTTGACAATTTCCTTTAACTATGACATTTTAAAATGTAAAAACCATATTCTACCTTTGTTAATATGAAATATTGAAAAAATAGTATATAACTCATCACGTTAATTATTGGAATTTTTTGGAACAAGATAAAAGTTGACTGACCTCACATAAAAGCAGATTTTGGAAAAATAAATAATTCATCATTTTCTACTTTCATTTAACAATTTTGTATTCCACTTTTTCATAAAATCTACAAAGTTGATTGAAGTCATTCATCATTTTATTTAAACATAATTAATAGGCAAGTGTTTTACGACCATAAAAGTTTAATGAAAGGCAGCAAAGAGCTAAAGACAATTTATATTCAAATTGTTTTCTCTATGGTATTCTGTATGTTAAAAAGCCAAAGACTTTTCGAAAAGTAAATTCCAAAACAAAGCATTTTCGTCAAAGTAAAAATTTTTTTGGTTCATATTCCAAAAGAACTTGTTTTAAGTTATTTTTATCTTATTCATCTATCAATGTTTTATTTGGAATACTAAGTTCCCCAAATTTTATAATATCATGACGATTTTTATATTGCGAAATTAAATTTGCATTTTCATAAACTAAATCGACAGAAAATTAACATTTGTCCATCAATTCTTAAATTAGCTTTATTTTGATAACTTTTAAACTATTTTATAAGAGCTTTATCTACATTTTCAAAAGAAATACTTTTTATTCGATTTCTAGAAGTAGAAATATTAGAATCATCTTCATAAATTAATTTTTTTTTTTTAACTTTAGATAGTTTTATTATACTTAGAACAAATTTTTTTAATTTCTAATAAAGGATTATTTTTAATGAATTGATTAATTTTATGTTTTTTTTGTAACTTCTTGTAATCTTTTTTGGTTTTGGAAAAGACTGTTTAAAAATTTAGTATAAATTAAATAAAAATAAAATAATTAATTAAATTAATTTTCAAATGCATAAATTTAAAACTATATATTATTAAATAATTTTAATATTTATGTCCGGTTTCCAAAAAATATGTCCGATTTAAACAAAAAGTTTTAATATAAAAATAACAATGAAACGGTAATTATACATCTGTACGACTTAGAGGACTTACCCGAGTTTTTTTTTACATATATTGTATATGTATTATATATAATTTAACATTGGCTATTATTTACCTTATTTTTAAATTGAATATTTTTAAGTTAAAAAATTTGGAAAAATCAAATCTCAAATTTATATACTTTATAAAATAACCATAAATTCAAAAAACTAAAATGGTTTTTTTATAAAAGCTTTTAAAAAATTACAAATAAAGGACTAATTATTATTTTATTTTAACTTTTATATATTTCAGTCATTAAAATTATAACATCTCATGTTAAATTTACAAACATTATTTTTCCCCAACTTCAGATGTAAGTCGGTTTTTTTGCGGTGTAAAGACGTTTCCTCCAATACTATATATAATATAATATTTCGCTTTTAATTGATGAAGGAGGATGAAAGTAAATTCTTTTGCCATCCTTGATAATGAAATAAATTTTTATTAACTTTCCACCAATAAATTGGATCGAAATATTTTGATTCAAGGTCAATCTAAGAAAAGTTCGCTCTCAAATGTCAACATTAATGATGTTTCAAGATTATGATGTATTTTTTGAGACAAATTTTCAATTTTTTCATTTTTATATGATGTATTTTTTAATGACAATAAATCATCAAAATAAAAATGAAAATCAAATGAACATAAGTTTTTTTCTTTTGGAGATGTGTCTTGATTACTTTCAGAAATTTGAGAAATATCTTGTTTATCTTCATATATTCTCTTATTTTTTCTAAATTTATTTAAAAATTTTTAAGAGAATTGTGAATAAGACAAAGCTAAGTTTTGATTCTAATTGGGAATTTTTAAACAATGAGTTTTTAATTGTGGGATCTAAAAATGTAGCTGATAGTAAAATTTATTTTTCTCAAATCTTTTTTCCTTTGAACCATAGAAATAGAAATAGAATATATTCCATGAGGAATATGATCAATGTTTCTTCTAATCCACAAAATCTGATATCCGTTTGTGCTTTTTTAGTTTAGAAACTTTCACTTGTGGAATAATTTCAGAAGTATTGCGATTCATATTATTATAATTCTATGATTTTTGAAGAATATTTTTCATTTAAATGCAGTCAATTTTGATTCTTTTATTTGTTGTTAAAAAAGTAGGAAATAAGCTTTTTAAGTTTTTTTTTTAAAATCTTCAGCTTTTTCTTCTTCTAATTTTTCTTAAATTTGAGTTTGAATATGCTTTTTCAAGTTAGTTGTATAATAGATTTTCATTTTTTCCTCCACGTGAAATTTCTTTTTCACAAATATTACAGATTACTTTTGTTTTGTCCATACTTATTTAAAAAAATTTCCAAATAATATATTTTTGCTTATTTTTAGACAATTTAACCCATTTACGACCAATGTTCCCAAAGGGAACGCAGAAGAATTCCTACTTTAAATGAAATTTAATAGGAATTACTAAAGTCGCCTGTTTTGCTTGGTTTTAAATTGGTTAAATTTGTAGAAAAGATTCTAATAAATTTTTTTTTAAATATTATTGTTTTTAAGATTTTTTTGATAAATTAGATAGATTATTTAATTTTTTTTTCAAAAATTGATCAATGAGTCCAGACTTTCGCTTATTTACTTTTGAATTTAGATGACTCAATTCATTTGTTTTTTCGATTTCCTCATTTCTTTTAGTCTGAGCTGCTTTCATAAGACTATGTGCCAAATGAATCAAGGCTAAATTTTTGGAATTGATGACATCCTCAAATCTCTTTGAGGCGCTATCAAGTAACTGGTTTGTGGCTTTCTGAATACTTTCAAACTTGCAACTTTTTTCTTCAAAATGTTTTTCAATTTCCTCAATTTTGACTTTAGACTTTCATGTATTTCTTTTAATTGCTGTTTTTCATTTTCTTTTCTTTTTTCTAATTTTCGTCTTTCTTGCTCTTTCTTTTTTTCCATTTCTAATCCTTCTTTATACATTCGATATGCTGTCTTTCCCAAATCAAGAAGCTGCGATGTTAATGCCACTGTGTGTGGTTTGTTTTCGAAATATTGCAATCCACTTCTCACAATCATACGTGCATTTAGAGACTTCAAGGATAACTTAAATTTGTCATCAGTCAAAATTCTCTTTGAGATTGAAAATTGTCTTTCACTATCTAGATTTCCATGCAAAACACATAGAACAGCTTTAACGACACTCATTAATACAGAATATTTCAGCAATCCATCAAAAGCCTTTATTGAAAAAAGATAGCGCCAGTAATGAACAATCCTATCGTCAATATATTTTTCAGGAACAGTTTCTGTCTGTAGAAGCTTCCATTCATCTATCAAAACATCTGTCTTAATTTTGTGAGGCAATACATTAGCAAGTTTCTCAATGTCGTTCAGAGAACTGATTAGTTGTCTTCTATGTGGTGAAAGACACCTAAAACACTTCATTATGTTATCATCCAATACAGATGTTTTTAAAATGTAAGAACAGGATTCTTTATAAAAAAGTAAGCATTTTTTTGAAAGACTTAAGGATATTTCAGAATCAATGTTAAGTTTATTGATTTCGATTTAAAATTCTTCTCCACATTTCATTTTTTTTGGATCAACAAAAAGACTTTCTGAATCATTTTTGAAAGAACCTAGTATTTCTTTAAAGCCTCTTATTTTTGAATTGCTTGCTCCAATAGGAATTTTTAAAATTTTGTTTGCCAATTTGACGGTTAGGTTGAATATTTCATCATAGAGGAGGTGAATTAATGGTTCAGATTTTTGAAACTTTATGCTGATTTTTTCGAATACTTGTACAGCTGACCTTATGAAAACAAGTTCGGCTTTTAATGTGGGACTTTTTAGCATATCAACAATAAATTTGTAATAAAAGTTTGATTTTAAAGTACAATTATTTGGTATAAAAATCAAAAAATATTTTTTTAGAACATCCTATTGCTCCAATAATTTTTCAACAGAGGTGCCTAAAGTAATCCATCGATTATCAGTATGCTTCTTCATTTTAGAAACAGGGAAATGCAATTTCTGTTGGACCATATGAAGATCTTCATAACGAGCCGGGCCATCTTTTGAAAAATCTGTAAATGTTGGTTGGAAACAAGGAAAAATTTTCATTGAGAACTTTGAGACCTTTGGAAAAAGCATTATGAACAACATGAAGCAGGCATGTTCCAACATTGAGAAGAGCTTTTCCCCTGCAAGTTTTATTGCTTCATTGACCAACATGAATACTTTTTTATTAACAATTGGACCATTACTGAAAAGTAAAATGAAATTTTCCAATCTCAAATGGTTTGTATCCAGAACACTCATGATTGAATCTGATATAATTTCACCTGGTGCGTGGCCTAAATGCCAGGTTTCCAGATGAAAAGAACAAACTTGATTGAGAGTATTTAACCAAAATCTCAACATAATTTCAAACTCTTTCTTATCTTCTGAATTGGTTGTCTAATGATATGAAACAACGTAATTCATATCTTTCACATCATCTAAAAACATTTTCTTAAAATATGGACCCAGCGCTTCCGTTAATAAGTAACTTGATTTTGTTGGACCAAGTGAAAAGTTTTTGGTATTTTTCCGGGAAATATGTATTCGAATATTTCAGCTAAATCATTATTTGAACGTAATGAATAATTGGAAGAAATACTTTAAACCCATTTACGACCAATGTTCCCAAAGGGAACGCAGACCAATTCCTACTTAACCCTTTCGTGACCATTGTATCATATATGATACATAAACAATTTTACCTTCGCCTGCTTTTTCAATACCCGTGTAATGTTCTACCCCATGAAATGGTCGACCCCCATTTTTAACTGCATATTTTTGGATTTTAACATATACTCCATGTAATGTTCGAGTCTTGATTCTAACAATAGCACAAGCCTAGGCTATGTTAACATTCAGTGCTTGACATTATGCCTAAATTTCATAAAAAACAAACAGTCGGTACCGTAGCCTAGTCTAAGATTGACATTTACCGGTATTAACTATTCGCTTAGAGTATGCCTATAAAATGTATAAAATACCTGTATACTCACTACAGGTCATTAAAACTACCAGTGACTAAAACAAAAAGGGGAAATGGAAACAAAAAGAAAACATTCTTTGTTTACAGTCACTTTGTTATAACTACCGAAAGATTGCGAAGCAAGCGCTGTGTAACTAGCGAACAGTTTCAGTATCACACATTCTTATACTATAACTCTTTCACTGCAATTAAACTTCAAGTGATCGCTGTTGCTGAAGCCAGCAACAATGTGCAATCTGCAAAAAATATGGCATATCAGAAAAGAATGTTCGTGATTGGAGGAAGAAAAAGGAAACTTTAAATAAAATGCCATCATACAAATGTGCCAATCTTGGGAAGAGCTGCAAGTGGCCACATCTAGAAGAAAAAGTTGAAGAATGGGTTACGAGCAATCGGAATGCTGGACTCGCAATATCACGGGGAGCTATAAGAATTTTTGCCCTGAAGGAAGCTAAGAAAATTGGAATTACCGAATTTGTTGCTAGTGCTAATTGGTGCTCCCAGTTCATGAAAAGGAATAATCTGGTTATTAGAAGAAGAACTAAAATTGCACAAAGGCTACCCAAGGAATTGGAAGAAAAGATAACTGGATTTCATAGACTTGTCATTACTCTTCGTAAGAAAAACAATTACAGTTTAAGTCACATTGGAAACATGGATGAAACTCCTATGAATTTTGATATGCCTTCAAACCGAACTGCTGATAAGGCTGGGACAAAATCTATTTTAATAAAAAGAACTGGGCATGAAAAAACTCGGTTCACTGTGGTTCTGAGAGGGGAAAATAAAAAATTAAAAAAAAGAAAAAAGAATGAAATCCAAGGGTTGGGTGGATGAAGAAGGATGTAAGCTTTGGTTAAGCAAGGCATGGAAGATCAGGCCTGGCGCCCTATTAAGAGAAAAATCTCTTCTTGTATGTATGGGATGGCTTTCGTTCACATTTGGTTGAGACTGTGGATAAAGCTGTAAAACAAAGCAAAACTGACATGGCAGTAATTCCTGGAGGCCTAACTAGCATATTACAGCCACTCGATGTATCTATCAACCGCCCATTTAAAGATGCGGTCAGAAAGAAATGGAATGAGTGGATGATTAACGGTGAAAAGACGTTCACTAAATGTGGTAATATGAGACCTCCATCTTTGCCTCTCTTATGCGCCAAATTTTTTTTCAAATTTTTCTCTCAAAATTGTTTATAAGGTGGAAAAAAATATGAACTATTAAGTGATACCATTAAATTTATACAACACGCTAAGTTTTCGGTATTTTGATGAAAATTTTTTAAAACAAGTTTTTTAAAATGTATTCTTTATAGAATCATCAATTTTACCTGAAAATTCTTTTTAAATTAGCTATTTTATTTACTTTTTTGTTTGGGACTTCAGTGTCCCATTATGCCTTTGTGGAACAATTATAAATGTCCATATAATAAGATACATAAATACAAATTTTTATAAGATGTGAATAGAGATTACATCCAAAGACACAAAAAATAATAGTTACAAATTTCAAAATTTGACAGCTATCCTAATCTTTTTTTCTCTTGCCTGTGTGAGAGTAGATATCAGCAGTTTAAAAAATTTTAGCTGTCAAATGTGCTGATATATGTGTTTTCTATATTTTGTGTCTCTGTATTGAATCCCGTGGAACCTGCACGACTTATTAGCAACACACATAACAGATGTTAATGCAGAAGAGAATCTATCATTTATAGTAGACTAATTTTCGCAACTCTAAAAAAGGGAGTAGATAAAACTGAAGTGTTCATATTTTTTAACTTCATCACCAAGTTTTACTTTTTATCCTTCTTATGTCTCTGAAAAGTAAAATATACAATAATGGAAGAGAATTGACAATAAGTAAAAAAGATATAACTGAAATTATGTACACTGAAAACTCAGAAGATGAATTTTTAAAGTTGGACAATGATGATATTCAAGCTCTGATATCTGGTGATGAAGCAGGATGTAGCTCAGTAAGATTTTCCAATAATGAAGCGTTTCTCCAAGATGAAGAAGAAGAGAAAAATCCTGAAATTGAATGAAATGCAATAATTCGAAATGCGTGTGCTCCATCTGTAGAAAATCCTATTGAATAAATTTTTGGATTCATTTTCACAACTGTTAGATTCTTCTCATGACGAATTTTTTGTGTTCAAAAAAGTAACAAATTTTGATATATTATTAAAAGATATAATTTTACTAGAAATTCAAAGATATGCTGAACAGAAAGGTCATGTTTTTTCAACCAATGAGCATGAAATTTCTGCTTTTATTGGGATACATCTTGTGTTTGGTTTTCATAGGCTTCCGACCATAAGAAACTATTAGTCTAAGAACAAAAGTTTAAATGTAAGCTATATTTCAAATATCATGACATAGTAAATTTACTGAAATCAAACGTTATTTTCATTTCAATAAACAATGATAAAATGGATGGTGATAGGGCTTATAAAGTGAGGCCGATTTTCAAACATTATAATGCTGCTTTTGGACAGATATTTTATCCAGAAAAAAATCAGTCAATTGATGAAAGAATGATAAAATTTAAAGGCAAATGTGGTATGAAACAGTATGTTAAAGCAAAACTTATTAAGTGGGATTTCAAATGTTGGGTCAGAGCTGGTATTAAAGGTTTCGTTTATCAAATAGAACCCTACGTTGGTAGAGAAAAAGACATCGAGCATTCTTTAGGCGAAAATGTAATGCGGTTATCACAGAAAGTTTTGCACACGGGTTGTCATCTGTATTTCGACAGTTTTTTTACTACTGTCAATCTTATGAAAATGTTGCATGGTAAAGGTATTATGGCGACTGGCATTATACGTGAAAATAGAAAACTACTCCCAAGCGATTTGAAAAATGATAAAGATTTGAAAAAAGGTGAAGCTGACTGACATCAAACAGCTGATCGTAAAATCAATGTTTGTAAATGGTTCGACACTCGTGGAATCACAGTGCTATCAAACTTTATGAAACCAACAGGTATGAAGCTCAGAAAAAAAGAGGAGGAGATGGCTTTATTCAAACAACACCTACTATGATCTCAAATTACAATAGTTATATGGGAGGAGTAGACTTGTCCAATCAATACAAAAGCTATTACAATTATGATCATAGATCAACACATAAGTATTACCTAAGAATTTTTTTTGATTTGTTTGAAACATCTCTCATAAATTCTTATTTGGTTTTCAAATAGTTAAATAGTGAATATAGTCAATCGTTTATAGAATTTAAGCAGGTTATTGCTACGCGATTGATAAACAACTTTACATCCAGAAAGTACCCTTCTTCTTCCACCTCAAAAGAAAAAGATTTCCTTCATCTTCCTAATTTGAGTGAGAGAAGACAAAGATGTTAATTTTGTTGTAAAAATAAAAGAGAAAGCAGAACATTCATTTTTTTGTGGAGCCTGTGAAAATTTCTCTGTGTACAAAAAGATAGAATCTGTTTTTTGAACTTTCATTTAGAATTATGATTTTATAAACTAAAAACGAGTTTTTTCAATAAAGTATTTTTTATTTTTTCCTTATCAAGTTTTTTATTAGATGAAAAGTAAAACACATTTTCCAAATTTCATTTGATACTAAGACTAAAAAATTTGTAGGGCTATTTAACACGATAACTTGGTAAAAATTATCTCCTAGATAAAAAAAAAGCGTAATGTTGCACTATCCGTGCATCGATAAACTTCTTTCCTATGAAATGAAGATAGTACCGTGCATCGATAAAAAGCCAATTGCATAGGAAAGACGTTTATCGATGCACGCATAGTGCAACATTACCAAAAAAAGTTTAAAAGTATCAACCATTAAAACTTTTAATCCATTTTCTAATAAATGAAATTTTTTTTGAAAATTTAAAATTTTTTTCGAAAATTTAAAATTTTTTTTCCTTATATGCACAGTGGGACACTGGTGTCCCAAATCAATTTCCTGGGTCAATGACATTTAATTTCAAAAATGCTTCAGTTTTGTCTTAGTTATATTATAGGAACATTTTTTAATAAGGTTTCACATCATTTTCACTGCGTAACTTTTTCTGTGCCTGAAAGGGTTAACAGAAGAATAATTCAAAAAGATGTTCGCTAGCTCTGATGAGAGCAGTACATTTGAAGGATTTTAATAAATATTCAATTTTTGTAATTTTTTCTTTTCTGTATTTATTTATTAATGTTTATTTTCTGTAAAAAAATGTTACTTTTTTGACTTCGGTTGTCGGAAAATTCAAAGCCTAGGCTTATCCGTGTCAAACTTTCCAAAACTATACCCCATGTAATGGTCGACCTCTAAATTTTAGGCCATAAAATTGGTCTTCAAATATCGAACATTACATGGGTATATATGGTAGTTTTGTATATGAATCTTCTGCTTTACCCTAGGAAGCCCAACAATTTTGCCTACCTAGAAAGCCCATACCGGTCAATTGACCGGTTTAGATTTGTTTACAGTTTTTTTTTAAATCTAGAAACTATACAGCATTTAAAAATACTAATTTATTTTTTTTGAACACGCTGTACAATATATTACATAAAATATAAAAATTAAAATATTATTTTAATTTTTTTTACTAAAATATATAATTTTTAAACTAAAAATATTTTTAAACTTTAAAATAAAATGGCGTGGCAAATGATTAATATTTCAAAAAATAAAAGTTTGCTTTTAAATGATTCCGATTCAATAAGTGACAGTTTTCAATCCGAAAATTCTTTTTTTTCTTCAAACAATATTTCAAGTTATAGTGAAACAAGTTCTCAAAGTGAAACATCTTTAGAAACAGAACATATTCGCTTATTTGAAACATACTTTGAAAGTAAAGATGGAACGAAATGGAGTGAAAATCCTTGTAAAACAACAAAAAGTTCAAGTAAAAATATTGTTCATCAAAGAGGTGGTCCAACAAAATTTATAAGAACTATTTGGTATACATAATATAAATATAATTGTGCAAAAAACAATAGAAAAAGCACAAAAGCACAATGACATAAATTTTAGTACTGATGAAGTGGAATTGAAGGCTTTTTTGGCTTGTGTATTTTGAGAGGCGTTTTGAAGGGGAAAAACGAACCTTTATATACATTTTGGTAGGAAAAATATGGGAAGAAAATCTTTAGAGAGATTCAAAAAATAAGTTCAAAAGTATTCTTAGGTATATAAGATTTGATGATAGCAGTACGAGGATATCTAGAAAGCAATCCGACAAATTTGCTTCCATGCGTGATTTATGGAAATCAGTTATGAAAAACTGCGAAAAAAGCTACAAACCATATCTTAACGTTACGATTGACGAGCTATTATTTCCTTGTAAGAGTAAATCTTCATTTATGCAATATATGCCATCTAAGCCGGGCAAATTTGGTATCAAGTTTTGGATGATTTGCGATACAAAATCTTATTACATTCTAAACTCCTATCCATATGTGGGAAAAGAGGAAAGAATCGGTTTGTTATCAGAAAGTATCGTCATGAATCTGATTGAACCGTATAAAAATCAAGGATTAAATATTACCGTTGATAATTTCTTTACAAATCTGAATTTAGCACAAAAACTTCTACGACAAAAAACTACTTTAGTAGGTACTATGCGGTCCAATAAAAAAGAAATTCCTACTGAAATTAAAATGAACAAAAGTTCATTTTCACCTTTATGATACCAAATATGCTTTTACCCTTGATGATAACATATCTCTATTATGTTATAAAGCTAAAAAAAATAAAGTGGTGTACATCCTATCATCCATGCATGATAAAATCGAAATTTCATCATCTAAAAGAAAGAAACCAAACACAATTTTATTTTATAATTCCACAAAAGGAGGAGTTGACACAGCAGACGAAATGTTGAAAACATATTCAACTAAATGTGGCACAAAAAGGTGGCCTTTATCAGTATTTTTTAACTTGATAGACATTATCTGCCTAAATTCTTTTATAATATGCACAAAGCTTGAAATATTTACGGCAAGCAGAAGAAAGTTTCTTATTGAATTAGGAGAAACTCTATGTGAAGATAATATAAATCGAAGGAAAACTAATTCTCCTAATTTACTTATCGCCAGATCTTCAACAAATAATATTGAAAAAGAAACACAAAGAATAACATGTAGAGTATGTATGAAAAATAAAACAAAAGTAAGTTGCTATGGATGTTCGAAATACATTTGTGGTACTTGTTCAGTAAAAGTTTGTGAAAAGTGCATTTTGAAAAAATAAATTCAAATTAAAAATTTTATTTTTTAGTTTTATAAATTTGTTTTTTAATAAATAAAAATGATAATAATAATTTAATTAACAAATAGAGATTTTTAAGTTTACATAATTCTATATTATGCAGACCGATCAATTGACCGGTCTGGGCTTTCTAGATATATTTTGAATCAGTGGTAAGACTTTTGCCAACCATGACAAAATTTTTACTGTATACCGTAGGGAACAATGTTAAATTTAGACTTGTGAAGTATCCACTGAAAATAACGAGAATTTTTTTTGCAATGAAGTTTTTAAATGAATCTAGCGGTCAATTGACCGGTATGGGCTTCCTAGGGATAATTAATAAATATCGCCTGCTTTTTCTGGTCACAAAAGGTTAAGGAAAAAGTAGGAAATATTTTCATACAAAAAGTCATGGTAGTTTTTCACCAAGTCAAAATATTCTAGAAGACTAATAAAATAAGGCTTATATTTTTTTCAAATTTAATCTGAAAAATAGAGAATTTTTAACTATAAAATCTTTTCGTGAGTTTAGTTCTTTGAAGGTAAAAGCAAACGACCTTTCTACGCTATATAATGTTGATTGCCTATCACGTCTTTTCAGATGAATTTTGATAGGTTTTAACGTTGAAACATAGATCTTTAAAAAAAGTTTAATTCAGTTGAGAAAGTAAATTTAGAAATAACTTGATATAAACTTTATTTTTTCCAAAAAATTGCCAAAAACTTTTAGATTACACAGTCGGGAGCACAATTTTCCTTAATTTTTTTGAGGAGCAATAAATTCCTTAAAATTTTTAGAAAAAAATTCGACAAAGACTTAGAGGTTTTTTACGGTTTTAGGACAAAGGTTTTCCAAAGACAAAAATGTTTCATTCAGAGAATTTTAAATATTCAAACGAGTGACAAATCAAAAGAGTAACAAAAATGGTAAAATTTAAAAGTGACATGACAAATTAATGACAAAAACAACAAATCCCAAGAGAGTGACCATAAAACATTTATAAAAATCAGTTATTATTGAATGAATGACAAAAATACGGAAATTCATAGGAGCAACAAATCAAAAGAGTGACAAAAATATCTGAAAAAATTAATAAAAGTCTCCTACAATATCTCAAACACAATGAAACTCAATAACTAACAAACTGAAAAACTATGTAACTAATTAACTAACTAACCAACTAACTAAGTAATCAACAAATTAACAACAAGCTAATCAACTAACTAATCAACAAAGTAACTAACTAATCAACAAATTAATTTACTAACTAGCAAAACAAACAAGCTAACCAACTAACTAATCAACAAATTAACTTACTAACTAGCAAAACAAACAAGCTAACTAGCAAAACAAACAAGCTAACCAACTAACTAATCAACAAAGTAACTAATCATTGTTCTGCTACTCTTTTGATTACTATTTAATTGTCTCACTCCTTTGATTTGTCACTCCTCTAAACACTATTTAGAGTGACAAATTTTGTCATTTTTAATTTTTCATTCTTTGATAGTAAATGAAACCTTTTGTCCTTTGACACATTTTGTCCTTATATCGTTTTTTGGCCTTTTTGAAAATAAAAAAAAATAAGTATATCAAAATTTTCAAGTTTATACTTTTGCTAAATATTTATAGGTTAAAATAAGATAACTTATAAAAGCATATTAATAAAAGTCTATTTTAATTTAATTTGACATTATTAAGAAATTGATACGGAATGATCATTTGTTAATAAAGGGAACTAAGCCGTTGTTCGAGAATTATGCTCAAAATTATTGAAATTTCTGAATTTTCTCTTCTCGAGATCCTAAAAAAAACGATCCCAAATTTAGGAAAAGGTGTAAGCAAAGAATTATGCGAAGAAATATGAAGGAAATAATAAACGTTTTACCTGGTTCGAATTTGTATGAATTCTTTGGCATTTTATCTGTAGGCAAATGTATATTGAAGCCTTTAGATATTTCTACTTTCTTCAAAAATACAACCTCGCTATCAATCAAAGTCTTTTTGTCTAAATGTTATAAGAAAAATCGTTAAGTTTTTTTCCATCAATTTAATGCAAAGTGAAATTCGTGAATCTCTTTTTCTAAAACTTCAAATAATTTTTGAATAAACAATGGTGTCGATTTTTTAGTACAGTAGTTTATATGTTGAATTATTTTTTTTAATGACACCTCGAGCTATTAAAAAATTATAGTTAGACCGCTACGTCGAAAATTTTTAGAAAGTTTGTGAACAACTCTTAACGCTCAACAAGTAAACAAAATCATTCATATATGATAGATCACTACTCTTCAGATGTAATTAAGTCTTTATCTCTCCTTTTTGCCATTTACCATTTATTGAAACGGATGGTGACAGTCTACCTTTATAGTCTATAAGATATGCTATACTCTAACCAAGTGAAGGTTTTATACCATGACTAAAAATTTCCTTTTGTAAATCTTTAGGGAGCTGAATTTTTGCTTGAACCGATTTTATTTTTGGTGTTCGAAGGTTAAACTCATTGGTAATACAGTCAGACCTCATTTATCTGACAGCAGATTGTTCGACAACCCCACTACCCGATGCAATACTGTTTAGGAGCTAAACTATATTTCTCAGCCTCTCATCTCACTAATTGTAAACAAGTCCGTTTCATATCAAATGAATTGGTTCAGTGGATTGATTACTCTGTACTGAAATGCATTGCTTCTTAAAATTAAAATTTAAAATTTTTAGCAACGAAATGTTACCAAGCTTGATTAGTAACACAGAAAAACAAAGAATCATCTTATATAATCTTCATATTTAGCCCACACATATATTCAGTCAGTAAAGTAAATTGTTTGAAAATTTATTTAGGATGTGGGTCTATGAAGTGACAGGTATTTAGCCGTGAATTTAAATTTAGCCATTTAAAAAGAAATTGAAGGTTTAAAATTTTTGGAAGAAATATTATACAAACTTTAAATTTATATAAATTAGCTATTCTAAAAATTTCATGAAAATGATATTGTTTTAACAAAAATGTTAAGCAAAGTGTAAAAACATTGCCAACTATTCTAAGAAATCTTGATAAAAAACGACAACATTAAATAAAACGATTATCTAAGGATAACGATGCTATATATTTGATTTCTAGAATAAAAGACTTGATTGCTTAAATTAGCTCCGTCGCCCACTTCAAGTACGGTGGGGGGGGGGGGGGGGACTTATCAAGGGGAGGGGGCAAAATTGATTTTAATGGGGTCGGGAATATAAGAAAGTGTATACATTTATATATTTCAAAGGAGTTTCAGATGGGCAAAATAAATCCCATAGGACCTAGCTCCCTTGCCTCCCCCCCTCATCGACGGGCTTGATTACAGTAATAATAGGGATAAACATTATAGAGTCATTATATAGTTAGGTTCTATAAAAAATATTCGCCTCACTTAAAAATGCATGGATCTTATTCAAATGTGCCTCTTATTCAAACATTACTGCCTCTGATCAAATATAGTTCAAATGTGCATTACTATAAGAAAGAAGTGGAAGTTAATTAAAAAAAGATTTTAAATATTACTTTTTTAAATATTCTTAACCTTAAGACAAGAAAAGTAAAATCGAAAATCAACTCAGAAGAAAAACATGTCTAATAAATACTTATTATAAAAAAGATATATAATTTAGAAAATTGATTTTTAATTGATTAAAGGATGAAGGATATGATAATAGTATATTACAACGTGATGCAAATAGGGAATAGTTTGATTAAACTATTCCCTGTTTGCATCACTTTACTCACAATATATTTTTATTGAGTTCAAAATAGATTTATAGATTAGTCGATAGATTTATTGAGTTAAATTTTAGATATTAAAAATGCGTAAAAAACGCCCAAAACTAGATACGAAATGTCCCTCGTACGAAACGTCTTAGGTATAGGAAATGTCTCTGGTAAAAATGTCTTGAGTATATGAAATGTCCTGCACCAACTACCATCATATCAGCTTTTTTCATCCTCTGCTCCTTGTTTTACTTTCCTGTAACACTAGATTTGATCTAACGAGCAGAGTGGTCGAAAATTTATCATTAAAAAATCCAAATAAAATTGTTTTCTACTTATTTATAGACCAAAGACGATTTCTTGATATTAACGTAATTTTGCATTATATCACTTAATGTCGTATGCTTTATCTCAGAAAAAATGGGCTAAGAAATAAAATAGATATCTAAATATCTCAGGTATATATAGAGAAAATTTTTATATGATTAAACTTTTGAATTAAACAATATCAGTGGTTAAACGCAGTCAATTACAGCAATCATTAAATTAAGGTGAAATACGGGTTTATTGGGAACTGTAAGGGCGAACACTAGTTATGATGCTCACTAGGTAGAGAAGAAGGAAATTATAGAATTAGAATTGATTTGATTTTATGGGATTGATTTATCAAGCATCATCCACTTTGAATTAGTAGGAAAATGAACTTTTAATAAAAATATTACTTATTAATATTATCCATTTTGTAGTTCCAATATCTTCATCAGAAAGTCTTAAAATTGGGAGACTGAAAGCGATTGAATTCTCAACTAAATTAAACTTTAAGTTGTCCAATTTATAAAAAATAACAAATAGGCAGTGGAATTAGATTAAAAATTAAAAAAAAACTCACCTCCAACAACCGAATATATCACTAAGGAAACATCAACTTAGACACCCTAGCCCTGTGAACTTTAAGTGGGAAAAGTGTGCAACTGGAAAATCATTATCCGGATACCATTTTTAAATTTCAAAATAAAATTTTTAGAAAAGAGTTTATCAACTTAAATATCAATGAAAAACTTTATTTTATTTGTCTGATCCTATAGAATATAGAATCGTTGATCCAGAAAACGCGCAAGCCTGAAAAAATGTAGCGAGATCATGCCGTTTAACGTGTCTTGACAGTCTATACGTTTTAGTCTGGCGTTTCACTACTGAGAAATAAAAATAGGACTGACGTTTCATACTGGGAAATAAAAATCTCTATTCCACATCTTTTCAAAGCTAAAATGGAATTTTTTTCAAAGATTTTGATGTGATTCGTTTAGTCATTTAAGGCCAAAGCAGTTCTTTCACTAGATCATCTAAATACTAGATCATCTATATTATAATAAGCTAGCGTCTGTCTGTCTGTGTGTCTGTCGCTGGAAGCATTCTGATTGGTTGAATTTTTTTATATGTTTTCTGTGTATTTTTATATGGTGTGATGAGTTTGTATGCGTGTTTGTCGCTTGAAGCATTCTGATTGGTTGAAATTATTATATGTTCTGTGTGTATTTTTATATGTGTGATGAGTTCATATATCTGTAGTGTGAGTGTCGCTTGAAGCATTCTGATTGGTTGAAATATCTTTTTTTTATATGGTGTAATAGAAAAATACACAGAAAAGATACAATTATTCTAAAAACTGACCACCATACCATATAACACTATTAGCAACTCAAAATACACACTACCCAGAATCCTATGTTTCGAGCGCAGCCTAAACAAAAAAAAACTAGCCGGTCCCGTGGTCGTTTCGAGCCAAGCGAATTTTAATTAGCAACTCAAAATACACATTACCCAGAATCCTATGTTTCGAGCGCAGCGAGAAACGACCACGGGACCGGCTAGTCTATATTATAATAAGCTAGCGTCTGTGTGTGTGTCTGTGTGTCGCTGGAAGCATTCTGATTGGTTGAATTTATTTATATATGTGTTTTGTGTGTATTTTTATATGGTGTGATGAGTTTGTATGTGTGTTTGTCGCTTGAAGCATTTTGATTGGTTGAAATTATTTATATGTTTTGTGTGTATTTTTATATGTGTGATGAGTTCATATATCTGAAGTGTGAGTGTCGCTTGAAGCATTCTGATTGGTTGAAATATCTTTTGTATGTATTTTTATATGGTGTAATAGAAAAATACACAGAAAAGATACAATTATTGTAAAAACTCATCACCATACCATATAACACTATTAGCAAATCAAAATACACACTACTCAGAATCCTATGTTTCGAGCGCAGCCTAAACAAAAAAACTAGCAAGTTCCGTTGTCGTTTCGAGCGAAGCGAATTTTAATTAGCAACTCAATATACACACTACCCAGAATCCTATGTTTCGAGCGCAGCGAGAAACACTGTTTTGAGCGAAGCGAGAAACGACCACGGGACCGGCTAGTCTATATTATAATAAGCTAGCGTCTGTGTGTCGCTGGAAGCATTTTGATTGGTTGAAATTATTTATATATGTTTTGTGTGTATTTTTATATGGTGTGATGAGTTTGTATGTGATTTGTCGCTTGAAGCATTCTTATTGGTTGAAATTATTTATATATGTTTTGTGTATATATGTGTTTGAAGCATTCTGATTGGTTGAAATACCTTTTGTATGTATTTTATATGGTGTAATAGAAAAATACACAGAAAAGATACAATTATTCTAAAAACTGACCACCACACCATATAACACTATTAGCAACTCAAAATACACATTACCCAGAATCCTATGTTTCGAGCGTAGCCTAAACAATAAAAACTAGCCGGTCCCGTAGTCGTTTTGAGCGAAGCGAATTTGAATTAGCAACTCAATATACACACTATCCAGAATCCTATGTTTCGAGCGCAGCGAGAAACACTTTTTCGAGCGAAGCGAGAAACGACTACGGGACCGGCTAGTCTATATTATAATAAGCTAGCGTCTGTCTGTCTGTCTGTCTGTCTGTGTGTCGCTGGAAGCATTTTGATTGGTTGAAATTATTTATATATGTTTTGTGTGTATTTTTATATGGTGTGATGAGTTTATATGTGTGTATGTGTTTGAAGCATTCTGATTGGTTGAAATTATTTATATGTTTTATGTGTATTTTTATATGTGTGATGAGTTCATATATCTGGAGTGTAAGTGTCGCTTAAATCATTCTGATTGGTTGAAATATATTTTGTATGATGCAATAGAAAAATACACAGAAAAGATACAAATATTCTAAAAACTGACCCCCATACCATACAACACTATTAGCAACTCAAAATACACATTACCAAGAATTCTATGTTTCGACCGTAGCCTAAACAAAAAAAAACTAGCCGGTGTCGTGATCTTTTCGAGCAAACCGAATTTAAATTAGCAACTCAATATCTACCAAGAATCCTATGTTTCGAGCGCAGCGAGAAACACTGTTTCGAGCGAAGCGAGAAACGACCACGGGACCGGCTAGTCTATCTATATTATAATAAGCTAGCGTGTGTGTGTCTGTGTGTGTGTGTCGCTGGAAGCATTTTGATTGGTTCAAATTATTTATATATGTTTTGTGTGTGTTTTTATATGGTGTGATGAGTTTATATGTGTGTATGTGTTTGAAGCATTCTGATTGGTTGAAATTATTTATATGTTTTATGTGTATTTTTATATGTGTGATGAGTTCATATATCTGTAGTGTGAGGGTCGCTTGAAGAATTCTGATTGATTGAAATATCTTTTGTATGTATTTTTATATGGTGTAATAGAAAAATACACAGAAAAGATACAAATATTCTAAAAACTGACCACCATACCATATAACACTATTAGCAAATCAAAATACACACTACCAAGATTCCTATGTTTTGAGCGTAGCGAGAAACGACCACGGGACCGGCAGGTCTAAATATAATCTTCTACGATGAGTATAAGAGGCATTGTAATCTGAAATGTTTCTCGTGTATAGCAAGTAAGCGTTCAACACTCCAACGTTGAGAATATTGAAAAAAATGCCACCGGCCATCGTTTCTAAGCACGTTTGCAGTCATAAGTAGTAAGAAGTTTATCCATCAAATCAACGCCCCCTTTTGTTTGGTTGTAGCATTTAATGATTTCAGGAACTTTCTTGCGGTGCATTAAATCATGGAACTTAAAAGTCTACTTGTCATATCCGTCACAATGCGCTCTCCTTTCTTTTTCTCGACTGCATTTCTCACTGTAAATGTGCGTTTAGAAATTGAAAGCATTTTCAGGTGTTTAGTTTTTTTTGTGTTTAAAATATGTTTAATGCCTAAACACTTTTTACAGAGAGTTAAATTGTAAGAAAGTGCATAGAAATTGAATAGAAATGACTCAAAATTGAAGTCAAAAGTGGGGTCAAAATGACCCCAAAAAAACATAAAATGACTTTATCCCAAAATATCCTTCTTAAACTATAGTTTTTTATTGTAATTCAATTGTTTTAATTTTTTATAGTTTTTAACAAAGGTTTTGAAGAAAAGACAAAATATCGAACTGAAATATGATATTAGCTTCGACTTATTGACAAAGGTGTAATGAGTGGCGTCAATTTGACCCCGCAAGTGTATCCACGGGACCGGTTAGTATATATATATCATTACAAATCAATATTTGAAACAGTGGCGTAGCTAGGCTGGAGCTTATTTTATTTGCATAAATATGATATAAAATTTAATTTAATTTTCTATGGTAAAAATCACATTTTCAGAAATACACATGTAAAATGCAGAAATAAAAACCGCCATGTTTAGTGTATGCAGTTTACCGCAGCTTCGTGGCTGATTTTAATTGATTTTTAAATAACTATATCCTTTTTATCGTGTTGATTTCGTTTGAAAATCAATCAAAATCTGTCAAAAATAAGAATCGTTAATTCAATAGTACTGATATTTTTTTGGTTAAAATCAATCAAATTACAACTACCAAGAATCCTATTTTTCAAGCGTAGCCTAAACAAAAAAAACTAGCCGGTCCCGTGGTCGTTTCGAGCGAACCAAATTTAAATTAGCAACTCAAAATACACATTACCCAGAATCCTATGTTTCGAGCGCAGCGAGAAACACTGTTTCGAGCGAAGCGAGAAACGACCACGGGACCGGCTAGTATATATATATCATTACAAATCAATATTTGATACAGTGGCGTAGCTAGGCTGGAGCTTATTTTATTTGCATAAATATGATATAAAATTTAATTTAATTTTTTGCATTTAGGATTTTTTTAACATTTAAAAATCTCAGGAAAGGATAAGAAATTGCAGGAACATATATTCAACACAATCAAACCCAAAAAAAGCATTAAAATATTAAATCCTAAAAAGATATGGTAAATCTTTAAAGTATTACGTCCGAATTATCAACATTTTCTCCAGTATGCGCTACCTTTCTACTTTGGTAGTTTGAAATCTAAAAAAAAAGAAAGTTTTGAAGTATGTAAAAACTATGTAAACATCAGAATTATTTAGAATTCAGCACCTCCTATCAATTTTTTTTGGCCAGTTATATTTAATTATCTATCTATCAGAAGCTTGAAGCCAGCTTATTATAATATAGAAGATAGAAGATAAGTGGCAAAAGTTTCATTTAATAATTCTTTCAGAAAAGTTTACATTTTATTTCAAAAATATAATAATCAACAAGATTTCACTAAAAAATTTCATAAAATATAAATTCTCAACTATCAATTCCATTTTTTTAAAATGCTGGAATCATAAAGAATAACCTTTTTGAAAAAACCAACAACCTTATTCAAAACACCATTTTACAATTAAGCTCACTACCTAAAAATAACCGATCTACAAAAAGTATAATTTAACGGTAAAAAGTATAAGAAATCTATATGATTGTTAGTCTCACCTTTCCTTAGTATAACCTTCAAACCTTGTGGTACCCTTATTTTTACAACTCAAACTGCTCCTAGGGCTTTTTTGGACCTTCTTTTTCAATATTCAAATTCATCATTAAAAAGAGAAAACATTTGAAAAAAAAATTATTATCATAACACTAAAACATAATTAACAATTAGAGCAATTCGTACAAACAAATTTTAAATGGTTTTTGCATGTAAAATTATCACATATAGCGCATTTCAGGAATATTTTATTCTTGTGTTACTGCATAAATAACATCTTGCTTTTTTTGGGCCTCCACGAAATTCCTCTTCCGCTTCTTTACCACTTCTTTTTTTTATTTGAAGTACCTAATTTTTGCTTGATAAAGTTCTCGGCAATCTTAGCCTAGCCAAAATAAGAAGTTCCATCAATTTTTTTCTTAATGTTACCAAGTACTTTCTCCTGATTTCCCAATTTTTGTTTTTCATAAAAATCTCTTTTGACAATATCAATCATATTACTGAAAACCACAATGGGCCAGCGATTTGTTTTTCTTTGGTTTTGTTATAATCAATAATAATTTCAGGTTTTCTTGCATTGTATTCATCAATTATTTTGGATTTATGGAAGTAGGACAGAAGAAGAACATTATTTTTTAGGCATATAAGAAACAAGTATATTATCCTCAGTAAACAAGAATTCAGATGAAAATACCTGACGTGCTTTCATGTCAAGTAATGATTTAGGTAAAAACTTTTTGTTTTTACGGACGGTGCCAACCAAAGGTTTGTCATATCCATCACAACGCGCTCTCCTTGATTTTTCTCGATTACATTTCTATCACTGTAAAAAGTGCGCTTAGAAATTTAACTCATTTTCAAGTGTTTAGTTTTTTTGTGTTTAAAATATGTTTAATGCCTAAACACTCTTTACAAAAAGTTACAATGTAAGAAAGTGCTTAGTATTAAAACACATTTTAAAAGGTTTAGTTCCTAAGAACAACTGTTTAATATCTAAACACTACATATAAATTATGTTTATTCTGTTTTGTGTTTATCATATGATGTATTTGGAAACATCTTATTTGTTTAGATATCAACAAAAACTTCTAAACTTGTTTTTTTGTGGTTTTCTATTTCATTTCATTTTTTCGATTAAAAATTTTTCTAAGTAAATATATAAATAAATAAATAGATAGAACAAAAACTTCCAAAACTCCAAAACATGTAATTTATTTTTCCCAGTTTGAAAATCTAAAGCCCCAAGTAGCAAAGTAGATGTAGTGAATGGAGGGGGAAAATATGAAACTATGACCATTAGTCTTTCTCTAAGCTTACTTGCAAGTGAATTTTGGGAAATAGTTGACTCGTTGTACAAAAAATTCGACATCATCATATCTAGTCATTATCTCAATGATACTGATCTTCCTTTGTCGTCAAGATTGTCGAACTCTTTCTTTTGTATCAACATTTTGGCGACCAAAAAATAAACTAGGGGCGTTTTGATAGTATGAGCAGCATTTTTTGCATTCTATCTATCACGTTTTTTAATTTCATAGTACAAAAAAAGAACACTAGATCACACACTATGAAAAAATTTTAATTTTGGAAAAACCCTATATTCAGCAAATTTAGGGTTTTAATTTTGTTAACTAGACATTAAATTGGATACGCACTGTAACCTGCATTCTCCAAAGAAAGTTTTGACTTCCGAAGGCTTACACCAAACTCAAGTGCAATTATCTAAATGTGTATTTCTTTTAATGATAAAAATATTAAATGATCCAATTAAATACAGAAAAGTCTACAAAAGTTCAATTTTATACTCATGCTATAATCACTTTGTTTTCTTTTACTTCCCTCAAAATGTGTTTTGATTTTAATTAGATTCTAGTTGATAAAAAAGCCTTTCTCGTTACTATGGGGTCGTTCACAATTGACGTCAACCAATTTTTGCCTATTTTCTGCCCCTCCCCCCTCCTCTATTGTCAACCAATATCAACTTTACCTACCCCCCCTCTCACTTTTTGTTAACATCAACTTTAAAAAACAGAAGGCTAAAACTTTTATTTTATAGAAAAAATTCCTCAATTCTTTCGAAAATATGGAGATTAAAACAATTCTCAGATTCAACTTTTTCTATTTCGTCCTTTTCATCATACTTTTCATTTTTTGAATTCATTGAATCTTCAAGAACTAAGAATGATGAATGTTTGATTTTTTCTTTAATTCAGCAGAAATACTTCAAACACTTAACACAACTATACGATGTTCCATCAAAGTTTCTTCTTTAGCATTGATTTTCTGCAAAGAAGGGGCAAAACTCATCAAAGTGTTTACTCAATCCAAGATTTTTCATGTGCTACACAATAAATCTTTTCTGAGTTCTTTTGATATTGTAGCAAGATCATCAAATTCTACACTGATTTGGAGAAACAATAAGTTAGCAGTCCAAACTGCTTCTCAAAATTTCCCAAAACTTTTTTGTTTTCGTTATTAAATTCATCTTTTTTTATATTTTAGAATAGTTCCCAATGTTTAATTGTTGTTTTTGTAACTTTTTTGATGATCATCGTAATAATTTGATATCACACATTTTACTAAGGCACAAATGAGAATTCAACTTTTCAGTTAATTGCTGTTCTAACAGGGTTAAGTCTTTCAAATCGTATGATTCATTTCGTAAGCATTGCGAGCGTGAGCACTCTAAGCTTCAAGACTATGAAGATACTCTGGAATGTGGCTCATCTCAAAATGAAAATCAAAACAACGACACATTTTCTAGAGATAAGTTATTAGAAAGTATTTCAAATTTTCTTTCAAATTTCAAAGTCCTTCATATTTAAAAAATTTAGCAATAGTAAAATCTCTTACTTCATACACCTCAAATGAATAAACAAAACATATCTGATTTATATGATTTTGATATATTTTCTGAACTTTCTTTGGAAATTAATAAAACTAAATACTTAAATGAAGACGATATATCTTTGCTTTATAGAGAAAATATTTCACTTACCTCATTATCCATAATACATTTAAACATCAGAAGTCTTTTTGCAAATTTTTCTAACTTTTCGATTTTTTTGAGTTCTATTAATCTCCTTCGAGATTTTATAGTTTTTAGCGAAATATGGAACTCAAGTGATACTGTAAAATATAACTTAAATGGTTATAACTCGATTTTTAAAGAAAGAAACCAAACTGGAGGCGGTGTATGTATTTATTATAAAAGTATTTATAAATTAGTGCTTTATAATTCAAATGAAAATGTTGAATCATCTGCTGATTTTCTTTTAGGTAAGTTCATAGTTTTTGATACAAAGGTTTCCATACTAGCTGTTTATAGACCCCCTAACCTTTTGATTTCAGACTTTCTCTTATCTCTAAATCAGTTTATTAAGTTGATTAAAAACGAGTTTTTTTTGGTTGCTGGAGATTTTAACATAAACCTCTTGAATACATATGAAAATAGGCATGCTTGAAAATGGTTTAATCCCAGCCATTTCTAAACCGACACGTCTGGCAAATTCAAAAACTTTAATAGACAATATATTTACAAATCAATTAGTGAACAATACTTCCTATAATATAAATGCCCTTATAAGCGATCATTGTGTCAATTTTCTGAGACTACCTTTTTTAAAAAACAGAAGCGTGTTAACAAAAGTTTTAAAAAGAAAATTTTCACCTCAAGCTTATGAATTGTTCTTTTCTAAATTGTCAGTTGCAAATTTTGAATATTGTTATTTTTCAAAAAACTTTAATCAAATTTATGAATGTTTTGATGGAATTATTCACGACTGTTTTACCAAATGCTTTCCTTTAGTTTCAGTCAAACAAAAGAAACCAAATTTACCCTGGTATACACAAGAATTAGCTGCATTAAATCGTCTAAAAATTCGTTACTATCAAAACTTTTGCAAAAGTATATATAACAAGTACCCATGTATTGGTTTTCAACATGGTAAAAACCCATGGATAACTTGATATTTCTTGATATTCCTACTCATTAAATTCATTCTACTTTCTTTATTAGACCCATTTCTAACCTAAGCTTTCGCAAAAACTCAGAAACATTTACTTTGGAAGTTATTTTCTTCTAAAAATTTTTAACTTAATTATTTTTTTGGTTCACTTAAGAAGAAGACATTGAAATGGATGAAGAAGAAGCTCTTTGTTTTTTACAGAAAGAATTTTCGAAGATAAAATCTTTAAAAGATGGAACAAAAATGATGAGAGCTAAAAAAAACCTTCAGAACAAGAAGAGAGTATATTTAAAATCTGGTAGAAGAAAATTGCATCGTGGATATACTCTCAAAATACAATTTTCTCGAATATGTTTATTATGTAAAAAACACTTTTAAAATACATTGCTAAATTCTTTATATTACTAAGTTAAGATGAACTAAGAGTTTTTATAACTAAATTTAGCAAAGAAAGACTTCGACGAAAACTGGACATGCCTTATAAGAAGATTAGAAGTGTATTTTATAATTGATTCTGTAAGTCTTTTTTAAGCTTTTGCAATATAAACAAGTAAAACTTTTGAGATTGCTGACGAAAACTTGCTAAAACTCTTAAAAGAACTAGCAAAAACATTGAAAATAAGAACCAAAATATGAAAAATGAAGAACCTCTTTTTGAAGAAACAAGGGTATTATTTACTTATAATCTTTTTTTTTCGAAAATATATTCATTTGTTTTTAGTGTATGGATTCTTCGTAGGCATAACAAAAAAAGTTCTCCAAGACTTTTAATGGTGAGAAAGGAAACTGGAAAAATTGCAACTCTATTTATTCTTGGTACTGGTCACGTTTTCAATTCCTCAGATAACATCAAAGAAAGTTTTATAAACTTGATGAAATATATTATGTCTTTGATTTGCAGTATACAAAGGGCTACCAAGTACTGGGATTCCAAGAGTTTTTCTTGAAAGATACAAGCAAAGGATCTTCAAAGGATATAATTACATAATGTTTACAAAAAAACTTTTTGAATTGAAATAATGTTTTTTGCAATCATTCGTTTTTTTAATGACATTTTATTTGTATGAAGTTTTGTTTTTCTAAAAATGGATTTAGTCGAAATATCGTTATGAAACATATTACCTCAAAAGTTTGAAAGCCTTGAATGTCAAACTCATTAAATTAAACATTACTTTTCTAAACACTTTAAATTAAACATTTTAAGTTTCTAAACTTTTTACTTTAAGCACTATAAATCTAAACATGCTTAATTAAATAGTGTTTCTAATTCGGGTCAAAACTCGTGTTTAAAATATGTTTAGGTTCTAAACACATTTTTCACAGTGAGGTTGTTTCGCCAATTATGGCTGAATATTCCATACATAAAAAGTACCAACATCGGCTAGAATCCAAAACTTCAATCCATATTTATCTGGTTTAGGAATATATTGTTTAAAAGGACATTTTCCCTTGAAACCTCTCAACTGTTCATCTATTGTAACATGAAAACCAGTGAACAATTTCGGCAAAATATTCACCCACTCATACCAAATTTCCTTGATTGGCGCAAACTTATCATGTTCTCTTCTGTTTTTTTTTGTTTTTATCATCAAAGCGCAAAGCTCTTGAAATCATTTTGAAGTTTTTTAAAGACATTGTAGCTCTGAAAATACTTCTTCCAGTATCCTCATCCTATAAACTAGCAGTAGACTCAATCTTTGATTTGAAAACTCCAGCTAAAATCAGTAAACCCAAAAAAGCTTCAAAGTTAAGGTTATTGAGGTCTACTCAATTTTCTCCCATCATATTTTGGCCTTCAACATTCGTCCACTTTATTATTGTATTTAATATTTTTGGTGGAAAAAACTGAATGAATGTTGAATATTCATCTTCTATTCTCGCGTAAGCATATTTGGTAGGACCAGGTTTCATCGTAATTGTATTATGGCACCTTTATTTAATTCTATTAACAAAATTTGATAATTATTATATTGATTTTAAATAAAAAATTGGAACACCATATGTTTTTGTTGAAAATGGGCTCATTTCGATCCAAGGATCTCAAATGTAACAAAAATTATACCGATAACTGTGATGTTTTGATTCACACAAAAAGTTAATTTATGATGCTTTTCATGTATCGGACAAACACTAAAAATCCTGAAATATTATATTTTTAATATTTGAGATAATGAGTCGAAATAAAACCTAAGATCCCATAAGGGATAACTAACAGTGAAACAACAGAATAAATAAAAAAGAATAACTAACAGTGATTTCATCCATTATTTTAATAAGTGAATTTCATTTAAAAAATTTTTTTATATAATTTAAAAGGAAAGTCAATATATTTTTTACTGACTTTGTACTTGATGGGTTTCTATTAAATTAATCAGTCAGATTTTGAGTTGCTGTATTTTAAAATTGAGTCAAAGAAAGAGTAACCTGTATTTTTTCAATTACGTCAGATGTCCACATTGAATCTTTTTTTCACCATAGGTAAACTTTTGTTTAAATGAAAACAATATTTCCTTTAAAATGTTTGTTACTCGTTGGTAATGATTTTTATGCACTGAATTCGAAAGATTAATATATTTCGATACCATTTTGACGTACTTAAATTTGTTGAGCTCTTCTTCATTTATAGCGTATTTAGATTTATATTTATCCAATGGCTATATATTTAAAATATTTACTTGCTATTAGAGTCCTATGCTGGGCGAATATATCAAAGTGGATATCCAGACACCCACAAATGTGGGCATCCTTAATAAAATTTCAATGGGTGCCGGCATGGAAATTTTAAAATGCCTGGGAACTTTAAGAATGGAATCATTGTCATCCAAATCAAAATGAAACCTAAAGTTTGACAAAAATAAAAAAAATAACTTGACCCTTCAGGTTTCAGTTATTTATTGTAAAAAGTTATATTAAAATTGGATTTTTGTCTTAAAGAAAAGTATAAACCTCATATTATTCAAAAAGTTGCTGTTTTTTTAATCGTAAGCAAAAAAGCATGAAAGTATTGAATCAGAATAATCGTGATCTTCTGTTAACGTTTTTTAATAAAAAATATATATTAGTTATTAGTCAAAATGAAGTGACTCAGAAAATAGAAGGAACGCGTTCTAACTTGCATAAAGTTGATACCCTAGATAAAGGGTTCTCAACCTATTTATGGCTATGCTCCCCATATTTATAAATCCAGTTACACAAACCCCTAGTATTATGTTATTAGAACTTGTTTCACTTGTTCAAAAAAGTTTTTTAATTTATTAATTTTTCTAGAAATATTGCTCTTTTATATTGTACATAAAATATGGGAGTGATTGAAAATGATTGAAATTTAGCCAATCCGATGCAAAATTTCTGTGAAGTCCATTTGAATAGTCAATGTATATTAAGAAATGCTCAAAATGATTTGTTTGACGTTAGCCCAATTTGATTTGATTAAAACAAAAATTTATTTAAAAATGTTTATACAAAAGAGTTTGCGTACTCGATTTTCCCATGACAAAAAACCATAACTTTATAAATAACACATTTACTTGTTTAAAATTTTTGTGGGTTAGAATTAATTTTTGTGAGTGAAATTTTCGCAATGGAACTAAATTTCGCTAGTTGAATTTTTGGGTTACTTTTTTACAAGATCTAAGGAGCTTTGATTTAGTTTTTTATTTTTAGTTTCGGATCTGAAAATGAAAACTTCCAACTCCGGTTTCGTTAAAATAAGTTTTGGAGCTCAAGCTCCAACTTGTGCTCGATTTTAAATGCTTTATCTTATCGCATTCCAAAATTATATACCACAAAATCAGAAAGATTAAAACTTAATTTTTCTAATATTATTACAACAAACTATTTAATTATATAGAAATTAGCGATTCACAAAATAAATCAAAAGATGTTCCACTAACTAAGAACTATTTTAACTATCTAATGATCTGCATAACTAAATTCATTAATTTTAATTTTGAGGCTAATTAAAAAGATCTAGTTGAATATTTGTTTAAGCGTTTTGAAAAGATAGGGTTTAAAATGGCGTTTCTTATCTTTTGTTTTTCTTAAAAATGCATGGTATTTAAGCAATTGATGATAAGGCAACAATCTAGATAGAAACATTTTGTGATAAAATTGGTAAGATATAAGATTCATTAAAAATTTTAAAATTCGTTTTCTAAGGCTTAACATATAAAACCGGGTTTTCTATCAAAAAACATTTTGGAATTAAACATATATGTAATCAATGAAAAAATTTAAAATAAATCATAATGTCCCTAATACAATTATTTAAAAATATGACTCCGATGAGGTAATCTGATTTGAGATTCTAATTCATAAACTTTGGAACAAATTCTTACTTTTATCACTTCATGGAAGAGAAAGTTTAATTGATTCAAGGTTCGATAGGGAGCTAGTGTACATTTTGTTTTGAATATAGAATTATGCTCATCTGCATCTCTTTCAGAATATTCATTTTCTTCATCAGGGAGAGGGTGTTGGGGCAATCGCTTTCTTCCATTTTCATTTGAGGGTGCTTTTAATCACTTATGGTCTAGATTTATATCTATTCAGAAAATTTCCTAATTCGATAAGATGATTATTATTTAGGAAATAGGTGCTAACTTCTGATTATTCTTCTAATTATTATTTTTATGTCTTCGCAACCACAAGAAAATTGCTTGCTGATTTGTTGCACATTTTTTTAAAATTAAAAATAATTAAATTAAATTTGAAATAAAACAGCTTACTTGAGATGCGAATATTTTGGAAAGATAATATCATTACAATTGAAAAAATAAAAGACACATGTGTTGAAAATACAGTCAAACCTGTATT
Source organism: Nectonema munidae (assembly GCA_030549495.1). Classification (NCBI taxonomy): domain Eukaryota; kingdom Metazoa; phylum Nematomorpha; class Nectonematoida; family Nectonematidae; genus Nectonema; species Nectonema munidae. The sequence goes on from JAUIRK010000553.1 coordinate 62,335, forward strand.
AAACGACCATTCAAGGTAAGACCTAATTTTGGTCGCATTAGACAGGTAGTCGTTAAAAACAGTGAAAATATTTCAAAATATTGACTTCAATAAATTGTAAACCAAAATGTCGTAGAAGATTGAATCACAATTATAAAAGTTAAAATTATTTTATTTAAACTTTAAAATAATCAGTTATCCTTTTTTGTTGTAAGGATTTTGTTGACATTTTGTCAACCTCAGAACTTGTTTTCACCATGTATTCCAGAGCTTTTCCTAAGCCATGATAAAGAGCAAACTTTTTTAGTTTTTCGGCAATTTCTATTGCTTTTTTTAAAGAGTATGTGCCACTTTCTTCTGCTTCTTATCACTTTTCAATGCTTCTTTTGCAGGTAAGTCAAAGACGCTATTCTTAACATCGCATGTGTACAAGTCTTTATCAATATTTGAAACAGCTTCATACTCAGCCCCGAAAACATCTCTACTTAAATTTTTCACTGCAGTAGGTATTTCTTCTTCAATCTCAGGATTCCACACAGAAATGTTTTCTTTGCGAAATCCGACCTTTATGAAGCATTTCTTGATTGTGCTTTCTTCAACTTCTTCCCAGGCTGCAATACACAATAAAAATACATCCAATATTTGTGTTGATTTTAAGGACTGACTTGCATTAATACATCTTGATTCATCACTGTCCATTTGTCTGACTATATTGAAAAGCTATAGAAAAATGAGCGATTGTTCAGTAGAATAAAAAATTAAAAAAACATTTATTGTCGTTTTCTAAACTTCAACTTCATTGCTTCAATTATCCCTTGAATTTTAACGTTACTGAGCTTAAGATTGGGATAACAAGGGGCATTATCAATGAATAGAAGGACATTCCTTTTTCCAACTTTCATTTTCCTATAAAAATTTTGTAGCGAGTCTTCAAAAATCTCATCAGTCATCCAAGCTTTTCTATTAAACTAGTACTCCACTGTTAAAGAGCTCAACTTCACTTTCGAAAAACATCAGGAGACTTTGATTTTTGCAATCACTAAAGGTTTATTTTTTCTCCAGTCATACTGGCACAACGTGCTATTGTTATTCTTCCCTTTGATCGTTTTCCACATGGACATCCTTCACATAAAAAATATCACAAATTTTACAAATCAACAATTCGAAACTTTTTTTACCTTTCAAATAAAAAGTTTTTTTTGTTGTGTCTTTGAAAAAAAGCCCAGTTTTGTCTAAATTAAAAATGTATTTCTACTTATAGCATTCACAAATTTTCTCAAGTTTCAATTTCCATTCTTCAACGGTTGATTGGCAAATATATGCTCTTTCGCCTGTCATGTTACCAAAAACAATCTTGTTTCTACGAATAAAGCTCCCCAGTCAACCATTTGAAGCTTTAAAATTCGATTTTCCAAGTTCTTCAGCAAAGCTTTAGTTTTGAGAATTGGTCCACTGACTGGAAGGCCTCTAGCCAAAGCGTCAATAAACCCCCTGTATGTTAGAGTGTTTATCTCTTCATTACCTGTCAGATAGTTTTTTCTTTTTGAAACTGTTGACACACAAGATTTAGAATAATCTTCTAACACTTGTGCTTTCCTTTTTCCTAATGTTTGGATTTGAGTTTTACCTACACCCATCTCAGTAGCTATTTTATATACTGCTCTGCCACTAATAAAATAAAAGTTTAATTACATCGTACTTTTGTTGAAGAGCAAGTGATGTTCTTTTTTTCGACATATTACCTACTATGTAAACATGATCTAACAACTATATTGAAATTTGTAACCAATAAACTTACGTAAAAAACAACAAGAACAAAAGATATGAAAATGGCTGATAATGAGAAATCAACAAGGAAAAACTTTTAGCTTTTATTCATCATAAGGCTGATTTCATCCATGTCATATTGATTGTGTTCAAAGTATTGCTGTATGACATATGATGTGTCACAAAAGAAATTCAGTTTTACTAGTTTTACTGTGCAACAATTGCACTATTTTTTTCAAGTGTGTTTAAAATGTTACTGTCTGCAAAATAGTCGTTTTGCAGTTTTTTTTAAATAAATTTTAGTGCAAAACATGGTCGAAGGTCGCGTTAGACAGTGTGTCGCTAAATACAGAGTGAAAACAGTTCAATTTTCGTCGTGAGGAAAAAACTATGGTCGCTATACAATGGGTCGCTTAATACAGGGGGTCGCTAAGGTTTATTAAGAATTTTATTTCATACTCTTGTAATGAGATGAACACTACACATCATTGGAATGATTTATCACAATGTTTATCAATATCATGTGTATAGAACAATTATACTAGCCCTGCTGTGAGAGTTACACTTTTTATTTTGTGAGCAGTCGCTATTAGTGTATGTATTGTACACTCCACACTGCACAGTGTACACTATATAGAATTCATACTATGCTCTGTGTTGTATGAAAAAATGATAATGAGAGAAATTAGAAGAACAATCGTTCATTACAACAGTGCATTAACAAATGAAAACATTTGTGAAAAAATAAGTTATAATATTCAACAAAAAATAGTCGCTTACATCAGTACTTAGAGATAAATTTCATTCAAAAACATGGTCGTAGGTCGCGTTAGACAGTGTGTCGTTAAATACAGGGTGAAAAAAGTCAAATTTTCATTGGGAGGAAAAAAAAGGTCGTTATGGGCAGGGAGTCGTTTAATACAGGGGGTCACTAAGGTAGGTTTGACTGTATTTTTTAAATTAAGAACAGACAACGTATAAAATGATTTAAAGAACACTACTTACTTCAATAAAAAATATTTTACTAAGAATCGTCATTTTTCAATATATTAAAAAGTCGCTGAAATATTAATATTTGATAAGTTCTTACCGTTATTTCTTTTATACAGCAAGTTGTACACTTGAAACCAAGAGAACTAGCTTCTAAAAAAGTTTAAAATTAGAACTTATATTTCCTCAAAGTTATTAGTTTATTTTAAAAATGATAAAAGTAAAAATAGGCACTTCTCAAAAAATGATTTATTTAGTCAAAAATTTAGCTTTGTACATAAATACTAAAAATAGGATATTGCTTTTTTACTTAATATTGCACAATTGTATATATATATAACTTGTTTATTTACATCATATAAAACCAATTTCTAGGCGATAAAAATATTATAGGTATCAAATATTTTTGGCTTATTTTTTTTAAATTAAAATGAAATTATATCTAAAAAATCACGAACTGAATTTAAAATAGGATAAACTCGAAGCAATAAGCTTTTTACTCCGGGAAAATTTTTTTGCAACTCTTACACCTGAATAACAGATCTTTCAACGATTTTTTTGAAAATGGAGGAGAATATAAATATTTTTTTTCATTCGTGTGTAGCCTTGTTTGGTTTAGCTAATAACAAATAATATTAGTTATTTAGACAAATTTAATCTGTTAAGTTTATAATTGATATTTTCCATGATTGTAGGACATTGCCCAGTTGAAATATGTCCCCTTTATATCCACAAGAATGTTAGAACAAGAATAGGCCTAACTGCAGTATTTTGCTTCAAAGATTCAACTTCGGAATATTTACAAACCGTACGACATCGGTCGTTATCTGGGGCATCATCTAGATCAATAAATGACGATGTGGTCATACAATCAGAATAAAAAAAAACAGATTAAATATGCTGAAAACAAAAATTATCTGGGGCTTTGCAACAATAAGATGGAATGACATGGCATTGATTTGAAGACAGAAAAAGAACTAAATAAATAGTTTATAGACCATACTTGTTAAACTTGGAAAAACGTGCCATCTTTTAGACCAGACAAATACGATTAGTGGTGTTACTGCCAATCGTTCTGGACTGAGATTTATACAAATTCTTGTCAAAGCTTCTACTTTCATTCACATTTGTAAATCCAGTCTGCTTGGCAATCACAGTGATGTAACTTTTTATCAACCGACATTTGCTCGAACAAATTTTAAGTGGTCGTTGAATAGGTGTTTTTTTTTCGTTTAAACTAATTAATAAGTAACATTCGTTTGTAAATCACGTTAGAATCTTTACAAATTCTTTACAAATTATCAAGTATTCTTTTTTAATTTTCTATACGAAAAATCCATTTGACCAAATATCGATCCATTAAAATTCCGAGGTACTTAGGACAATTGCCCCTGGACAATTGCCACCTGCGATAATTTCCATCGGACAACTGCCGGTTTAAATAATTAAAAAAATATGATTAATTTTATTTTGTGATTTGATGTGTATTTTTATATGATTTGTTAGAGTTAGTGTTTGTGATATGATTAATTTTAGAGTTGCTGTTTTTTATATGATTAATGTTAGAATTAGTATTTCTCATGTAATTAATTATGATTTATTGTAAAGTTTAAAATTGGAAATTGTAGATTCAATTTTTTTTCTTATTTTTAAATGTTTTTCATATTTTTTATCAATAGTTAAACATTTTTTCAATAATAAAATTTTTTAAAATAATCATATTTTTGAATAAATAGAACAGGGGCAATTTTCCTAAAACCAATTCCGAGTATGATCCTCAACTACAATTGTACACATGCAGAGGTATATGTCCAAAAGATTAGCATGCTCAAAATCATTCTTAGTTAACTTCTGAGCTTTTACTAGAGTTATCTTAAAGAGTCTGACCCTAATGAGTCTTATTGTGGAGTATTTAGACTGCTAACTTATGGTTTCTCCAAATCAGTGTTAGAATTTGATGATCTTGCTACAATATCAAAAGAACTCAGAAAAGATTTATTGTGTAGCAATATTATATAAGTTTTCTCATCTTAAAGTATTTGGTTATGAGCAGATCGATACAAGTTCTCAAACTTAAGGTTGGGAACTCGGTTGTTCGTATGACCTTTCTGAGACCTTTAAGAAACAAACTCATTTTAGTTTGTAAAGACTGTGTTTTTTTAACAACTGAACCTGGCTTTCGCTTTGCATAAACAACTCGAAAGTGCTTCTGATGAGTTTACTATCACTTGTTTAATCTAAAAATAGAAAAAACACCACAATCACAACGAATAAGAGCTTTCAACCAATTAAAAAATGAAGTATGACGAGATTTCATCCTCTATTTTGATTTGAAATTAAATGAAATGGAACTAGAAAAATATTACCAACATGTTATATGTACATAAAATGTAATTATGCAATTTATTCTCTTTTAACTACCTTAGATAATTTTATAAAGAAATTTTATTTTTTTCATATCAAAAAGTAAATTTTATTTTCTCTATTTATGTAAAACTGATTTTGTTAGGGTTAGTTACCTCGTTTTCAAACATCTCAAAATAGTATTTTCAGATTTTATATTTTTCTGTGCCATTTCGTATTTTACAATTCGGGACTTTTGGCTTATTTGTGATTGGTCAGCCGTGCCTCGTATAAGCAGTTTAGTTATCACGAAAATGCTTTATTTTTTTTAGTAAAAAGACTACTTTTAAACAAATGGTATTATTACGATAGCTGGAATTACTTTCCGCTAAATTTATTTTACATGATCAACTTAAAATATGTCAATACATCTAATAAGTGTCATGCTGAAGACAAAGAGTGTATGAGTATATCATATACCGTATTAAACCCATCTAATTTCAATCGAACATGCTACTTCTCGAATCTTATGTTGTTTCTCAATAAATCTTAATGTCAAAACATAAAATCCACAATACAAACTCTTGTACATTAACATCATTCCTTATTCCCTTTCAAAAATGAAATAATGAAAAATTGATTAAGTTGAAGAAGTATCCAAAATATTGATAAATAAAAATGAGAAATGCTGTAGCCTAATTACCACCCTTACGAAAAATCAAGAAAATTTTGGTTGAAAAAAATAAGAAAATCTGACAAACTATTTTTGGGATAGAGAAGAAGACATATTAATTAATCTGTAGTATATTGAAATATACTATCAAATTCCGGTTTTATGGTATTTTTGCCTGTTATTTAAACGATACTTAAAATTATAACGATACATAATTTCAATAGAAATTAATGTAAATTTCATAAAATCGTCTTCTTACACTAACCATATATATTCTGGCATAACTTTTGACTGAAAAGAGATACAAAAAATGATAAAAACTAGTGCACAATTTTTAAACTTTTATTTTTCCACGAATTTTTCGAAGGGGTGGGTCTTAAAAAATTAAAGTTAAAATTTGAATAAAATTTGTTACCATATGAATTTTTTATAATATCTAAAAAACAAAACAGAAATAAAGGAATATTATGATTTAGAAAAGAAAATGCTACAACCCGGAACCAAGCTATTATGACATATATCTGTATTGATTATGTTTTGTAGTTTTGAAATACTAAGTGTTTTAATACAAAAATTCAAAAAAAGCCTATCTTTTTTATTACGGACTATTCATAAAGTATATAACGAATTTTAGCTTTTTGTTTGATTGATGCCCAAGTTAAAAGTTTTCCAGCTTTTAAGAACCCTAGTGAAAATTTGCCACAATATCAATAAATCTATGTGTTTAGCTTACTATCCAATTTTCTTAATAAAAGTTATCCCTGTTATCTAAATTCCTTAATAATAAATAATTTTCTCTTTAAATTTAAAATTATTAAAAAAAAATTTTTGATATGGACTATTTTGTAATGAATATCCTGAATGTGATAAGAGTATTCTCGACGCTTCGCAAATAACACTCAGTGGTGGATAACTCTCTGAATACCAGGAAAGTCGCAAAGAAAGATCTTTCTGAATCTCTCAATTATCTAATAAATGATTGAATTACTCAAGAACAGAAAGTTACTTTCTAAATTGAATTCTTTGAAAGAAAATTCATTTTTGAAAGATGTTCTTAAGTAATAAAATTGATGTACTGGTTGAGAAACCTTCATCTTATGCTAGTGTTGTGGTAAAACACAAAAGAAAAAAAAATATATTTATAAATCACTTTTAAAAGAGAGTATTCAAGAGATACTGAATATTGTTTAGGTTAGTAAAATGCAAGAAGAGCGACTCAAATTTTTTTTCTTGACAAAGGAAATTTTTAAAACGCTGGGAAACATTTTTCTTAGAGATATTAATGTTATTCAACCAAAGAAAATTTTACCAAAAATTAGTTTGAAAGTTTTTTCAACACTAAGTGGCGATTAAATTAAGAGAATAACCGTAATAAAAAAGAATTAAAGACATGGTGAATGGAGTTTAAATTTTCCAATTTTTTTCTTTAGAAAGTTTTTCTTTCTTTTTAGAAAGTGTAGAGATGGTAGTATATTAGTTGTTTTTAAAGTTTCTCTAAATATATATCATCATATTTTTAAAAAGTCCGATAGGTATATTTATATATCCTTTGAAAGTTGTTATGTTTTTATTTTTGTGTATATTAAACAATGTACGAAATGTAGTAAGATAGATCATACATCTTCAAAATCTAATAGTAAAAGTGTATGTTGTAGATATTGCGCACTCACTCTTCTGAATCTTGACAAAGTAAGTATGATGTACAGTAGACCCTCGTTAACTCGGACCTGATAACTCGGATATTGGATAAGTCGAACCGTGACCGAGAATACAAATGTTTGCCCTCATAGGCTGTGCATTTTCTTTGACTTTTTTAATTTTACTTTCGCTTACAAGCAGCCATTTTATTTTTTACTCCATAGGTAGTTCGCCGTAATTCTAAATTTTGACGTTATTCCAAAGCTTGTTGTGACTATAAATTCGTCCAATTTCAAATATTTTTTTCTACTATATATATATAGGACCCTCTGTTATGTCGGACAATCTGCATAATCGGACACCCTTCTCCCCCATGTAGTTCGACTTAACGAGGGTCTACTGTACTTTTAAATGCAACAATTGCTATGACAATAAGCATAGTTGTTGAAATCACATGTACACCAGAAATGTACTACCGTGAATTTAATTAAAAATCGTATCTCTCACAACACGCTCATTGATCCTTTTAGTTTGATTTTAAATTCTTTTTCTAATATAGTTCAAAACTCTGTAGTTAACCTTATAACTTAGGATCTATATTATATACTACCTTGAAAATTTATAATTATATACAGTTTTGAACGCATAACACTTTATTTATTTAATTTTTTCAATAATCATGGCTACTTTTTAGAAAATGTCAATCAAAATTTTGATTAATCAGAAATATATCTAATAAAATATAACTTTAAATTTTACATAAAATATATGTTTTTATACTAAATCGGCCATACTGTTTTCATTTATGGACTCATTTTTTACATTTCGGATTTGAAAATACCTATAAGTGTTAATCAAATTTGCGGTTTACTTCTAAAAATTGTCTCCAAAATCATTCATTCAAATTTTAAATAAAATAAATGTTTTGTAAATCAGCCATACTGGTTTCATTTCTGGACACATTTTTTACATTCAGGATGTAAAAATACCTATAAGTGTTCATCATATTTACGATTTACTTCTAAAAATTGTCTCTGAAAACATTGATTCAAATTTTACAATGAAATATATGTTTTTATACCAAATCGATCATGCTAGTTACATTTCTGGGCAAAATTTTTGGTTTTTGAAAATATCTGCAAGCGTCAATAAAATATACGAATTAAGTTTGAAAACTATTTTCAAATATATCTTAAATTTTATATGAAATATATATTTTTATAACAAATCAACCATGCTAGTTTCATTTATGGACTCATTTTTTTGCAGTTAGGATTTGAAAATACCTATAAGTATCAATTAAATTTGCGTTTAGTTCTGAAATTTGTTTCCAAAAATATTTATTCAAATTTTACATGAAATAAATGTTTTTATAGCAAATAGATCATGATGGTTTCATTTCTGGACGCAGTTTTTGCATTTAGAGGTTTTACTGCCAGTGTCAATCAAATTTGCTGTGTATGTCGGAAAACTATATCCAAATATATTATCTCTAATTTTACATGAAATATATGTTTTTATACCAATTCAACCATGATAGTTTTATTTCTGAAATCAGTTTTTGCATTTATAGGTTTTAAATGTCTGAAAGTGTCAATCAAATGTTTGATTTACGTATAATGTCCACGGAAATATTTTTGAAATTTAAATAAATTATCTGTTTTTATGCCAAATGGAAGATGCTTGTTTAATTTTTGGACTCAGGTTTGGAATTTATGGTTTTAAAATATCTGAAAGCTTCAATCAGATTTGCGTTTTATTTCTAGATACTGTCTTCAAAAATATTTTCAAAAAAATAAAATATCTCTTTCAAATAAAATATCTGTTTTTATACCAAATCGACTATGCTTATTTTATTTCTGTACTCCATTTTAGCTAATACGGTTAAAAAATATCTGGAACTGGCAATTGAATTAGTGATGTATGCCTGAAAATCAGTTCTGTAAATTTTTTTCAAAAATCGTTATATAGTAAAAATATACTTTTTTTGTATATTTTAGATTTTAATACTTTCTTCTATCATCTTGAGTTTGAAATATTTATTAAAAAAAACAACACGTATTATAAAATCTTTTGAAAATTTGTATGAGAGAAGGAAGCCACTTGAAAACTAATTGAAAAGAGGTGATCAAAAGAAATAATTAAAAAAATATTCTTGACTAAATGGAAATAAACTAGGAAGTGGGGTAATGATCTAATATTAGATGCTTCAAAAGAGATTTTGACTGTGAAAAAGAAGTTCCTCTTTTACAAATGAAAAATCTTTAAATCTATAGCTTATCATCTATGATTATTTAACTAAGGGTAAAAAATCTCAAAATTTAGAATAGATCAGAGTTATCAAAAATGGCACAGATGTCAATATTTAAGAATTTTTTCACTATCAAAGTATTTTTTAATTTAAATTGATCTAAGAGAGAATCTTTTAGATGAACAACGAGGACAACTTTTTGTAATTCAACAATGAACATCACGAATGATTCATCAGAAAAAAATCTTTGAACTGAGATTGGTTGACAAATATTCAGGCCTGATAATAAAATACATGATACTGATAGAAAAAGCCTAAGATCATCAAGAAGATTCTTTAATCAGAATGCTTTAAGAGAGAAAAAATAAGTTGAAAATAAATCCTTATAAAATTTTTTTCAAACACAGATTGCAAAAAATAAATTTCTAATGAAAAAGAGCTATCATCTAAAAAAGAGCTATCTTTATAAATTCTATGAAGAGTATCATCATAGAATGAATAGCAAAATTACATACTGTAAAATATAGAAGATATGACGTAGAGACTACGAGCCGATAACGAATTTGTAGCCAAAAAGATGTAAGTCCTATCGAGATACATAAGTTACTGACAAATGAAATATTTTGAGTGAATTAAACACCTAAAGTTGGTAAATAAATTAAGAAAATAATTACCAGAGAAATACTGCAAGTAGAATTTATTTTCAAGTTTATATATTTGACATTGATTTACAGGTTTAATCGATTTTTTTTGACAGGTTTTATTGATTTCATTAAAAATTAACATCACCATTAAATTCTACATAATTGAAATGTATAAAAAACTTTTTATAAAAATTAAAATTAAAATTTTGACATGGGCTATCATATTTAAATTATTTTTTGTCAGGTTTGACTGATTTTTATAAAAAAAAAGGAATAATACCAGTAAACACAGCGTACTTGAAAATGGGTATATGTATGTAAAAAACCTTATATAATTATTCGGATAAAATGTTTCTTTTTGAGATAAATTAATTTTTTGAGAGGTTTGATTGATTTTCATAAAAAATGAATATCCCCACTGAATTTAGCATACTTCAAAATGGGTATATATGTGTAAAAAAATTTTATATAATTATTTAAATAAAAAGTTACTTTTTGAGATGAGCTGTCACATTTAAATTATTTTTTTGACAGGTTTGATTGATTTTGTTAAAAAATGGACATTACCACTGAATTCAGCATAGTTGAAATATATATATAACATTAAAAATATTTATAAAAACTTAATAATATCTGAGAAAAAATAGGGGGGGGGGGCACTTTACGCCCCCCAGCACTTGAGCGGACAAATTTAGCTCAACACTAATAGGGTTAACATCCAATCTCTAAAGTCTAAATTTACTTTATTAAAATGTTTTATTTCTGTATATGAATCATATAACAATTGCCAACTTCATGTGATTTGTCAACAAGAAATTTGGCTAGAGGAAAAAAGTTTGTTTTTTGAAGTCTAAACTATTTCTATTTATCTAGAAAATTCGAAATATATGTTTCTTAATGATATTTATCGTAGACCTACATCTCTTTCCCAAGATATAAAATCACATTTAACCGAGTTTAATCCCCATTTACTTGATTATATGTGTGATTTCAAATCCAGTATTTTTCTTGGAGATTTTAATTTTGATCTTCGTAGGATTGATTATGACAGTCATGTTCTAAATTTTGTGAGTTTAATGTTATCTAATTTTTACAAACCTATAATATTTTAATTTACGCGTCCTCTTATTGGATCTATTTTAGATAATATGTATATCCCCAAAATTTATTATGAAAATAAAGCATTCAATATACTTTGATATATCTGACCCATTGGCGGATCCCGAGGTTTGAAGAATTTTGAAGAATTTTGTATGAAGAATGGCTTCAGAAATTCCCCTTACTGATTTTACTCTTTTCTAAAGCATCAAGACATGTATGGTAGTATTTTAATAGTATTTTTTAAAGTTGGCCCCTACTATGGTCCAGTACCCATGCTAAAAAAATTAGTAGGGGGCTGTGATGGGGCAATAAAAATTTACATTATGGAAAAAATTTATTATCTTATCTTATATGAGACAGTTTTGTTTCCAATATATGGCATAAATTTTCTCAAAGTTACTTGCACAGCTATATGTTTTTATAATTTTTTCCTAAGTTAAGACACTTGGGGCAAGTTGACAATTTTCAAGGGGGTGGGGGCAAAAAATAAAACTGCGGGGGCACTTGCCAAAAAATATATAGGTAGCGTGGGCTCTGCTATGGTCAATTTCTGGATCCGCCACTGATCTGACCATATACCGATATTAGTTACCTTCAAACTATCACTAAACAACAATAAATGCTTTTGGAAAAAACAATTTGATAAAACTTCCTTTCTTTGTGATGTTGCTAATTTTAAATGGTATGATAACTTGAAACACAACTTTGATAATCCTGATAAATATTTTGAAAATTTGAATAACCAACTTATTTATTTTGTTAATAAAAACACTAATATAGTCAAGTTCAATAAAGCTTCTTATTATAGAAATCCTTACAATCCTTGGATAGACCAGAACTTGTTAGATTTGATAAAGAAACGTAATTCATTTTTCCTTAAACTTAAGAAGGCTGCTTGAAATGATTGGAAATTAAAATATATCTCTCTCAGAAATGAAATCAAACAGAGGATTAAGTCACTGAAGAGAGGATATTTTAGGAAATCTTTCTCTAATAAGTCTTGTCCAAAGCAAATTTGGCTTTAAATTAATAAATTAATGAATCCATCGGTTACATCCAAAATTTCTTTAAATATTGACAATAAAATTATTAATATTCTAGTGTTTTAGCTAACTATTTTAATCAGAAGTTTTCCAATCTCAATTTTATTTCTGGGAGTGTGAGTAAAGTTGGTTAGGTACTGGGTTTCGATAAATCAAGGTGAATATATTTTACTAAAAATTCTAAATCTAACTTATATAAAACTATGTCAGAAAAATTAAAAAAATAGAAAATTTACAACATAAAAAATTCAAAAATTTTAATAAAATTTTGTTGAATATATTTTACTAAAGATTCTAGATATAATTTACAAAAAATAAGTGAGTAAATTAAAAAAAAATTATAAAAATGAGTTAAAAATAAAAATACATCCTTTATTTCTGTTCAATACTCGAGGTTACATAATTCCTTCAAAGAGTTTAAAAACAAAGTGAAGCACAAAATAATATTAATGTATAGTTTTATTAACTATTATAAAAATCCAATTTATCATTCGTGAAATAAAAACCAGAAGTTTCAATTTTTAGATAAAATTTCGTGTTGACTCAGAGTAGTCAGTAATTGTTTCACTTCTGAAGAAAGTGAAACAATTATGTAGGTCGTAGGAAAATAAATTTGTTATACTCGTATCAAAACATCTCATCAATTGCAAAACACACATAGCGATCGATTTGCGTATAGCGTTTGTATCACATATGCATTCAAACAAATAAAAAACAACACACGGAAAATATAACCAAATTCACCCACATATGCTACTCTCGCTCCAATCGATCAGAGAGATGTATAATTTCACGAGTTGTTTTTACACGAGCGTAATAAGTATATTTTCTTTCATCATTTGTTCTATCAATTCATTTTCATCTGAAATGAATGACTTACGGATACTACTCTGAGTGAGAAATGAGAATACAATTTTATCTGAAAATTAGAATTTTTCTTCTCTGTTACAAGTTTTAAATTCAAATGATAAATTAGAAATTTTGGTTTGCTTCGCACAAAGTTATTTTAAATATTTTCCAATGCAATGATTGCCTACAAAATTGTAAATTAATAAAGAGAAATGATGTATCTGATGGATATTGTTGGAAATGTTATGTTAGTGGTAAAAAAATACAGTGCGATCAAGATCTTTTTTGCAAAAAGCCACCTCACCTTAAATTCTATGATTTTGTTCATTTATGGATGGTATCGTGACTATTCATTAGACGCTATTATTCATGAAGCATCTACGGGAAGTGGACGAACTGCTGTAGACTAGGCTAATTTTTGTAGAGAAATTGTTACAAGTTGGGTTGAAAGAAATTGTCTAACTGTTGAAGGTTTTAATGAAAATTTTGAACAAATTATAGTAGAAATTGATGAAAGCAAGTTTTTTCATATAAAATATCACAAAGGTAGTTGGAGAGAAGGTCATTGGGTGTTTGGAGCAATTGAAAGAAATAGTAAAAAATGTTTTTTAGTTGAAGTTAAGATAGGAGCGAAACAACTCTTACACAAATTATACAAAGAGTAGACACATACTACTAGGATCCATTATTTTTTCTGACGGATGGCCTGCTTACAGGAATATTTCTAACTATAATAATGGAGTTTATGATCATTGGGTAGTTGTTATACACTAACGTAACTTTGTTGACCCAACTGATATGAACATTCACACGCAAAACATTGAAAATCTAAGGATGCGGGCCAAAGGAAAATTTAAAAGACAGTTTGGCACCTCCAACAAATTATTCAAATCATATTTAGATGAGTTCGTTTGGAGAAGCCATTTTCCAAAAGCAAAATTATTTTCTGTGTTTTTAAATTCTAAAGATTTATTGCAACCTCAAAGTAATGAACAGAGATAAAGTATGTATTTTTTATAAATTAAATATTTTTTTTTATTTACTCTCATACTTTAATGTAAATTAAATCTAGAATCTCTAGTAAAATATTTAAATAGTTAAATTTGAAATCTATAAAAAAAATTTCTAATTTTTTTTTATTAATGACATGATACTAATTTAAATTAAATCTAGGATGTTTTGTAAAATATAGTTAATGAATTCTAATTAAATTTGAAAGCTATAAAAATATTTTTCTTAATCTTTATATTATGATAGAGTTTACTAATGTATAGTTTGATTGACATCACAACAGCCAATAATTTGTCAAAGAATTTTTTTGATTGACAGAACCCTAAAGTAAAAGATTACCGAAAAATTAAAAAAAAATTATTATATATACATTTAGCTTCTTATCATAGAAATAATCTCTTATATAAATTCTAGTTTGGTTTTCGTAGTTATCACAACATTCAATCTCTGATTTGTTGATGATATTCTTCAAAATTTTAAATCAGGAAATGGTACTCTTAGATTGTTCATTGATTTTGCTAAAGCTTTTGATAATGTTTCTCATCAAATCTTACTTCGAAAGCTCAAACTCAAATAGAAAAAATTGTTTGTGGTATCAATATAAAAAAATTGAAGCATTCTGATTGACGGGACCGGCTAATCTATCTATCTATATTATAATACTAGCCGGTCCCGTGGTCGTTTCTCGCTTCGCGTGTGTATTTTGAGTTGCTAATAGTGTTATATGGTATGACGGTCAGTTTTTAGAATAATTGTATTTTTTCTGTGTATTTTTCTATTACACCATATAAAAATACAGAGAAAAGATATTTCAACCAATCAGAATGCTTCAAGCGACACTCACACTACAGTTATATGAACTCATCACACATATAAAAATAGCCATAAAACATATTATAATTTCAACCAATCAGAATGCTTCCAGCGACAGACACACACACACTTGCTTATCTATATTATAATAAGCTATCGTGTGTGTGTGTGTCGCTGGAAGCATTCTCATTGGTTGAAATTATTTATATACAGTGTGTTCGTTCGTCCCCAAAAAGAATTGTGGGTAGTTTTTATATTGAGTTGCTAATGAGTTCGCTTCAAAACGACCACGGGACCGGCTAGTTTTTTATTGTTTAGGCTACGCTCGAAACATAGGATTCTGGGTAATGTGTATTTTGAGTTGCTAATAGTGTTATATGGTATGGTGGTCAGTTTTTAGAATATTTGTATCTTTTCTGTGTATTTTTCTATTACACCATATAAAATACATACAAAAGGTATTTCAACCAATCAGAATGCTTCAAACACATATATACACAAAACATATATGAATAATTTCAACCAATCAGAATACTTCAAGCGACATTCACACATATAAACTCATCACACCATATAAAAATACACACAAAACATATAATAATTTCAACCAATCAGAATGCTTCCAGCGACACACACACACACGCTAGCTTATTATAATATAGATATACGTTTTGTCTATCTATGTGTTTGAAGCATTCTGATTGGTTCAAATTATTATATGTTTTGTGTGTATTTAAAAACAAACTAGCCGGTCCCGTGGTCGTTTCTCGCTTCGCTCGAAACAGTGTTTCTCGCTGCGCTCGAAACATAGGATTCTGGGTAATGTGTATATTGAGTTGCTAATTCAAATTCGCTTCGCTCGAAACGACCACGGGACCGGCTAGTTTTTTTTTTGTTTAGGCTGCGCTCGAATAATGGGATTTTTGGTAGTGTGTATTTTGAGTTGCTAATAGTGTTATATGGTATGGTGATCAGTTTTTAGAATATTTGTACCTTTTCTGT
>JAUIRK010000554.1:0-116433 GCA_030549495.1 Nectonema munidae
TTTTGATACAATCTTATTGGCACACTCGTTAAAAGAATTATTTTTAAATGGAAATTCCTTACCTCTTTATAGACCTTGAAAACGCATTTGATATTCTTTCTTTTATCTACTTGAAAAAGACAATCGTTAGCGAAAATTGACATATGTTTTTAATATATATTCATTCCATCCAAAGATACACTTTGGAATCATTTTTCAATTATACTTTGATTTTTACGAGTTGATACTTTCTCTTCCATTTTTTGATTAGAAAAATCATATTATTTATATTTTGTATTAACCTATCTCTTGTCTAGATCTAATAATGTTCAAAATTTAAAGCTATGAGATATTCACTCTTTTTTTATGATTACATGTAAACTGAATTCTTAATTTATTTTTCTATTTCATTCTTACAAATTTTCAATCAAAGTACAATACATGTATTATTCTAGCTTAATTCTGTCTAATGAAATACCGTAAATAAAGGCTCTCTCTTTCCCAAAAAACAACTTTAAAATCACCATGCGTCGTATATAGAACATAAAATCAAAATATAAAATTCGATATATTTTTCAAATCAAACAATCTTTTCTCCTTTCATCCCATCTTGGTTTTTTGACAACTTGAAGTGAAGGAATCTTTATTTTACAATTAAAAAATTAAGTCTTAAATTAATTAGAGGAATATATAACTAAAAGATGTACAGTAAAAACTGTCTACAGCGACTTGACTTTGCTGCTAAAAAAAAAGTCGCTGTAGACAGAGGGTCGTTAGAGAGAGGTTCAAAAATAGATAGACTATATTTTAATTAAAGAAAAATAATACAAAGAGGTAAAAACATATGACTTTATTTATAAAAATTAATGTTTTTTTAGAAATGTTTCAAGATTCGTCTGTTTCAAATTAGACACTTGATAATTTTCAACACAATCAAGTGCACTTTTTGCTAAGTTGAAAAGAGTCTTGGACTTTATTTGTAGTGCAAACCTTTCTAAAGTTTTAACACTACAAATTACTTCTGATGTTTTAATTTTTATTTCAACATCTTCTGATTCATCTTCTTCTAAACATTTATCAGCTTCATTTTCGCTTGATGTATCTATATCCAAGATACACTCTTCTTTGTCAGCACATGTTTCCAACTTCTTATCAAAATTGGCATAGTCATCCCAACTTATTTTTTTCAAGAAGAACAAAGCAGTTTGATGGAAGGGCAAATGAGTTTTCTGAAACGATTGTGCCTCCTTCTGTTATATCAAAACCACACTTTTTAAAGCAGTTTATAATTGTAGAAGGCTCAACTAAACTCCAGGCTTTTTTAATCCAAATAAAAACATCTAGAAGATTTATTTTCTTAATAACTTCTTGAGGATTATGATCAATTTCAATTTTTGAAATAACTTCTTTCAAAAACTCTTTTCTATAGAAATGCTTGAAGTTTTTTATAACACCCATGTCCAAAGGTTGGGTGATCGATGTCGTGTTGGGAGGTATAAAAACAACTTTGATATTAGAAAGCGTGATGTTTGTATGTGAAGGTACATTATCAACCATCAGTAAAATAGATCTTTTTTGTTTGATCATTTTATTATTTAGTCTTTGTATCCATGTAAAAAAACTTGACCCGTCATCCATGCCTTCTTATTAGCAAAATATTGCACTCCTAATGTGGTAAGACATGTATTTTTGAGGCAACGGGGGTTTTGATTGAATCCAATTATTAGAGGCGATAGTTTTTCTCCCAAGGCACTACAACATAAAAGTATAGTTAGCCTTAGTTTGGATTTTTCCCATTTTTACAAATATCGTTGTTCAAAACCATTGATTTTGATGGCAAAACTTTATAAAATAATCCAGTTTCGTCAGCGTTAAAAATATTTTCCATGGTGTATCCATCGCAGACTTTATCCTAGCAAACCACTCATTAACATCTTGATTCACGAAAAACGACTCTCCGTGTAGATTTGCTAGTCGTATAGAATTTCTTTTAAGAAAACACTCTAGCCAACCATTAGAAGCTTTAAAATTGACATCACCAACTTCTCCTGCAATCTGTATAGCCTTCTCTCGAATCATCACACCAGAAATAGGAATATTTTTTGCTCTCATTACACAAAACCACTCGTAAATTGAAGTATTAACTTTTTCGTGAGATAATCTAACTGTTAATGTTTTACATTTTGAATTAATACCTGTATTCCACATTTGTTTAATTTTTTCTTTATTTTTGAATCTGTGTCTTTCCAATATTATAATCTTCAGCTAGCTTATAACATGGAACACCACTTTCATTTTTATCGATAACTTCGATTTTTTGCTTGATGTTAAGGTAACAGCGTTTACTTTTTTTGCCTCTAAAAAATAAATAAGATGTTTATTTTAATGTGAGATAAAAACCTAAGAGTAATTTCAAATAGAAGGTATTTATTAAAATAAAATTCCTCGTTTACTCATTACTTTTAATTTTAAATTATAGATGTGCATTTTCTCTATTCTCAAACAAATAGGAAAAAGTCGCTTTTTAAATTAAAAAAATCTCTCAAATTTTTTACTAATAAAATTCTTAAAAAAATGATATTTATTTAATTAGGTTCAAATCAAGAGATTTTACTTGATTAAAATTATAGAATAACTATTACACTGAATTTATAGCCCTATAAATTTTGTAATAAAAAAAAGCTGTGACTAGTCAAATTAACATCCCACTGTACCTTTACCTAGAAAAACTTAGATAAAAAAAATTTTAAAACAAAATATAAAAAAATAATTATACAGTTGAAGTAATTTGAAAAATAAAGATAAAATAATTAATAAATATAAAAAAAATTAAATAATAGTTAAGTTTTTATTTAAAGTTAAAAATATTTTTAATAGATAAAATTTGAAAAACCACTTGTAGCCATTTTAGAACTTTGGTAAAATAAAATGGTTTTTTGAAAAAGTCGTAAATAAGAGGTAAATAATACCAAAAAAACGTTAAATAAGGTCGCATAACACAGGGTCGTATAATAAAGGTAAAAAATCTATTCATAGTCTAATAAACAAACTTTTAAAAAAATTTAGGTCTCTGTTAACAGAGAGTCGTATATTAAAAGTGTCGCTGTAGACAGGTTTTACTGTAGTTGATTTAATGAGAGCTTGTAAAGCGTGATACTTTGATGTGAGGATGATGTAAGAAATTCACAAGAATAACGTGTAGGGGGTTTGTTTAATATTTTTGATTCTGTCATTAAAATTTTTTCTCTGTTATGTGTGTGTATTCACCGTGATATTCCATGACTTTTTATGAGATGGGAAAGATAAGGTATTGCTTGGGATAACCGCAAATGCCTTTCTCTATGCGTTATTTAATCTTGCACTTGCTTTATCGATCATTTCAGTTTAATGTGGATGGTGTATGGAATACTTGGATCGACTACGCTAAATTTAGCCAACTTGCTCACAACTATCACAATGGCACTGATGCAATTAATCAATTCACAGCATATGATTACATGATTCAAACTCCAGATTGGGCACATATGGGAGGCAAGGAACAAGGCTTTGATCCCAATGAAATTAGATTTCGACGAAAGAAAGCTAATCATTAGTTATTCGTTCTTCCTTGTTGCTTCCAAATCGTGTATTTTAAGTCTAAATTGAATGAATATAAAATATTGCAACAATATATACTGAAATAAATAAATGTTTACTTTTTATCCTTATGATTACGCTCAACAAACTTTTGTTTTGGGGTTGTTTGCCTCCACGGTCTTTACATATATAGTGTATAAGCGTTGACATTCAAAGAGGTACTTATTGTTGTGGAAAAATGACATTTCAGGCAATCCTGGATAGAAAGGTTAATTTTGTGCCTGTATTCGTGGAGAAATGGGGATGTATTAGTTTATGTAGTTTTTCAGTTTATCAAGTTGCTTATGCAGTTTGAGATAGTTTGTATATATATGATTTTGCTTAAGTCTGTTTGGTCTGATTTATCACCTTTGTTCTGGCATGTATTTTTACACTCTGGAGTTCCCCAAGTAAGCCCTTTTAGTCAATCCTCTTCAACTTATACATATCAAAGATCTCTTTATCAACAAAACCAGACTTGATCTCATCACATAGGCCTACGACATAACAACAACATATATCAATAAAGAGAAAATAAACTATTCCTCAACTTCATCAATTCACACCTTTCTTATTATTTTTAAGAAAACGAGGTTTGATGGGAAAACATGTAAAGAAGAATACTTTGTATTGTAAAAATAATAAATATCAAATATTTCCGAAAACGGGTTATTTTTAATGAATGAAATAAAGTTATAATTAGTAATGGGATGATTCGAGTTGGTATTTCCATTAAAATTAGTTCAACTTAGGTATTAGATTAAAAGAATTGGCCGAACGTCTATCATCATTTATATATGTGATCGAGCAGTACTCCACGATTACATGTCTAGGGTCTTGATGGATTATAGATCGCATATAACAGTGGTCGTATAAAAGAGGTTTAAACAATAATATATTGATAATAAATGTCAATTATAGTTGTAATGATTTATAAACTCACATTTATTTTTTTAAGAAATTATCTAGACTTTTTCCTTGATTTGACAAAATTATTATTTTTAAAATTTTTAGAGATTTCCCTGTCCTTTCTATTTATGTCATTATTTGTAATGAAATCTTTTGCAATGTTTTAATGCATATTCGCTTTAAACTTGATTAACTTCATTTGCTAACTTGACTCATTTACTTCATCCTTTTCATCAAACTTTTCAGAAAGCTATTCTATATTATTATTTGTAGTTTCTACTGGATTCAAATCTTTATCATCTGTGGAAGGCATAACATATTCGTCAGATGTAACAAAATCTCCACAATTTACATTTAATATAACAAAACTTCAACTATATTCTCAGACTGAATCGATTTTTTATTACCATAGCCTCATTTGTTAAAACAATTAAAAATTGTGTTTCGTTTCGAAGAGTTATATGAACTTTTTATCCAAATAATCGCATTAAAAAAATTAATCTCTTTAGAAAATTTGTTTGTCCTTCAATTTCATTTATTCTCGACATGTTTTATAAATTTGATTCGAAAAAATGATTTAAAGATTTTAATAATATCCATATCCAACTACTTACTTGCGAGCTTATATTTAATTATGAATTAGAAAGGTCATCTGCTAGATATACAAGCAACATGAAAATACCATCTATAGTCTAAAATCTCAAAAATCTTTGAAGTTTAGGTTAATCAAAATATGGAACAATTTCCTTAACTCTTTTGCTCCCTTCAAACGTTAAAACATAAATTAACATTACACTTTATTTCTAATTATGAAGATTGCTGTACTATATTAAACTGTTATATTTCTAGTAATTTTTCAATTACTTATATATGTACATACCTCTAAATCACTTTATAAAACTATTTTATTAACTTTAATGACATATTGCTTATTTGATTATGTTTTAACATGATCTTACATATTATTCACGCTCCAAAGAAGAAGTCCCAATCCACCACCATAATTATCAATGAATTCTTTAAGGTATTTCTACTATGGCTTTTTCAAGCTCTTGAAATACTTGTGCAATGTTAATGTTTTTTTAATTTGTTAACCTGCTAAATAAACTCTGTCTTTCTCGAAATAACAAAAAAATTTACGAACTAAATTAAGTGGTAACCTAAACATCTCTTAGTTTTGGCTTGTAAGCATACAAATTTGTTTATTACAGAATATCTCTAGAATTATTTATAGTTATTAATTTTTAAGAAACAATTCAAAGTTTTACAATAGCACTTTTGTTTATCGTTCTCAATTAAAATATTTATCAAAACTAAAATTTTACCTGTGCATAATATATGCACAAAATGTCCCAATGTTTAACTCGTTTTAGGCCCGTAGCTAGGACTTTTCAATTGGGAGGGCTGGAAAAAATGGGGGGGGGGGGTACTTATGGGTTATCTCTCCCCTATTTAAAATTTTTTTTTAATAAATTACTGAATACAATTTTAAAGTTGGAGAGAGATAGCTAATAAGTACCAAATTTTTATATATAGTCTAAAAATAAACTGGCTACGGGCCTGACTCTTTTACGCACAATAGGACACTACTGTCTCATAAAATAAAAATAATAGGCTTTAAGTTTATTTTTTATTATAATTAATTAATGCTAACCAAAAATGGCTTTCTATTAAAGTCTAAAATTTAAAATTTATATAGGTAAAATTATCCTAAAATTCATTAAGAACTATAATAACTATAATTTTTTTTATAAATATTTTAATTATACTTGAATATTACAATACTTCTTACAAATAGAAAATTCTTTAAATATGGATATTTTTAACATCAATTTTTTTAGATCGCACCTAAAGGAAAAATGCCCTTTGTAAATTGATAGATGATGGAAATGTTATAGTCGTAAATTGAACCCTTGTCACTATACTTTTTAAACATTAGTACCTTCTAACTAGTTTTACATTAGACTAAAATTAATTATAATTTTCTAAACGATACTTTATAAGTTTTCTCCATATTAGTATTTATTTAAATTATTTTATGTTAAAAACTCACATTATTGAGTAAGTATTTATATTAATTGGATATCTATCGTTAGAAAATATGTTAAGGAAGGCATTTTCATGATCTGATACGAAAATACATACGTGTAAAAAGAAATGATATAAAATTTTTCAGGAGGTCTTTCCATTTTTTTGTACTTTTCTGTTATCAGCCCCACTTTAAAAAAAATTTAAAAAAGCAGACAATATTTTCTAAAATTGAAAGAACAGAATATTTTATCCTTTTATCCTTTCTTTTATCCATATCGTGGTGAATCACTTCATTCCATGCTTTCTTTGTTCTTCATCTTTCCATCAATCAATTCATCCTTTATCTTCTTTACAACGTTCCCTTTGGACATCCTTTCGACATGCCCAAATCAACGTAATCTATTCTCTTCTAAATGCACTTCTATATCCTCAATCCCAATTTTCTTTCTCAACGCATCGTTGGCAATCCTATCTTTCAGCGTCTTTCCGCACATCATCCTAATCATTCTCATCTTAGTTGTTTGTAGCCTTCTCGTGTCAGCCTTTTCCATCACCCAGCATTCAGAACTGTAACAAATCATACTTCTAACGCAAACTTTATAGTCTTGCTTTTAGTTCGTCAGATAAAAAAATTCCACACAGTAAGCCGGATAATTTGAACTTTTTCCAACCTAGGCGTATTCGCGCTCTTACGCTACTAGAAACATCACTGTTGCAATTGATCATATCGCCCAAATAACATAAATCATCAACAACATCGAACGTATCATCTTCTAATTTGACTAGCACCATTCAAATGATAGAATTTGATCCTCCATGTACCAGGATTAATGGCATCATACTCTATTACTGAACAGTTTCTTTATACAAACTAAGAAGTTTCGACAATTGTTTACTAATTATTTTTTTACAATAAGCTAGTGTTTAATGGCATTTAGTAAATATCAGGGATTGCTGATAAAAAGTGTATATATTTTCAGTGAATAGAAAAGTTTTCAGTATTTATAGTGAAATATAGAACAGCACCATTTCAGCCAATAAAATTCATTTATAGTTGAATGAAAAACCTAGAGCCAATAAAAATAAGATATCATAGTGGACCAGCAGATGCCATACAGGAGAGTTAACTAATCAAGAGCATAGAAACTAAATGCGGGCTAATTAATGATGTCTTATGGCAAATATTACATATTTTTGTACAAACGTTTATCAAAAGTAAAAGATTGACTGAAGGCTGACCAATGACCTGAAAGATAATAACAGCTTTCATTTTTTCTCTTCAGGTATTGATGTGATTTGGTGAAAACTATCAGGGTTAAAATAAAAAAATACTGAAAAGAATTAACTAAGCGGTGCAAAGTGAGTTCGAAACAGGTGTTCATTTGAAAATTTTTTAATTAGGAAGATTGATCAAAAGTTTCAACAAAGCGTAAAAAATTAACAAATTAATTAATTAATTTTGACGATTTTTGATTATTTTCAGCTATTTTTTTATCAATTGAAAAAAGAGGTGTGGCCGAAGAAAGCCTTTCTCAGTAGTAAAACTGTAGTGGCCATGAGAGAGTTAATTACATACGCAGATAAATTTAGATAACAAAAAAAGAGGGGTTGCCTACTGTGTCCATATCGGTTGATTTTATGAACTAGTTCCCTCTATTTTTTCCCATCTTGTGTCGCTTTTACTAGTTGTGATATGTTCATTTCAGTTGCTTCTTTTATATCTTAAAATCCATCTTCTGTCTGGTCTTCCTTTGCTTCTATTTCCCTCGATCATTTCCATCATTATTGTTTTTCCCAGCTAAACTCAAAACAATCGTTTTTACAGTTTCGCATCCTGAGAAGTAAGGCCTTTCGTAAATCCGAATCCTATAAGTCATGACACAAAACGTAATACGTTCTATCACCATTCATCATCATCATCATCATCCATTTTGCCTTCTAGGCATGGTTATTGTTCCCAAAGAGTCGGGGTCAACCAGTTTCCTGCAACAACTACGCCATTTCATTCTTTCTTTAGCATCACTTCGCACAAGCTTTCTTTTATCCATATCGTGGTGAATCACTTCATTCCATGCTTTCTTTGTTCTTCATCTTTCCATCAATCAATTCTCCTTTATCTTCTTTACAACGTTCCCTTTGGACATCCTTTCGACATGCCCAAATCAACGTAATCTATTCTCTTCTAAATGCACTTCTATATCCTCAGTTCCAATTTTCTTTCTTAACACATCGTTGGTAATCCTATCTTTCAGCGTCTTTCCGCATATCATCCTAATCATTCTCATCTCAGTTGTTTGTAGCCTTCTCGTAAAATAAATACGTAAATTTTAAGGAGGTATAGCCTTTTTATAAAATAAATTTCAAAAAGTAAGTAAAATTTTTATATGCTGCCTACTTTTTTATTTTCTGAATAAGATGACGCTTAATTTCACAATACTATTAGCATTTTTCAGAAATTGAAAACTATGCAATGGATATTGCTAGAATTGTTGAAATCTATTGACTAAATAATTTTTTGAGAACAAAATTTTGCATACTTAGAAGATATTTGAGCAGTTAAATAAAGCAATATCGATATTCAGAACAGAGAAAAAATCTTTCTTTATCTATTTTTGGTCTTTGTGGATTACTTCCAAAAATAATAATTCGAAGAAAAATTTCCAAGACAAAAATATATGTAGGTTCCATGTCTCTTATTGTTTCTAAATTGTACGGTCTCAAAAAATTTCATCAATTAATTGTGCGCAACGAAATTCAGATTCATAAAGATAATTTCAATAAACAGTGATCTTTTTTTCTGTCCATCATAGTGTTCCTTAATGCATGTATTTAAGTTTTCTATCCTATTTAGATTCACTTCTAAAAATCAGATAATATTTTAGAATGATATTGAAAGTAGTTCACGGCACTCTTTTTAACAAAGATATTTTCTCGCTGAAGCAGATTAAATCTAAACTCTCTTTCTCATCCTCTTACACAATCCTTTCTCGTCAAAATCATGCTACACATTCAAAGGTAATAAAATAATTACATACTGACTACCTCATTTTTCCTTATTATTACGTATTTTCTTCCCCATTCTATTTTCCACTGACCCCTTAACAATTCCAGCTTGACATTAAAATCCTAACTGTTACGGTGAACGTGGAATAGGATTTTTAAAAACAACTTTAATAACAATTTATTGGGAACATGTAGATAGGAGGTGTCTTTGATCATCACTTTAGAGATTTTTCCTAGCTGTTGAATACCTTTTAACTTTGGCTCATTAATATCCTGGTGAAGAGGTAGGTAAAGATCAAAGACGCTTCCTAACTACGTGTTCCCAATAAATTGTCATTAAAGTTCTTTTTAATAAATCTGATTTCAGGTTCCACGTAGCAATCTAAGAAGTAGCACTTCTGTTTCGTAACCTGTGCTCTCTTGTCTTCTTCTCTTTGTATATGTTCACCCTCTTTCAGATAGAAAACGTCTCCTTTTTTCAAACCACCCTTGCGCTTCTTGGGTAAATGAGTTCTTGGGGCGTGTCATTTTAGGATAATCCTACACCATCTAAATAAAATAGGATACAACGAAAGCTGCCATAACCACCTCTAAAACGCCCAGTTAACTCTTGGTTAACCGGTTATCGACTACAAAAATCTGAATCGTCTGCGTTTATTAATGCTCTTTAATACAAATCTTCTGCTTTACACTAGATATCGTCTGATTATTCTGTTCGTTAACGGGTTAGAGGGAAATGTACCGTGGGTGTTTTCTTTGCGAAGACATCACAATTGCACTTATTGTATCGAACTATGAGCAAAGAAGATTCAACCCTTTGAGGACCAGAATTTTGCAGACTTATTGTATGATTTCTTTTTTTAAGTATATAGGTATTTATTTTAACCCGTTAAGGACCAGAATAATGAGACGATATCTAGTATAAAGCAAAAGTTTTGATTTTGAACATTCTGTTTTTACATCTGTTGTTAAAAAAAAATTTTTTGGTGTGAAAAGAACCTAATTGGTTTGCTCCACCGTCTTTTTATATTTCAGATTATTTTTATAATTCTTTTTTCTAAATAAATAAATAAAGCAAAGGATTTGTATTAAAAAGCATTAAAAAACGCAGACTATTCGCATTTTTGTAAAGTCGACATATGTCGACTTTGTTTGATAACCGGTTAAACAAGAACAAAACAATATGTTTATATGCTCTTTATTATAATAAATTCTTAATCATTATAAGCTTATAACTTTGTTAAAATGAGTATAGTATACAATTTTTACAAAGTTAAGAGATTGTAGTGATAAATAATTGAAAAAAATTAAAAAATAAAAATATTGATGAAAAAGAAAAAAGCAGCATGAAATAATGATAGCGAGAATTGCAGAATTGAAATTAAGTTTCAGGGTTGGACTGAGATGAAATCAAAAATGTATGACTGGATTGGATCTAAAACAAAAGAAGAAAAGCGAAAGAACCAAAAAATAATAGGAGCAACGAATAAGATCAATAAATCATTCAAACATGTGATATATATCAAACGGAAATTGATCAGCATTTTATATATCTTAAGTAGACGATTTCCATTTCTTTGGACACCGGTGTTGCACTTATGCCCAAAGGGCTAACTGCTCCATTCGATCTGGTATCGAAACGCGCCATCATAAACAATTTTACCAACTCCCGATTAAAGTTCCTTCCACACTTTAACAAAGATCACTTTTCATGATTCTCTTAAGCCAGGGATTTATACCTTTTATGTGGTACGAACCAAATGGTGTTTTCTGATGATGATGATGATGATGATGCGCCAAAATTTTTATTCTTTTTCAACTCAATTTTAAATCTCAAAATCATCATAGATCACCTTATAAAGAAAAATAAAGTAATGAAAATTTCCGACCACTATGGTCTTCAACAGATCAACCACTTTCAAAAAAATGTGATACCAGGCGTAGCTCTTATTTTAGTAATTGAAAATTTCAATTGAATAAAATCTAACTCCTCTTTTATCAATTTTCTCAACTTTATTTTATTTAAAGTTTTCAAAAAATTAATTTCTTTTCATTATTTATGTAAAAACGCTCGAAAACTCTTTTTATTGAGCTTATGTTTTCTCGGTATCAAAGAGTTCAAAAAAGAATTCAGTAATTTTTAACATACAAAGTAGTGATCAATGCGCCATTTCAGATTATGCAATGTGCCGCCATGTGTTGTCTTATACCCCTGCCTTATACTAGTTTTAACCTTTTGAGCGCCAGTGTTTCACCCATGTTTGCCAAGAAAGGAAAATCCTCTTCTTACAGCTTTGGTTGTAACTTATTTTCTAGGTTTTGTCCTTTATTTTAAAAGTCAAGTCCATTGCAAACGCCTTTTTTTTTATAGGGCACAACGTTTCAGCTTAGATTAGTACCGAAGCGTTCCTGCGTTTACCTCCTCTCTTGCCGATATGCTACTCCATATGGCAAGTATTACTCAAACTTCTATCATCCTTATAGAAAGCAAATTCTTCGAACATTTTCCCGCACCATTTATTTCTTCCTCTTTGGCTTCGTTCTTATCTTCTACATCAGCTTAGGAAATCGGTACTTTGCATTTCTTTTTCTCTAGCTTCTCCTTTAGGGAAGTATTTGTCTTTTAAAATCTCATCATCTTTCTTTTCTAATGAAAGTTGCTAGAAAGAGCATTTTCCTTTTGGCCAGGATGTCCACTGGTAAAAACGTCTATACACGATAGAAGTTCAAATTGACATAATTTTCGAAATTTTGTTTCATTCTTTGTTGTCTAGTGTTTCCTTTATATATATATATATATATCAGAATTAGAAAAGGCCCTTATATCTAATATCTATCTATTCAAAGAAGCATTTGACATCTAACCAACTATCCTAATGATATCACTAACTAATTAACTTAATAATTAAATAACTATTTACCTATAGCCCATGAGTGATTAACCTCAACGCATTGAACCAACTCTACGACATCGCTCACTTCCTTAAGTTTTGTCTTTTTCCAATCTTTTTAATTTAAAGTCAATACTTGTGGCCAAATCTGGGTGATTAATTAACCATGACATATCTTTTAATTAAATGTAGTTTATCTATAACTATAAAAAATCAATGCCAACTAATTTTGAAAATTTCACCACCCATGTTAAGAAATATAAAGTAAAAAAGAGGAATAAATCATTTTTAACTGATCATTTCACTCCAGATATTCAAAATGAAATAAAATTAGAATTGTATTATAATAATGGGGGCTTTTTATAGGACAAAAATTTGAATAATAAAAAAAGTAAGTGAAATTTTTTAAGCTACAAAGTTTCTTAAGACGCTGCAAATTGTGTCTTGTCGATGAAAGCACTAACCCTTTGGCTCAATTTTCCTATGTCATTTTGAAGGATGCCTTTATATATGCTCATTTTGGATATATTTTAATAGGACCCTTACACTTCACCACTCCAGTGCAGCAACATGAGCATTAGTGAATGCCTCTGACGAATGAACACCTTTTTATCTTCTCAATTTGTTCTGGTAAATGAATTTTACCTAGAACTTCATACCCATATGGTTCGCTAAAAAAGTTGTGGGATCCGTGGAATGAGTTTTGCAACAATGACGTTGATTAAATCAAAAATGAGAAATCCTTTAATTATTATGAATTGTGATTACCTCTTTTAGATTCTGTATAATCAAGGTTTATCAAAGAAGGTTTGAAGTGAAATATCTCACTGATTTTCAGGGAGCATATATAATTAATCTTGTCAATTATATTTCTCAGAAATAAGCTAGAATAGCTTTTTATATAATTCTTTAATGTTTAATTGAAACCTCATACGTTGTTAATGCTTAAAAACTACATATTCATCTATTCATGAAAATGTTTCGCATTTATGGTGTCCTTGAAAAATAAATGAACCAATCAGAGGTGAGTGACAGAAAAAAGGCTGCAAACTCTGCTCTAGGATGCTTTCTATCGTCACGAGGTTTGACTGTATTTATAGAACTCTAACAACGATCAAAGGAGATTGAAAAGGTAACGTGAGCTGTGTTTAAACCAAGAGCAAAGATGGTTTGATGCGGTTTCGAGCAATGACTTTTTGGTATTGAAGCGTGGTATCTAGATGAACTCCTTACTGACGTTGCCTACACCTGCAAAGCAAATATTTATATTTAATTGTATAGTGTAAGTAACCTCTTTATATATATATATAGTATGGTTTACGAGATTAAATTAAGACAGAAAAATGTATCGTTTCTTAGAGGTTTTCACCATTAAAAATTTTATTACACTTTTTTTCATGGACACTTTGAAAGAAGCAATTGCTTCAAAATATTTTTAGGGATTTTTATTTTGCGTATACCTTATCAGTGCTGAGTAGGAACTTTTTACCCCCCACCCCCCCCCCCCCCCCCCTCTCCCCCCTCAACCAAAAAGTTATTCTATTAAAATTGGCTGAAGTCCCATAGAATTTCGTGAATTTTCCTAAAATCGCTGCCTGCATCTTTTGATATACCATTTACATAGTAGTTGAAAGACCTATCATTTAAAAATCTGTCAATCAAAATGAAGATTCGATTTATTTATAAAATTTTGAATTTATCGCTTTAAAATTTATAACTTAGCGTCTATATATGTAAGATACTTTCTTGAAAACTTCTCCTTCTATACAGTTTTGAACGCATATGTTTGATTTGAACTTTGATTCATGCTAAAATTCTCTCTAAAATATCCTTCAAATTTAAAATAATTTTTCGATGCTAAATCGACCATGCTTATTTCATTTCTCTACTCCGTTTTGGCCATTACGGTGTAAAAATATGTGAAAGTGTCAATCGAATTGGTGATGTATGTTTGAAAATCAGTTTTCCCCAATAAAATCTCAGGCTAATCCTTATGCAGTACAAACGTTTTTTACTTTAAAATGAAGAATACCTAACCCTAACCCTCACTGCTTCTCATTTATTTTTCCTTTAATTTTCAAAAAATTCTAAATGTTTTTTTTTGAATGCCTTTTCACAAAACGAAGCAAAACGGCGTGGATTTGTTAAGTATTTGCAAGTTCCTTTCATCAAAAGTGCAACAACAATGATCTCTTAGCATTGAAGTGCTTTCAGCCAATTTACAATTTACATCTGAACTTCATCAAATGAATTAAAAAAAATTTTTTTAAGAAAAATGGGAATACTTTAAAAGAAATACTATGAAAGTCGATTCTATATTTACATTTTTGATGTTTAGATTAAAATGGCTTTTGTATTTCTATGGCTCCACTATTGAATCGATTTCTTGTACTTTTGAATTACTCTTTTCAACAGTTAAAAAGTTCATCACAACTTCTGCAAAAGAACATGAAATTTACAAGCAGGAAAAAGTGTTTGCTTCTAGCTTCGCTTCTCACGATGCTATTGGTGAGTCCAAAAGTCCTTTTAAAGACAAAAAGGTTTGCTCAATTCGATAGTTTAATACAGCTGCATATGTCAAGACATGCTACATTCTATATCTTAACTTGTAAATAAATTTTAATTCCAGCCTTTTCAACATATCATCTTCAACATTCCTTCATTTCCCGTGTAATATATTTTGCATGGTGACCAAACCAACTTTCCTGGAAGGTTACTTCACTCAAACATACCACTTCCAAAATAATAAATAACAATGAAATTTGCCTCCTAGCCTATTAAAACTCAATAATTATGTAAGTTAATAATTATGGAGATTGCATAACTCCAGGAGTGAGAGAAGCAAAAAATCTCTAGGAGTCATCAAGATTTCGCTAAAAAACCAATTAACAAACTTTCTAAAACGAGGTGATGCTGAAGGGTCATCTCAAAGAGTTGTAATTAAGCTTTGAGATGTTGCTAATTGTATTTCATCATCAATAATGTTTCCTGCAAAATGGCTTACCTAATTTGCTAACGCCTTAATTAGCAAACAAACTATCTAGCTTACGAATCAAACTACAAGGAGGTGTTGTTAGTTTCAAGGCCACGCGTCTGCATTCCTCTCTCCTAGTGTGAATTGGCTGAGCTTTTTTGCTTTTGTCCATTGGCCTGTAAAATTTCGCCTGGGATGAAGTTCGCTTACCGTTTGTCCTCATACAATTAAGCTCTGTTGGTATAATTCTTACCATAGAACTGGAAGAATAGTGAGCTATCAAATTATATTCTTTCTGTTTTGAGGGAATTAGACACAAAAAAGGGGGCAATTTTTTTTTTAATTTTATTTTAAGAGATTTTGTGCCTGAAACTCTTTTATTGTAAAACAAGTAAAGTAATATCAAAAGTCGATTCACAAGCCAAACAAGTCTTTTAAAAAAAAATTATTAAAAATTAAAAATTTTTAGTGTAGCGATCGCTTTTTCACTCCCCCCCCCCTCCCCCTAAAATCACATTTGGATGGGGGTGGGAAGGAGCCTTGCCCTTTCCCCTATCTAATATTACATATATCTAATCCTCATTTTTTATTATTGACAAAAATACGATTTTATTAAAAAAATAAAGTTGAATCACAAATTTTGTCAAAAAAACTTAATTTTCTTTAATCACTATATATACTTTGGAAGAGAGATCAGAAATGGAAGAGATAAATCTCAGGGGATACGCTGTGCGCATAAATATATTTTTGATTAACCCATTTACGGCCAATGTTCCTATTTTGGAACATAAGTAATTTCATCTTCGTCTGCTTTTTTCAATGACTTTGAATATAAATCGTCTGCGTTTTTTTAAATATCGTCTGATTTCTATGGTACTTAATGGGTTAAGGTCTAAAATTAAAAAATTACTTTCCTTATTATTTTTGAATTTGTTGTATTGAATATGATTTTTTAAATTTCCTACATACGCATATTATTAGGCACACTGCAACAATCAGAAAAAAAAGAACCAAAAAATATCCTCTGAAAAAAAACAATCAACAAAAAAAGGGTCCAGTTTTATTCCTGGTTTAACAACAGCACGAATATAGTTCAATGGATAGATAAAAAATCCATTGTAGCAGTTTAAAATTTTGAAAATACGGAGCCTCTTCAAAAAATAATTCGGTATTCCACAGCTGAAAAGAAAAAAGTACAGTTAAATCAACCAAAGATTTTGCACCCATATAATAAGTTCATGCGTTTTGTTGATTTGATGGATCAAAGCATAAGCCAATATCGTATTTCCATAAGAGGAAAAAAGTGGTATTGGCCAGTTATGACAAACATTATTGACATGCTCGTGACCAACTCCTTCGGGATTACATAAATTTCAATCATCAAATCCATATGATCAATTGTCATTTAGGAGATAGATATTTGAATATTTATTGTGGATTACATTCCTCCTAAACCTGGTAAGTCATTGGCCTCACAAACTCCTTGGAAAGATTTGTTAATATCGAGAACAATAAAAGATTGCGTTGTAGGCACTGCAAATCTCAAACTAATAAAAAATGTGAAAGATGCGGAGTCGGCCTACATGTAAAGTGCTTCAAAATATATCATACAAAATAAACCGGGAAACTTTTCAATGTATGCTTAAAACTGTTTTCTTTTGTTTTTGCATGTCCTTTATTTTGTATTTTGTTTAAAATAAACATCTTATATTTCTTATATAGTATATGCTTCTTTCAAAATTAGTTCAGAATATTCCTTATAAGGGACTCCCTAGAATTTACCTATCACTTAGTATTTTATTGAAAATTAATCTCAACTGAAAATATAACACCCGCTAAAATACAAACTGTACAGGAATTGTAAGGGATTCAGTTAAAGCACTTTATATTAATTTTCATGACTATGAAATGAATTTTTCAAAGAAGTTATCATTTTTCATGAATCTGTCCATCGTTGCGTTAATGCACCACGGTTTTTTTTGGTAAAAAAATTTTTTTTTCTATTTTTTTCTTTGATTACTTTTTTCAAGTCTTAATTACACGACATACAAATTTTTACTATTTTATTCTGAAAAATAAACCTTGGACAAAAGCAGCGTATTTATTTTGGAAAACCTTGGCCCAAAAAGAGAACCCTGATCCACACAATTTTCAACACCGATTCTTTCATTATCTTCATACCTTTACTAAATTTCTTGCTGCTTTATGTTTACAACATCCTTATCCACACTAATAATGCATCCTTATTATCACTTCATTTCTATGTGTTATTTCTATATTGTAACAACATACACTCATATTAAAACAGTATCATTCTATATTGTCATTCACACATTTAAAGCTTTTATCTTCATTTTTCTCCATCTATACATTTATACCCCTTTATACTTTCACTTCTTCAGTATTTCCTTTTGCAACTTGAAAACGGTGTAAGTTGTACACCGAAATTAATTGTTCAAATAAAGATTACTTTCCAAAACTTGGTGTTATCTCAATATTTTTCAAGATTATTATATACAAACTTTTTTTAAAATCTACTTTAATTAGGTTCGCAGACTTTAAATATTTTGAAATAAAACACTTTAACGATAAAATAATTTTACAAAAAAGTATGAAAATATTGTAAATATCAATAAAAAATCATTTATTAAGCTTAAAATCTAAAAGCATGAGTTTGAATTACAAAAAGATGTGATTGAGTTCCAAGGGGGTGTAATGGAATTACAAAAGGGTAAAGGTACCGTGGGGTGTTTTCATCGAGAAGGGGCACAGTTGCACCGCTTGTATCGACTATGAGAAAGTAGGTTTGATGCGGGATCGAACCCAAGACCTTAAGTTATCGAAACCCAGTACCTAACCAGCCTTACTCACGCCCAAATTACAAAAAGATGTGATTGAGTTCCAAAAGGGTGTAATTGAATTGCAAAAGGATGTTAAATAATTATAAAAATAATATATTTTAGTTGGTTGTGTATATTAAAACGATTTTAAAATTGTTAAATACTTGTTCTCTCTCACAAAAAATGGACTATTAATAAAAAATAGCTCTATTTATAAAATGGAACTTTTACACAAACCTTTTACAAACCATTTTCTTTCAAGTAAAAATAAGGATTGGAGTTATGTTTCTTCCCTTTGATTGTGACGTTTTGTTTTAGGTGATTGAATATGAAAATAGGATCAGGAAGTATTCTTCTCTGGATAAGATATTCCGCTACTTCGCCACCATCAAGTCATTCAAGGAATGCAGAAGCGTTAAAAAGGGGGATGACGAAATGAGTTCTTCTTCCACGCTGAGTGATCGCTCGTATAGCGAAATCTTGATGACTCCTAGAGATTTTTTTGCTTCTCTCACTCCTGGAGTTATGCAATCTCCAGGTTTTTTCTCGCTTCTTTGCAATCAACTTCACTCTGTAATGATACATCATAAGATCTTAACACGGTTATGATGGGGTTTATGATGATGACCAGGAGATGATAATGATGGTAATAATCGGTTGAAAATATTTTAGTTAATGATGGATGATGTGATTTGATCATGATGAAGATAGTGATTATCACTAGTGATGAGCAGGACAAATTTTTGACCTTGAAAACCGAGAATTTTTAGTTATTAAAAAAAAATTAATACGCTTTGAAAAAAATCTTACATTTTATATTCATAAAATATCTTTTAAATAATATTTGAGGATTCCAAGTTTTGCATGAAAGCTTTGTTCCTTTTTTGAAAGATAAAAAATATAATGACTTTTCAGTGCGTCTTCCTGTTGCTTCTTATATCCTGAAATCACTTTGAAACTTATCTGAAGCTTTATTTTTATTAAACTTCGCCTTAGGATAATTAACTGGCATTAAATTTTTTAGAGAGTTTTCAGTTTTTGTTTTCAATTTCAGAAGAAGAAAAATCTTTGCTATAAATTTTCTCCAGAACTTTTTACATTCTTAGTTTTCAACTCATATTTTGAGTTTTTAAGAAACTGCATCAATTTAATTACCAAACTAAAATCAATTTTTTGAACAATTTCAAGTAATTTTTTGCTAAATTGATTTTTGCATTCTTTGAATTGATACTCTTGATTGTAATTTCGATTCGCTTTAGAACTAAGTAATTTATTTCATTTCAATCTTTATCAGAAAACATATTTTTATAGTTTATTGTTTCCAGAGCCTTTCTAATACTCACTTTCATAATGCGGATTTGAAACATTAAAAATTAAAAATTTGATAAAAACTAAGGAAACGTAATGACAATGAAAGAAATAAATCGAAAGTTTTTTACGTTTTATATTGAAAAAAAAAAATAAAAAATTTATAAGAAAAAAAAGAATCCGGACTGAGGTATTCGAAGGTAGTAATGAAATTTTCCAATATTTAAAAAAACTAATGACTAATCAAAGCGGTAGATATTGACTGCTGTTTTTCCAGTGAAAAATGGGAGCTAAGTACATCTTTGAATGTTTGTTTGAATTTATGAAGTGTGGTTCAGGAACTTAGAAGGAGTCTCTTCACAATAAAATTGGGGAAAAATAAATTTGCCACTTAAAAAAGTTTCAAAAAATAGTTCGACTGAATTGAGAAAATGACATTCTTGATCCAGAAGAAACTTTCGTACTAAAATTACGGGGGAGTCGAGTTGCAGTCAGAGCATATCGAATAACTTGTGAAGTGCAGTTTGTTGGATTTGATCGCCTCTTTTTTGGTGGCCCTTTTTCAATGTTAAAGAAATTTGCACTCGACATTTCAATATAAGCAGAATATCAACATTTCGATCGTACGGTCTTTTCGATGATCTATATGTTAAATTTGGAATTTTTGCGTGTACTACATATTTTATGGCCAGGCTTGTGTGCTAATTTGAAGGAAAGAAGAGAAAGAAGGAGAAATAGAGTGTGTGGTAGAATGAATTGCCCAAAATATTTTGGTATCCCGGTGATCTTCCATGAAAACTACTGCCGCAAAGTTTCATAAACCGATGGGTAAACGATTATCATCAATCTCACAACGAAGCTATAAACTTTATTGCATATCTTTTTCTTGAAAATGAACAACCTTAAACACATTCAATCCCCCTACCCCCTATCCACAACACAGTCAAAATAAAAATCTTAAAAATAATTAAAGAACTACCCTTCATGAATCAAGACAACTCACCCTTGAATCCCTACTCTCCCAAAAACTCCTCACTTTGTAACTTCATCATTACTCCAATTAGTACACATTCATCTACAAGACCATCGCGACAACAATAAAGACATTGCATACAAAATTATTTCAAACTATGCAACCAACTCCTACATTGAAGAATCGAAGAGATCAACCATCACAAGGTTCCAAGAATAGTTTTCTATAAATGTATTCATTATTTTAAAGTTTTTTTTTCAAAATGAATTCAAATATTAAATTAAATTGTTATGATGAATGCTCAGTCTATGATAATGCAATGGTGAATCAAGAAATAAAAATAAATAGTTAAGATCTAACATTCTGTGAAATGCTCGAAATATTAGGGGCCTTTGAGGTCGTTCTGTTGAGGATGTACTCCCCTGCCTAAAGTCTAATTTGTTGATTTCTATCTTCATAATTTATATGCTTATTCTTTTTTGTCTTTCAAAGATTTAGGATTGGATACATTCAAAAAGACAAAGTTCCTTAAAGTCGTAAGAAATTTTTTGCATTCATTTTTCTTAAACCAGAGCATATTTCTTGCATAACTATATAGTCTCCTGCAACCTACGGTTCGCTCGCTAAATCCAGCGAGTCTGAATGACAATTAATATCCCGAAGAACTTCGTGTCTTCTCATGTTAGTAGTCCGACAAGACCATGTGAGGTAATAAAGAGTGAAGAGATAGTATATCACGTATATGCAACTACAGCCATTTTTTTATTTATAAAAATAACTAAAGCGGCCAATTAAAAACCTGCTATCTCCATTGCTTCCAAGTGAATATATCAATCATTCTTGAAATCTAATATAAAGCCATCTTGGCCTTTAAAACATTGATAAGCTTATCTTGCATACTTTCAGCATATAGGATGTTGTATTTTATGTCGATATTTTATTCAGAACTAAATTGCGAAGGACAATCTTTCTACACTTTCGGCATGAATGGAATTACTGAGCTACTTGGGAAGAAAATAGTACTAACTATCAAATTCTTATTCTTAAGCCCAAAATTTACTGTGTTTCTTAATTTCGCAACTTTGTCATCTCTAGATTTTAACTGGAAGAATTCTTCTATCCGATTTTATATTTGTATTTATAATGAAATCGAATTTAATTTTCCTTAGATATATTTATTTACTTTTTTTCTAAAACTTTGATTCATTTTAAAGGTGCGTGTTTTAACGTGCCATTTTCTTATAGGAGTCTTATTTGATTCCCGAATTACCAAACGATTCCATTTTAAACGAAATTTGTCTCCAAGGAATGATCTCGTATTCAGATTACATCTTCCTCGTCACAATCTTGTCAAGTAAGTTGTGATTTTCTTCATTTGGGAGCGGTGTTTTTCATGAAAGTTCCGTAAGATTGGTTGAATGTTGTGGGAAAATATATTTGTTATTGCGTTACGTACATTACACTTTAAAAACGTTTCACCTAACTACATTTTTATATACAATTTTTGCTATTTTAACCAATATTGTAATACTTTAGCGCATGTCTGTGTCCCGGTGGATTGATTCTTTTTATTTGAAATAGCCCAATCATATTCAAGAAAATAAACCAACTCATTATACCACAAAAAAAACCAATCGATTTAAGTTTTAAGCGATCTATTTCTTTAGTTATATTGATTCAAAGATTTTAATATATAATAAAATTTTGTATTTAAACTAAAAACTGTTAAAATATTAGTTTCCAAAGTTCAATAAAGTGTGACGCAGTGTAAAAAGGTTGGCAACCACTGGTTTAAATTATTTGGTGACGAATACTTTAAGGAGACAATTTAATTTTTAGATAGAATTTTATATTTTGCATTTTCTTATAATGAAAAGCGCGCAGTGTGAGAAAGTTTTGTATGGATGGGGTCTATATTTTGATATATTAATTTTGTTTTTTAAGCATAAAAATAACTTTTGAAACATTCTTTTCAGCTCCATTCAAACATATTGACTTGGCTTTTAAAGTTTTTGATTTGGATGGCAACAATGTCGTTGATTTTGAAGAGTTTGAAAGGGTACACTTTTACTCCCGTTATAAAAATATTTAATTTTTTAAATCCAAAATATCCAATCTTTCATTTTGAGGCAGTTGAAAAAACTTTCTCATTTTTTTTTTGAAATTTTATTATGAATTCTATTTTACGCTTAAACATATTCATTTTTAAAGGTTTATTTTCATAGATCTTTCATCAACTGTTCTTTCAAATATACTTCATTTTTATTTATAAAAATAACTAAAGCGGCCAATTAAAAACCCGCTATCTCCATTGCTTCCAAGTGAATATATCAATCATTCATGATATCTAATAAAGCCATTTTGGCCTTTAAAACATTGATCAGCTTATCATGCATACTTTCAGCATATAGCATGTTTTTATTTTATGCCAATATTTTCTTATGGGAGTCTTACTTCAATCTTACATATGGATATTTTTCATACTCAGTTGTAACTTTGATAAGTTCGTGAACTTATATGCTTTAGAAACAAAATAAGGGAAAAGTTATTTCAATTAATCTGTTACACATTTAGAGGTGATCTCATCTTGTTTTACTCTTCACCATTTAAACTTTTTGATGTGAAAACTTCAATATACTTTCCTATATTCTAAGGAACAAGGAGTTGAAAGTTATAAGACAGTTAATTAGGATGAATTAAATTATTTAATAAATAAATTATTAATAATGTTATTTCAATTAATCTGTTACACATTTAGAGGTGATCTCATCTTGTTTTACTCTTCACCATTTAAACTTTTTGATGTGAAAACTTCAATATACTTTCCTATATTCTAAGGAACAAGGAGTTGAAGGAAAACATCTTTTTCATCTTTCTCTTCAGCTAAATACAAAGAATGTAAAAAATAACAATTAAATTATCTTAAAAATTTTTTAATTTAATTAATTAAAGATGATTTAATTGTTATTTTTAACATTCTTTGTATTTAGTTGAAGAGAAAAGATGAAAAAGATGTTTCCTTATATTCAAATAAATTTATTATTGTTATTATGGTGATGAAATATTTCATTTCAAGGGCGTAGCTGGAGTTAGTTATAGAGCCAGATAACACTCTACAACAAAATTTTCTTTTTTTTACTACGCTAAGTAAATTCTATGATATCCTTGTAAAATGAAGTGAATTTTTAAAATTTAAAATATAAAGCGTTAATATATTTTTAATGGTAATGGTACCGTAGGGTGTTTTCATCGAAAAGGCACAATTGCGCCGCTTGTATCGAACTATGAAGAAAGCAAGCTTGGTGTAGGATCGAACCCAAGACCTTGAGTTGTTGAATCCGGCATCTAACCAACCAATTCTCACGCCCCTTTTAACGAAGACACATTGTCGCATTTGGTAAAGGATTAATTAAGTTTATTGTTGCTATTGCTTTTTTATCTCTCGTAGATTGCAATAAAAGTTTGCTAGCATTGCAGGCCTCCATTTTCCTTTATATTTCTTTGCTATATTATTTTTCCCCGTGTTGGTCACTAATAACAATCTGAATCATTTAAATGAAAAATGTTGAAAAGAATTTAAAATGTCAACTTTGAGTGACAGTTTGCAAACATAAATATGTGTTTAGTTATCATTCCTGTGTTTTCCAAGTAGCTCTTTGCAAACTGCTTGGAAACTTTGCCAAGCTTTTAACTCGTGATCATTGATTAGCAAATCAATAATTTTGTCAAGCATAAGTTTACGTATTTGAGGTCCAATAAAAATTTCTTCGATTTTTTTGGTATCATTTTATTTCAGAAAATTGGGTTCCCAATACCGAAATACTAGTCCTGATCAGGGTTGTGGGGTAGCAAAATATTTAGCGACTTCAATTCCCCTTGGACACTAACCAAAGTGTCTATGAGTTCATTTCTTAATCTAACAATGAATATAAGTATTAAAATTGGAGTCCGAGTCTCAATAATTATTACAAATATTATTCCTTCTTCATTAGTGCCAACATAATGTGTAATGGCGACATTCAAAATTATTTAAGCCTATATTGATTATATCCCGGGATGGCCATTTTGAAAGAATATAATGCTCTTTTTTCGCTCCAGCATTCCATTCACCAAGGAATCACATATCTTTTGAAGTTTATAGTCCATTTAAATAGTGAAACTACTTTAAAGTTAGCACACAAAAGCTATTTTTTCAAGAATAAAAGACAATGTTTCATATGTTTCCTTTAACATAACAGAATGTGTAATAGGCACATATGGAAAAGTACTATCAATTTGCAAAACAACAACTTTATTACGGTATTGATGCGTATTAATAAAGAATTTCCACTCTTGTAAGATATAATTATTTCAAGATCATTAAGCGAAGCTTCAGAATTTTTTGGAAAACTAAAAATATTTTTGCAAATCATCAGAACAAGTTCTAAAACTCGTAATTTTTACATTTTGTGATGTGAATTAAATTTAATCAGCTCTTTTGTGTAAGCTAGATCTGTTACTAAGTCGCTTTGCTTCAATAATATTTGCTCCGACTCAAATTATCCATTAAAATCAGCATTTCTCTACTCAGTAAAGGATAAATGGATTTCCTAAGGTGCTTCAGAAACATAAATTCTGATACGTGAGAAATAGGGAACATAATAGACCTGATATTGAGATAGACAAAAATTTTTATACTTTTTTTAGTATGACTTAATAGTTTCAAATTATTTTATTCCATTTTTGAAATACCTTTGCATCAACTAATCAAAAGTAAGAATATGTTTCATTATCTCCCGGTTCTCTCCAGATCATTGAAATATCAAATGGTAGTTTTTTTTACTTCTATTAAACATCTTGACATTGAGCTTGAACAATTTTAACAGCATGTGTGATTTACCCTATTTTGTCTTTATTCGCAACGCTACATTTAAAATAGAGAATAGAAAGAGTTTTAACATTAGAAGTAAGACTTGATTGATGTTTTCCAAATGACGTAATTTACACAAATATAGCAAAATATATATGGATAATTTTTACAACTTCTCTTAGGCATTCTAAAAATTTTGTATTATATTAAAAAAGTTGTCTTAAAAAATATATGAAAATGTAGATTATTTGAAAATGTAGGTGTTATTTCTAACATACCATTTTTAATGTTGTAATTAGATGATTGGGTGATTAACTCTTTTAATAAATCTGATGATATGTGAGTTGAGTCATATAACGTATTTGTACATACATATCCTAAAATAAACATTTTTGCATAATTTTTTTCTGATGTATTAGATACAGTCAATCATTCGACTCAAGTTTTGTCTGCGGAATGCGAATCAGAGATCAGAAGCTAAAACAGCCGTTCTCAAGAGAAGCACGAACAGGCAGCAGTCTTCCTTATCCAAGTGCCTATTTGGAGATGACCTCAAGCAAAAGCTCACCCTTGAAGGATATCAACTCTTTTACAAGAAGTTGACTAGAGACTTGCTCATTTTGGAAGTAAGCCTTCCGTTCTCTCAATGTTACAGTGTGGTAAAGGTTATATGGGTGCAGGGGCGCCAACCTGCGGTCTGTGTACTTGAAAATTATTATAAGTTGTCTGGCAAGACTACAGAAGGTAACAAAAAATCAAGCAGTATTTTATAAAGTTTACAGCACATAAAGAATATAAAATATAGAGATTATGGCACTCCTTAAACCTTATTCGTACACTATTTATGTAAGAATTTCCGTAAGTTTAAAAAATATATATCATTTGAATCATGTATCATCTCAAAGCTCTATTAATAGAGATGGTAATAGGAAGCGCCGTAACCAGAAAATTTACAAGAGTGGGCTCTAGACATTTAAAAAAATTTCAGATATCACACAAATTTTTTCAGTGCTTAAATGCTAGCTAACTTGAACGTCTGTTTAAAAAGTTAAAATCCTGGAAAACTTATATGCAAAGATAGAAGTTTGTGTGAATTCTTTATAATAATTTTATTTATAATCTTAATCCAGTATATTTTCTCAATAAATTCCTTCACTTTTTAAAACTTAATAATTTTAATTATAAAATAAACATAGAAATGAACTTTTTTGTACAATGAAGTAATTTTTCAATGTCAAAAATTCCTTCCAATAAGCCAATTTTTGGCTATTGTAAAGTAAAAGTATACGATTTTTTACTTTAAAAATATATTGTCTTGGACATGAGATGTTTTGGTGTTTCAATACAAGTGTAAGTGAATAAGAATTCCAATTTTAATGAGAGAGTTTGAAAATTATTTTCAATTCTTGATATTTACCCTATTTTTCTGTTTTTTTATACCTTAGTACATCCACTACACAGGTTCTTTAAAAGTCAAAATGCCTGCTGAAGTTTTCTTAAGTTCCTTATGCAGCTACTTCACAAGTTCCTCGCTTAAAAACTTTGAAAGCAACGCGAAAAAAAGACTGCTCAGAGAAAATGCTGACAAACTACTTGTAAGCTTGCTATCTTAATTCCTATTTCTAGTCAGTGCCGTCACCAGATCTCTGAGAAAGTGTATACATTTAATTCCATTGCGAGATCTCCCTCCCCTATCTCTTATCCACGGACCCGTCTGTATCAATCATGGTCGTGGAGTCGGTGTGAGATCGTATTAATTATTGCGACTTGGACTCCTGTTTTAAAAATACTTATATTGATAATTGTTCGATTAACAAAGTAAATTCATTGACCCACTTTTTAGGGCCTAGCTTTTTGATTCCTTGAAATTTTCTTTGTTCAAGTGATCAAAATGTTGGCAACGGATGCAATATTTTTTTTAATCCATGCCTTATTTTTGGATCTTTTGTGGTTTCTCAATGCAACAATATCGAGGCATGTCTTGTTTATCCGTTCCCCGGAAAATTGTTCTTTCGTTATTCAGTAGGCATGTCGCTATGAACAATCTCACAAGTGTTAAAATGCCACGGAAACTTATATCTGCATCTCCGCAAAATGTTTTGGGAAACCAGACAAACTATTCCCATTTTTCTTGATTCATTAAAACCAACACTCAACCAAACAAATTGCAAGGCGCTAAGCTTACTATCTCTGTATGCTGGATGCATATCAATCTTAATCTGAGGTAGGAGATGAGATTGAGCCAGAAACCACTCCTGTCTAATTTCGACAGGTCAAGTCAATTATATCTACACCTATCCTGTTTCTTGAATAACACAACAACAAAAGCTTAGTTCAGCTTAATAGTCTAGAGTTTTTCTTAAGAATAACCCAGTGTATGTGCTTTATTTTTTGTAGATATATTATTTAATATATAGTTATCTTATGATTATCTTCAGAAAATTGCGGTAGCACATAAATACATCTTCTGGCTGAAATGTCAAACTTATTTAGTTTTTATAACAAATTCCAAGTCTGTCTTATGGAATAAACTTTACACTTCACTATAATATATTTTGTTGACGTATATTGATTGATAACAAATAATCAATCATTCACCAATACTAACAACACATGCATTTTACTGTTGCCAGATACACGCGCGTTTTTCATTACACATTGTAATCAGGGTTATGGAGACGGAGTCGTAAAAATAATTATTGCGACTGTGACTCCCATTTTAAAAATAGTCTTGTTCATGATTGCTAGATTAAAAACCAAATTCATAGGCACTCTCTTTAGCGCACAATATTGCCCAAACGCAAGATGAAAAATCCTTATTATTTTGGCGTTATTGTGTGTTTTTGCAACTCATAGAAAAGGGCAAAATTCAATGGAATTCAAGACTGAACTTTTTTATCATATGAATACTTAGTAAAAGTGCAAAGCTCAGTTTATAAGTAGAAGCCTTTTAGGAAGAAAAAAAATTTTAACCAAAAATACCTTTTAAAAAATAATTGAGGATAAATTTCGTTTATGTTTGGTATTATTTTGTCTTAGATGAAAGGGTTATAGGCAATAATTTGAATTTTTTGAAGAAAATGTAAAACAGACTAAATTACAGATTACCATAACTTGCCTTTAAATACTTTTTTCCTTCTTCGAGCACAGTATTCAATGTTAAATGTTATCAGAGATGCGGAGCCAGAAGGGAAATATCAAACCCTGACTCTTATTACTAGAAAAATTCGACTCTAAGTCCAAATAACTTAAAAACTTGATAAACTCTTCGCTTCCGACTTTGACCGAAGAAGGGCGACTCCATACGCTTGCAAAAATGAAACTTTACTGTTTCGCGTATTGATATTTTCATGAATTCGATATTTTAAAAAATTTGGTAAACTGAAAGTAGATTGAATGAACAGAACTTGCTATGATTACCTAGCTATGCAAGTTTAAGTATTCGCACATGCGCGCGACTCGTCAATAAAGTATCAATAAATGCAAGCTGTAATACA
Source organism: Nectonema munidae (assembly GCA_030549495.1). NCBI lineage: Eukaryota > Metazoa > Nematomorpha > Nectonematoida > Nectonematidae > Nectonema > Nectonema munidae. The sequence continues at coordinate 28,870 of JAUIRK010000554.1, forward strand.
AATCACACAAGTTTATAAATGATATATCTTTGAAAAATAGTAAGCATAAAAATCGAGCATACCGACGTATAAGATATATTTTGCTTATCTGAAATAAACATGAGGACAGAAAATATTCAAGAACTCTGGTAAACTGAAAATACATTGAAATAAAGAGAACAAAACAATTGAACTTTGGAGAAACTATGAAAGCGGCTGTCAATAAATTAATCTGTAACTAGTATGTGAGTAGTTATCGACATGTCACATCAACAGACAACAAGTAAAGAAAACTTAGAAGGAGTTTTCTTGTCTTCAAAATCGATAGATTAAACGGGTTTTGCTTTATTTTTTTATTTTGAAAAATGTCTTACGCGCCTATGTTGTTCCAATATTTGATCAAAAAATTCAATCTGCCATACATATATATATTTATTCATCATATCTTGCCTACATAACGACGGCCTATTTCAAATTTAATTGTACTCTCAGCTCACTTTCAAAATTTCAAATTGGCACTTTTTCAAATATTTTTTCTACAGAAATTTAAAAAAAAATTTCACTCTCTATTGATTAAAGTACTTATTTTTCAATGCTATATGCCAATTCATGCTTCAATTCATGTTGTTATTTCTGTGGTGAATAAACATTTTTTTCCCAATTCTATTTGCTCTATTTATTTCAGGAAATCTCATTCAAGGAGTTTGAATCCTTTTTTGAATTTATCAAATATTCATCTGATATCAAAGTTGCTTTGGACTTTTACAAGCTCTCGCATACTTCTATCGATGCTAGTATTTTTTTTCTTTTTTTCAAAATTTTTCTTCCAGATTTTCCAATAATTTCCACGGCCTGTACAAGTACACGTATAGATAACAGGAAATTGTCCGAACGAAAAAATGTTTGAACACTTTTATGATTATTTTGACAGCTAAAAACACCAAACAATGACATGTTAATGACGTATTTAGCTGTGAAATAAATGAAAATGTTAGATTTTCTAACTTCATGCAATCTCCTAGAAGCCTTGTGTGTGATACACATTTCAAAGCTCATTTTGACTTTTACCAATAATCTTTATTCGTGTTTAAAAATGACTTTCATTTTGTTAATTATTATTGTTGACCTACAAAACTTATAAAGAATGTGAAATTTTATTTGGATGAAACTTTTAAAACATGAAATGATTGTATCAGAAAATTTTATATCAGTTTTGTTTCGGTAAATAAAAGTGCTTCATCTTACTTCACGTCTTCTCGAGGAATAAAATTCACAAATAATAAAAAACATTTCAATAGATAATAAATGAAAACAGTTTTATTATACGTAATTCTTTAAATTCTGTACAAGTCGATGAAAATTTTTGGGTATATTCATCTGAAATGGAGAAAACCTCGACCACTGAGAGCTGATTTTAGGTCTCTTTGTTGAAGACAAAGTATGGACGGTAACTATACTTTGATCCAAATTTGAGGTGTTGTGTTTCCATTTTTTTCATCATTTATCTCTCCTTTGTTTTTGGCCTGCAATCATAAAAAGCTTAATGAAATATAGGACAACATTCTCCATCTTTTTAAAAGTATGTATATATGCAAGCTATGTGCTTTTCCCTTTATGCGTTTAAATTTCTTTTAGTCTGTACATAAAAATTTAATCATTGCCAAAACTTTTATTCTCTATAATTTTTTACAATTATAAAATTATAAAAAAAATTGAAATTTTTTTCTTCCTTACGAAAAAAAAAATTTTATATGTAGAGAATGATTTTTTATATGTATTATAGAAGTGTCTTAATAATTTAAAATTCAAAATCCTCCACATGCCGGATTTCATTGGTTGTATATACAATCTTTTTCCATCTTTCATAATATGTAATAATGATAAAATTATGAACCTTAATACGATAGAATTGTTTATCAGTTCAACCTCTGTATTAAGAAAACCTCATTCTTTTGTTTTTTTTTTAAGAGAATAGGAATTCCACTATTCTTCTCATTTAGTTTATTTCTAGTTTTCAGTCATATATTTTTTTTATTATACTCGTCATTTGAAATGATCTATTTGCTCGATACATACTTCATTTTTTACAATTAAAGATATGAAGGCGAATAAAAATGAATGAACCAATAGAAACAGACGCAATTGTGGATAATTTAGTGTCTGTAATATAAGATATCGATATCTTTTTTTGAATAAATTTTAGAAACATTGATTCACGTTGCGAAAATTGTTGCTGGAATAGAGCTTTCAGAAAACATTGCTCACATTTTGTTTTCCATATTCGATGAAAATAGTAAGTTTTCTTTATTTATTTTTTTATTATAAAACTAAAATCAATAACTAATGAGAGACTAAATTCTGCTGTGTTGATTGAGCAAAGATTGAGATCGCTTTCCCATATAAAAAAATCAAAAAAAATTATAAGAAAAGTTTTAGAGCATCATATTAAATGTAAAATCAAGGGTAAGGCAAAAATAAGTTGTGGAAAAAGACAGTGTAAAATCGGATTCAAATGTAAATGAGGAACAAAAAGGGGAAGAATGAAGAAAAAATTAATAGTCGAACTATTGATTGATTTACTATCGATTGTATTTAAACTGCTAAATTTTTATTATTTTTATATTTTTGATAATCGAATTCTGATTGTTCATTTGTATGATTTATAAAATAAAGAAATTTAAATAAAACGAATTTTTTGAACAAAGTAAACTTTATTAAGGTAAATATTTTCGGTTCAATCATGAACCTTTATCAAGAAAAAATGTGATAAATTTGTTGGAAGTCAAACAAAAAGAAGGGTGTCAATGTGAATGCATTTAACAAAAGAAAAAGCAATTCGGTGTAAGTGGTAATGCTTTATAATAATGCGTTTTGTATTATATAAATGATAAGAGGTGATGAAAAATGTTTAGGTGTGAAATATAGTTATATATAGAACGGAGATAATTGTGTGGAAAAGAAAGATAACATTATATGATATCAAATTTAGAATTGATGTTAAACATGTATATAATATATCAAAATAGAACCTTGTACTGGTTTGGAAAATTTTCACAACGGTTAATGCAACCGTTAAATTTGTTAGAAAAATATACGTTTTTTATTACGTCTAATCGGGTGGTTCTCACATTTTAGAATATTCATCCTACAGTTGCTAGAATATCACAAATTAACATCAAAATTATACTGACTTAGAACCAGACATGGACTTTCCATAAAATCAAAAACTAATATAGTCATCCCCAGAACAATTTTTTTGAATATTTCAAAAATTTCAACATATATTTTAATATAGCGGATCAAAAAATTGGATTAAAGGAAGAAAAAGTGTTCAGTAGCTTCTCAGCTCACTAGTTACACCCTAGCAAAGAAGTGTCAAATATTTATTTTTGTCACATTTTTTAGATGATGGAGATTTGAGCAGTCAAGAGTTTTTCAAAATTACCAATTGTCGTTTATTTCGCGGACACAGTCATTCTACTTCAAGTTCAGAAGGGATTTTCAAAAACTTAATTTCTTCCATGTTTTCTTCTTTCTCTCGATGCCTAGCAAAACAGGATGGCTGAGAAATAATGATGAAATGACGTTGTTTTCCTTTTATTACAAATAATATATACAGATTCATACTTCACATATCTTATTTACATTTTACGGTTCATTATATCGCAAAAGCATTCATTTATTATTTCTTTGACACTTATTTAAAAAGATATAATAGTGTTAATCTAAATTGTTACAGATATTTATTTAATAAAATTAGAACTTTTATTTATGAATGTTCCTAATTTTCTTTATGATTTGACATTTTTCTTTTACGCCATTTCTTTATTTCAAACGAAAATTAATTGCAAAGAATAAACAATTTGGTGCCATTTTACACTTTAACTCATCCATTCTAATCTAAAAAATGGATGTAGAGAAAAGATAAAATTTATACAATTCTTTAATAATCCGTTAAGGCCCAATGCTGCTCATCGCCCCATAAAATAAAAATTATTTGTTTCCAGATAAATTTAATTGAAAAAGGCGAGCATACTCTTAATGAAGCGAACCACCTCATTGAAACGAATACACACAATTGAACAACCAAATCTCATGCAAAAACATCACACTCACGCGTTCCTCAAGGAAACTCGCTTATACCAATCCTTTTTACATGTCAGACATCCCTTTAAATATTTTCACGATTAAAAAATTATGCTCATTCAAATCCAGTTGCATATTTTTATTGCTTGTCTATGTTCTAACCAATGCAATTTGATTGAATAATTCCATGTTGTCCTCTTGTGATACAATTAATCAAATCATTTTCATAGTTTTCAGATGGTTCTCTATGGAGAGAACATTTAATCTTTGAAAAAGCTTCCTCACTCGTATTAACAATGTAAACATATGGAAGAAATGTATTTATATATTTGCCAAGATTTGGCTATGCCTCTTTACAATTTATATAAGAGTTATATACATTGCATTATCCATACAAATAACAACTTTGAAATAAGTTTTTTTGAATTTAAACTTTTCCTAATTTATTCAAAAAATTAACATATTTTAGAGGATTATTGCATTTGGGAATTTAATATTATGCTATTTAATTATTATCAACATCAGCAAATAAAGATATTTTGAGCTTTTTCTTCCTTTTCTTTCCCCGATCTTTACAATGATGTTAATTTCTCTAATGAAGCGTACAAACTGATTCATATATAGATATGCCAAATTCATCGTTTATGTTTGAATTATTATTCAAAAGATATTTTGAAAATTGGTTTCTTAAAGAATATGTAGTTTGTGTAACTTTTTTGCATGCTATAGCTAAAGAAATAATTCCGTTACATATTGCTTCTAGTGAAAGAGCAAATCTAAATCTTTTTTAAAAATTATTTTTGATGAAAAGTGATTTTTTCACCAATTTTACTCTCAATATGATATTTTAGATTTTCTAAATACACCCCATCAATATAAAGAGTGATATAATTTTTCAATACTAGACTAGACTCAATTTTTTCTTAGCAATTATTTTTTCCTTTGGCCATACTACCAAAAATTGTAATGGTTCTAAAAAGTTATATTCTCACTGTTATTCAGATGATCATATTTTAAAAGATTGCCAATTCAGATGTGATAAAACAATGTTGAAATGTGGTAATTGTTTTAGAAATAATTTAACTGATCTTAAACATCTTTCTTGTAGTTCCACATATGCTTTTGAACGGAAAAATATACTATGTCAAAAGTCTAACGACAATATCTTCAAACAATGAGTCCTAATTGTAGATAGGATAATAGTTTTATAAGTTTAGTTATATGTATTATCTGATATTTTTGACTTTTCATTTTTTAAGGATTCATCTCTTTTCTACAATGTTGATTCTTCTCCTTTCATTAATCTTAATACTCTTTTGAATCTTAAAAATCTTACTCTAATAAGTTTGAATATACAATACCTTAAAGCTAAATTTCTTTCTTTGAAATGTTTTTTTTTTATAAATTTTTCTCTATTTAGCACTTATTTTCATGCACTCTGTCAACAAGAAATTTAATGATATTAACTCTAATAATTTTTTTTAATTTCATGGATATTCTTTTATATTTATACCTTTATATTAATTGCAATTTGAGTTGTAACAAGATTTAGAAATGCAAGAATTGAATGAAGAGAATATAATTATAATTTACAATCATTTAGCGTTTATGCATGACATCTTCAATGCTATATTTGATCCATTTGCTGTAACTCGATATTCATCTATTTGTTGATAGAGTTAGAATTATATGCTTGGAAGTTGCGCAATGCGAAGCTAAAAATTCATAGTTGCTAACATGTGTAGGGCAAAAATCGCTAGAAAGTTAAACACAAAGTTTAAAACTAACTGCAAAATAATGACCCTTTGAATCTAATAAATTTATCAAAATATGAGTTATATAAATTAGTATTTTTTCACACATTTGTAATTATATCAGAGGCCTGAATACATTGAAAATAAAAGATTACACAGATTTATTATAAATTAAGCAGACAGTTGTTTCGAAATATGATAATTGGATAACTAATTTACCACAGCAACCTTCAAATTTTACATTCTTTTGCTGATAGAAAATGCTAGGTGTGTGGAGCTTTTTACTTTAGAGAGTACCCTAGGTGCCCAAACATAGCAGGAAGTATGGGAAAATATATTTAACTTGGAGCTAGGATTGAGCATAGGGTATTTTAACTAGACTTGTTCGAAAGAGAAATTAAAATTTAAGTAGAAGTGTCATTTAAAGTAAATTAACTGATTTTACATTAACATTTTATGATCACTACTATCAAAAAATATTACAAAACTGTAAATCAGAAACTAACAAAAGGCGGTAGAATTTGTAACTTAAAGCGGTAGCCATTAGTTACACTTTATAATCGTTAAAATTGCACATATGAAAATGTACAGATAGAATTTTTTGACGTTTTAGGGAATGATTAATTTCTACAAGATTTCAATGATAAATTAGATGCAAGCTTGGTTCTGAAATTCAATAAGAAGTGCAAAATTATTTGAATATATTTTATTGTAAAACTTATTACTTCATTCTTGAAAGAACAAGGTTTTTTTTTATCGTTGTTCATTTAATTCATCTAAAACAATGAGTTTAGAAAACCAGTTTGAAACCAATGGTGTAAATTGTTTTATTTGTTCAGTCATTTTAGAATTACAATATTCATATATTTCTGTGATAATTTATACTTATTTGGAAATAAAATAATAATATTTTCAAAAATGAATGTCATTTTACTGTAACCTAAGTTAATTTTAATAAAGGAAATGTTACCAGAAAATATATCTCTAGATAATATTTTATAGTAGACGTCATCTCAGACTGTTGCTATTTTTCCAACTACCACTATATTTTTTAATAAAACTTAGTTTACATTATAGTTTTAATCATAACTTATAAGTTCTACTCTATACTCTACGTTGTTTCGGCGTTACATTTTATATCTTATTGATATTATTTTTTATGCAATTTTTTTAATTAATATTTCGGGATAAAAATTTTAGGAAAAATCCCTATATTATTTTTTTATTGTTCAATCAGAAAATTTATTATTAGAATTTCCAAAAATTAAAGTAAAAAAATTGACATATCATTTTCTTGATAAATCGAAAATAATTCACTTCGTAAAGGATGGATTCAAATTTTAGAGAAAGTTAAAATAAAGAATACTTTAAAGACTTTAGAATTGACCATAATCGCTAAACAACGTTACAAAGTACTAAAAATACAACTTCTTAAAAAAAATGTAAGCAAAAATATTAACGTTGCGGTTATTTTTTAAATTTTATTTTAAGAGGATAATTTACGTTTTACTGTTTAAGACCATTTCTTTACTTTATAACAAAATTGGAGAGATATTTTCTTGTGGAAAAACAAGATATATAAAAATCATAGTATCTCAACTTCAAAAAGATTTAATAATGACGTACTTTAAAATAAAACTATTTTCTTTCATGATTAGCCGTGTTGAAGATAAATCGATATCACCTCCAAAGAAAAAATATTCTTGCCTAACTTGACTAATGTTAGGAATTTGATGATAAGAAATCCGACTCGGAACATCTCAATAAAGATATAAAGTGGGATTAAATCACAAAATAAAATAATTTCAATAAGAATTCCAAATTCTATGTATTAAAAATAAAAGTTTGATTTATCTAACAGAAAATTCTAAATTAAAAAGTTTTTTAATATTTATTAAATCTGTTTATAAATGGGGAGGGTTTTTCCTAGTTTCCTTTCTTGGTCTTCTTTTTTTGAACATTCTAAAGGTTTGATTATTTTAAAATAATTTTTTGTCTAATTAAGTGATTCATATATGCCCTTTTATATATTTCTAGTTCTAATATTCTCTAAACTTTTTAAGATTTCCTAAATGATACATCAAGTGAATTAGATCACGTTTCTACTCTAGATTATAGAGGTATTTTACTGATTATTTTTATCTTATATTTTCTTTGCATATAAACTTTAATAACTATCACTTAAATTAAGAATATATATAGTTTTGGTTAATATAAAATCTATGATTTAATCTAACCTGTTCCTTTATTTCTTATAATCTGTTTCAAGGCTTTTCATTGCTCTCTTTTAGGGAAATAGACTATTTTTTCCTCTCGATACAATTATTTTTTGTTATAATAATTGATTCTAATTTCTGTGAAGAAAAAAGCATTTTCCTATAGTTTTTTGTAGGTAATCTGTAAGCAATGTGTATCATTGTGTTCAAATAAATGTTTTCTTTCAAGGGTTGAGTTTAAACATAAAATAAGACGTTTTTTAAATTTTGAGTTCTTAATATTTCATGATGATAACTATTTAACTAATTTTTAAAACTTGTCAAAACTTTCACGTCTATTTGAAAAGCTTATGAAAAATAGTTTTAATCAGATGTGTTAATAAAAGTTTTCGTGAGGTACAGTTTGCCTATCAATGGTCTCATATGATTTCTTTTCCATAAAAAAGAAATCTTAATGATGGATGTGAAAAAACTCAAAATTAGGTTTTGTGATTAAAAATTGGAGGATCGCATGAAGATTCACTGTCAGAATCGAACATGAAACATCCTGATCAAGAACTCATGATTCAACCACTAGGTCAACTGCCGAATTACCGTTTGACGTGGAAACTTCAGATAAATCCATTAAAAATCAATGATAAGTATGCCCTAGACTCCTAAAGGAATTATACAAATGATAATAGACGTATGTCATATTTCATTTAGATTTCATAAAAATAATTTCAATTTTCTTAACGGACACAAATTTTTTCCCCCACCATCTTTAATTAAATGAAACTTTTCAACCACTATTTTTAGAAAATCTTTTTTTTAACTATTTATTATAAAGGAAAAGATAAACCATCCTACTAACTAACTGACTATATTTTACCAATTTGTATTATTTACAATGTTTTATAAAAATCTAGTGCATAATTATGTATGCTCAAGCCTTAACTCTTTAGCAGCAGAAAGAAAAATATTTTGTGCAAAAAAAGTATTCATTATAATTTGTATTTTATCGGGTGTAAATAAAAATTCATATTTTTTATTATTTACAATATTTTATAAAAAGTTTGTGTAAAAATAAGGGTTGAAGCTCTATTTTCAAAGTTGGTTGGGTCGGAGATGGGGAGAGGGATTGTATAAATTACTTTTTTTGTTTTTAATATCATAGGAATTCATTTTTCTTCGCACTCTGAACTTCTAGATTCTCTGAAAAAGAAATATTCGTTTAATGATTATCATAAAATAACATATTTTTAGTACTGTAGGGGAGGGGATGCAAATATGCCTGCCCTAATCTCTCTTAAAATCTTTTTTTCTTCTTCCAGATTACCACATCTTTGGACACTGTCCTCTCTATGAAGACACGTTCATCGTTTCCTGTCAATTTTGCTCAAAGAATATCTTATTTTCTTCTTATTGGAAACATTTAGGTATTTTTCAAAAAAATTTATCATTTCCCTGATATTTTTGTTATTTCAAATTTTATATTACTTTAGGGTTATTTCTAATCACATAGATAATCAATCTCTTTCCTTAACTTCATCATCATGTACTAAAAGTAAGTACGGTGAAAACAAAAATAACGATTGAAGAGAGGCTATAGTAGATTGTAAGAAGATGCCTCTAATCAATGTGTCTTGGACATTTAGATTTATCTGTATTTTAGCCATTTTTTTGCCATTAAGTCTTATGTATCATAATATGAAACATTATTTCAAGAAACACGATGTATGATATTGATAGGAAATGCATATGCAGAAATTATGAGAATATATTTAATATATTTTCATGTTTAATTTGAAGTAAATTAGCAATCTAAGTGATGTATAATAATAACTTGCAATTACCTCTCTCATCTCTAAGAGCCTATTTCATTTGATTACTCGATCAAATGCTATGTTCATATCTAGAAGGAAACTTACCCATGGGCGATATTTTTTTCTGAATATCCAATATAAGAAAGAATTGAGAGTGAATGCTTATCCATATACCAGAGTATTAATCGAATTATAGAAAAAATATTAGCTATTCAAAAGAATGTTTTCACATTTTACTTAAAAGAATGCAAGAAGGTGAATAGTAACACGTCAAAATTTCTAATATTTCTGAAATAAATTCAACTTCAAAAGTTCTAAAGAATAAAAGAGTTTTTTTGATAAATTTTTTTATTTATTCCTTTTTTTCATTATGCAATGAAGATTTCGTATGATTGATTAAAATGCTAAGTTTTAATTCTGTTTGTCTTTTATAAATTAAATTTGGTATATATAATGATTTTTGCAAAAATTGAAGAAAAAATAATTAGGTAAAAGTTAGCAATTTCAAGGAAGAAAATATTTTTCTTACGTACTATTATACTATACTTCTAAAATCAGAATAAAAAGGCGTGATTGTTAAAATGATCTTTAAAGTCAATTATTTATAATTTTCAGGTCAACCCTTGATCCTCCTAGTTATAAGAGGCAGGTTATCGCGATAAACCATATAAACAACTAATTGCCTGCTATTAAATCGTCACCTGATATTATTGACTGATTCATTTATGTGTGAAACCTTTTAAAATGAATACTTTTTACTTGCAATTGGTCGAAAAGTAGTAATCAATATTTCTCGGCTAAAATTATTTCACGATTTTTGGGTTAATCATCAATAATTCTAAGCTTGAGTTTCTTGAAAAGGTGATTTGTTTGCACTCTTCATTAAGATGGAAAATTTTGCTATTTTTAGAAGTGAAGCATCAAAATGAGAACAGCAATTCAATCGAAAATCTCCACAAACCAGATACTTCACTTGAAAATAATAAAGAGAGCGAAAATTGCGAAGTTCAATCAACCAAATTCGCGAGCCTCAACCACAAATCTTTGCCATATGCCCACGACAAATTGAATAGAAAGCGCTTAACCATCAAACTTTTCAGGGTACCTACAACTGCTAAAAATGTGTACCAATCAGATTCCATCAACCCGCAACTAAGCCAAAATGGCTTGAATCTTCCCCTAAGCAATCATAACACTCGTGTCAATGATGAAGACTATGCTGATGACGGTCCATTGTATGGCGAGAATGATGGGAAAGGCGAATCTGTGTCTGAAAAATCTTTGCGAGGACGCTTATTGGCTGAAGTCGAGAATTGTTCCCCTGTGGATAACATATTCACTGTCGATGGAGAAAATGAGGAGACGAAGGAAAGTACTAAGCTGGGCAGTTCTTCTCCCTCTCACTTTGCCTCTTCAACAGATTTGTCTTCTAGTTTCGGAAATGAAGATGAGCTCAATTCTTCCTTTGACAAAGAAGACAGTTCTGATGATGTCAAAATACTGAAAGAGATTCTGCCAAACATCGGGAGGAGCCGAAAAAATCGGGAGGATTTGTCTGCCAGCCAAGCCTCTCTTATTCCACAAGGTATCATTTGCTTCAACAGTCACTTAATGCTTATATTGTTGAAATGCTAAACTATCTCAATTTTTCTAATTATTATAATACTTTTTTGTAGACCTCAATTTTGTCTTCTCATCTAAATTCGTTAAAGTTTCAGGACGTGTATTAGTTGAAAATTTTCTTTTGTTGTTTCTTCTTAACCTCCCACCCGATTTAAGCCAGGGTTAAACCGGGAGAATCCCAAAAATCGCGACATCTCCCGACCCTACGCAGAAGTACACGAGTTAATAAATAATTTTATAATTAAAATAAAAACTATATATAATATCTCCTATATTAATATTTAATTAAATATTAAATTAATCCTATTAATTTATTTCTATGTACCAGTGTAAATCCCTCTCTAAAGAGAACATCTGGAAGGTCAAGAAAATCATAATATATAAGATTTCGATGACGAATCTTCACATATGGTCTAATACGCTAAAAAAACAACTTTAAAAATACGATATAAAATAGCCAAACATATTCAAAAAAATATTTTTAAAATACGTACACTTACTTTAAATATACAATGAAAAAACCATTTTAAATCACTAATTCAAACCAAAGGTTCTCTTTTTGAGCAAGTAACGGCTTCTTTTTGCAAATAAACATACGCATTAACTTTTTCTGTAATAATATAAATCTGATCGGCTTTTCTCAACCGGGGTTTTGCATAACCCTTCTTCGGTTTCAACAAAAATGTGATGCAATAAAGAGTTTTTATTTATTTTTTATCTCAATTGAAATATTCTTATATACTGGGTTGTTATTGGGTCGATTGAAATATTTAGTTTTTTCCTTTGCTCACATATGCTCTTTAATTTTTACTTTATATTTCATTAATTTTTATATTAACCTTAAATCAATGTATTAGTCACAAATTATTTATTATTGCTGTTCTTTTTTTGGTTTGTATCCTTTTTTTGAAAAATTTCAAGTAGATTAAATTTTCATTTTCAAAAAATTTAAGGATTTATTAGTATATATTATTTCTCTATTTCCTGAACAGTTTAACATTACTCCTAAAAGTAAACTTTTTTGCAGACTCTGTAGTTGAGTTGTTAAACATCATAAATATTTTTTGTTGAAAGCTGCTTCTTCTTCAGTTCAATCATTTATTGGCGAAAAAAACTTTTTTAAAAAAGTTGGAGAAAGTTTTTTTTCAGCAAATTTATATACTTTTGAATAAACTAAACTATCCTTCAATTAAAGATTTGTGTAAATTGATGAGGTGCATCTGTCCAAAGTCTTGTCTATACTATATCACAAATCCTGCTTAAAAGATCAAAGAAAAGGCAAAAAAAACTTTATTTTTGTGATTATAGATGAATATTCGTTTGGTAATAAGTACTATGTAAATGTTTTGGTTGGTGATTTGAACTTACCAAGAAAAGCGTACACTCTACAGATAGCTAAAAAAAATAATTCAAATCTGTACTTTTCATAAGCGATGCCGCAACCTCCATGCAGAAAGCTGGAAAAACATTAAACATTTGGTATGCTTATTTATTGCATGTTTACTGTATAGCACATTGAATGCATAATTAGATCAAAGTTCGAAAGTGTGGATAATATATAAACAGAGACAAGCGCGTTTTAGTGAAATTGGATTACGGCGTAAGCCTGTTCCCACTAGATGGTCATCTTAGTCTTAAAATCAGTTTCTTGGTATGTTGGAAAATTAAGTGAAGTGAAAAGAATTGTTCAGGACTCTTCTGATGATGGCTTTATTATCGATAAAGCAAAGAAAGCTCATCTCCCCTCTACCTGAAGATTTAAAGGAAATTTTGCTTGTTTTGATTGAAAAATGATTGTATTAAGAAGATATAATAGATATGATGATGTTTGTTCTCTGTTATCACTAAAAGATTGGAAAATAATGATATTGAAGAAATTATGGAAAAAAAATGTGATGTTATCCCGAATATACTCCTTATTAGAAAATTGACAAGCTACATCAAAAAAAGTGAAATGAAGTTTTTCTATGCTCAACAATATGTTGAAAAAAAATCGTAATTTTAATGGTGAAAATGTGTGCAAATATCTTTTCATGAACTATAATTATGTCATTGAAGATGGATGTGAGCTCTAATTTGTAAAATAAGATTTTTATTTCAATAAATCTTTTAAAAAGTCAATTTTATTATTTTTAAAGTCAATTTTTTGCTTGTTCTAGTGATTTACTAACAAGTAGTAAGTAATTTAAACCTACGAGTTAGAAATTTCTACTAACTAAGTAACTTTATAAATCAGGGGCACCCTTAAAAAATCTTACGGCACCCTTTAGGGCCGCGGCACATCGGTTGGGAATCACTGCTTTAAGCGGATAACGTGTAGCATTGCTTTCAATAAAGATGTTTCACTTTTTGCATCCATTCTGCCCTATCTATATCTTTCTTATACATTAAAGAAAAAATAAGACAACACAATACTTTTTTAAAGCATTCTTCCTTCCGATGTGAGATTTATATTCAATCAATAAATAAATATATATATTGATTTTGTCAATGACATGACGCAGACATTTTTTTACCCTTCTCTGTATTTTCATATTTTTTCTTTTGTTCTGGAATTTATATGCTTTCATCGGCACTAAAAGACCGCATGCGTCTTATTTCCTAATTTAATGACCTATTTTTAGACTCCTCAAATAGTATTCTCAGTGAATATTTAAGTTCTACTCCGCAGAATCAAAATAAGGTGAGCGATTTCTCTTAATCCTTCTCAAGCATGCCACCTTATTGCATCTTTTGAAGAGGTATCCTGTATCGCAACAAGTGCTTCGTGATTCGAAATGTGGTATGAATTTCGCGCTAGCCAGCCCATCTCCGCAATGCAATACGTCACCACCTTACCCAGCTACGGAGCGACGACTCGAGGACGAACATTCGAACAAAGGATCAACGCACCTAACTCTCAAGACGTCTGCCTCAAAATTGATCGACTTGAATGCCTTTTTACAGCTTCCAACCAATTCCTCCCAACACTCGTCTCGACACACTCACTCCTTCCACACAAATTGTGAAGAGCAGAGTGCCTGCAACGATGAAGAGTTGAATAGTGCGTTGAATACGCTCTATGCCTACTCCAACTTCAATGGCTGTCAAAGTTTCAGCCAACTCCCTCCTCATGGAACGCATTCAAATCCAGACCTTCCTTACCCCATCCCAAATAGGTATTCCTTATCTATCATGATAAAAATGATTACTCAACATGCTTTCCAGCAACTTTTGATCTAAAGTAGCGATTTATACAGGTTTATCGGCCTTGAACTTTTTGCTTTTAAGCTAAATCGAGGTAAAAAATTCTACTTTATAAGTGAAAATTGCCATAAACGAGTATTTTTGACATCAATTATATATAATAATTGTTCGCCACCATTCATTCTTCATTCCTCTTTTAAATTTTCTTTTTTAGTTAATTTGAAAGAAAATTTCTAATTAATAAGAAGGCAGTCTCTTACCGAAAGTGATTAAGATGTCTTCATCTCTTCTAAAATTCTTTCAGAAGATTTTACAAGCTTAATTTGTTTTTCAAATAGTCACATGGGTAATAATGACATCAAAATATTATAAGATTCTTTTCTTTTCAGAGACTTGGTACACATAAGTTAGGAGAATGTTATGAAAATGAAATTTGACAGCACCAAAGTTTCACACATCTTTTATTTTAGTCGTTTCTCATGGCCTAGACACTCTGAAGCGATAAACGATTGAGGGGCATACGTTAAAGCGATAGACATGTTTAAGCAATCATGATCGCTTGAGCGATAAAACGATGTCAAATTTTTACTAATATTTAATATAATGATAAAGATATTTTATCTTACTAAAAAAGCGCTCAAATGTGTTTCTCTCTAACGTATATCGCATAACTGTTCACATCTCTCATGCGTGTGAATGCTTTTTCTCATCTGATTCATTTATCTTTTATTCTACAGAATTTCACATAAGATGAATATCACTTCAACCCCACATCCTAAACACGCCAAGAACGTGAAGGTAGGTATTCAAAATCGATTTACTTTTAACTTGTGCTGCTTACACAAGAATCCTCTCAAAATGCTTCCTCTTCTTAGAGTCATCCTTACGGCGACAGTGATGCCCAGCGAGAATCAGACTCCCTCTTAAGAAGCTTGTTTCTTCAAGATGGGTAATTCATTTTCATTACTTCTCCTCAGTGAGTTTTGGGAGATTCTTTGCCACCGAAACTTATAAAAGGACCCAATCAAAAGGCTGCGTTAATTCCCAGAGATTGGAGAATTAAATTTAATGGAATGAGAACTAAGGAACATATTTTCAGGTGATAGGCCGTATACAATCTTTTTCAATGTGATTTACTTCTTGGTTTTCTTTCGCTCTTAAGTAGGGGTATGTATTGACGGTCATTTAATCACTTGTCTTTTCATGACTAAGACAGTTAATCACGTTGACATGTAACCGTACGATGCATTTTCAAAGTCGTGATGATGAGATCAAAGCTGAAGGATTTAGGAAAAATATGCGCACCTTTTGAGAAAATCACTAAAATGACAGAACGCCGTTTAGAGGCAGGAATCAAAAATTAGCTAGTTGCACGTTTCTTGTGAATCGAACACCGACACCTTTGATCTTGCTGCTACGCTTTATCTTCACTGGAAACTGCTGATCTGTGATATCATATGATACTCAGAATAGAAAGATTTAGGGGAAAGTAAATATTTTCGCTTTCTCATCTCACGAGTATACATTTTAACGACACTTCTGTATGCATGCGTTCATGACTTAGAAATATTTGTGTTGATTTCTTTTTTGTTTAGATCATCATCTCAATCGCTACTAGAAAACAACTCTTCTTTTGATTCTTTTCAACGATCCCTGCCTTCAGAGAATACACGCAATCAGGGCATTTTTCCGTTTCATCGTAATTTTTTATTGTCCATTTTGCATGCAAGGGAAGAATAATAAGCTTGCGCCATTAGACTTACAGGATGCCACGATAGTGATTCGAACCATGCCCACTGCATCAATACCCTATGCTTCGTCCTTTGGGTCATCTCCCATTGACCTTTTTCATCTTATTTTTACTCTCAGTAAAGATATTAAGAGGTCCTTCTTTAGTCGAGGGCAGAAGCAAAGGTAAAGGTACAGTGGGGTGTTTTCATCGAAAAGTGATAAAGGCGACTATATTGCAAATTAAGGTCAATGACCTGAACTTGGAAATGAAATTTTTAATTTTTAGAATACAAAATTTTACAATTTTGGTCGACACATAAAAGACGATTATTTAAGTTGAATTAATTCGCCTTATTTTTCTCAAATACAAAATTCAAATTACAATGAAAATAGGGTACAATTTCATTTTCAAGTTCAAGTCTTCCACTCAATTCACATAATTTCGACACATTTATCAAATTCCGCGTTTGTTCCAATATGTGTTGACATTTTGTCTGCATACCGTTTGTACTTACGTTAATGTTTGCCTATTTTTTAGTAATTTTTGTATTTTATTGATATATGTTTTTCTTCGTTTTTTATTTTGCTTCTCTTTACACATCTCCTACATTATTTGTCGCTATGAAAAAAGAAATGGGAAGAAAATGTTTACAATTAAACGCGTGTTAAATGAACAGAAATACAAGTAACCATGGAATAAACGCAAATCAACATTTCCTGAAAAAGATAGATTTAGGAAAAAATTGTTAACGGAAAGGCTGTGCTCTATGTTTCGTCGTTTCTTTATAGTATTTATGGCATGTGAGTAAAGTTTAGTAAAAAAAAATCCTATTTTTACTAAATATACTCCCTTTCATCAATGGCTCTTCAAATCAAAACGTTTGTTTTGTAGAGAAGCAGCTCGTAAGTCTTTTATTAAAAAATATATTATAGAAAAAGGAAGAATAAATTTCAGAACGGAACTGCACCAAGAGTCATGAAATGGCGTGTAGATATTGCAAATTTTTTAATTTTTGTAAATAATTATAATGCTGTTATAATAACTAAATTCGTTGTATTTCCTTCTTTACCACGTTGGCATAGTGAATGAACCTTATCATTTATATAGGATGTTGTTATTGTATGCGTATGTACATTATATATATAGTAGGACAGGGGTGGATCTAGAAATTGGCATTTGAAGGGGCGGGGCGGATTTTACTAAACTAGAACTCAAATTTGAAGCATATAAATTTAAGCATTATCAACATTTTTAAGCTATTTTTATCTTATTTTGGGTAATAGTTTAGTAAAAAGAGAAAATTGACTTTTTATCATAAAACTTAGAGTATCATAATAATATATCAAAAAATTATAAGTTTATTATAAGAGTAACTCATCCGTCTAGGACACTTTTTAACATACATATAAATAATGGTGTCAATATCCAATCGAATATCTCTGAACAAAAAGAAGAATGAGAGCATTAAAACGATCCTCATTCATTGAACTGCGAAGTGAATTGATGTGGTAAAACTTGATGTGTTTAAAGAATAAATTTACAATAAAAATCGAATAATATAAAAGTAATAAGTGTCACACGTAACTACGATTAAAACATAAAAAAAAACTTTTTAGGGCTTCTCATTTTAGAGAAAGATTGAATCTAAAAAACGAGTTGCAGAAGTCATCATAATATTTGAGTTCTACGAAAAGAATTAGATCAAGAAAAATTTTCAAGCATTTGGCAATGCAATTTGGGGGGGGGGGGGGTACTCCGATTCCGCCCCCTTTAAATCCGCCAGTGTATAGCAACGTGTTACACGCATAAAACAATGTACATTGTATCAATAATAATAATATTCTTATATTGAAGCTCTTTATTTGAGCCCATAGTTACTTCCACGTTGAGATGTACTTTTTTGCTGTACACTATGTTAAACTTAGAGAGTTTTAGAATCGTTATAATACCTTACTAGGCGTTAAAAAGCAAGACGTAGTCTCTATAATAAAATGATAGACTAAAATTGGGAGAGAACGTAAAAATCACTTCACACCTTTTAATTTTTTAATCAAAAGTTGATAACACCTAGTGCATTATCCTGCTTGTTGAAGACATTTTTAAAATTCCATAGGGTTTTAAAACAAATCCTTATAGATATATGTTAATAACTCTGTATATGATTAATAGTTTAACCAAAGCATTATATGTATTAAAGCTTTATTTCTTTGCCAAATTGTAGCAGTGAGATTTTTCTATTCCCAATTTCAATTTGTTCAAACGAGTCAAATATTAAGGATAATCGTGTAATAAATGCATTTGATAGAATGGCTGTCATCATGAAGAGATTTCGAAAATGTATTTACTTGGACGTGAAGATCCTGAACTATTTGGTTGTTTAAGGACAACCAATACTACATTTAATCTCTCTTTTTTGGCAATAATTTTTTTTAATTTTGCCAAAATTATATATATGAAATATTATTTGTTTAAAAACAGTCAGAAATAAGAATTAACATTTTGAAAACTTATTAAAATAAATATAAACATAATCTATTTTTGACCAAATGAAAAAAAATTGACTTGATTAACCTTAAAAAATACATATCACACTCATGTAAAATATTTTAGAAGCGGTGTGATGTATTATATGATTGAATCATAAATATTCACCAACTCTGCAGACTTTTATAAGCAGATGTTTGTGCGTCAATTGTAGTGTATATCCTATGATGATAATCGGCAGTGTGAATAAGGCTGCTTAATTCACGAGTTAATTCAACTCGTAGAACCTTTCCCAAATCATAATAAATTTATTTCGTTTTCTTGATGAACCATTTTTGTACCTTATGTATATCTAGGGCAGAGGTTCCCAACCTTTTTTTCACCAAGTACCCCCCTTAAAAATTTTCAGCCTTAGACGAACCCCAAATAATTTTTTTAGTTTTTTATCTTGATTTTTCACACTAATTGATTTTAAACCTCGCTAATCATCAGTCAAAGATGTATTTCAATATATATTCATAAAAAAACAAATAAATAATTGAAAAAATTGAAGTCAATGAGAAGGTTGAGGTTGTTTTGTACTGACAAGCTCTTCTATATTTGGTTCAGTTTGCGGTAAACAGACTCTCAAGTCATCCTCGACATTTAATCTTGCCCTGTTTTTTTGTTTTAATGGTAAGAAGTGTAGAAAAGCCTTGTTCACAGAGATATGTCGACGGGAATATAAGCAACGATTTTAGAACCAATTTTGAAATTTTGGAATAAAGTACCCCAAAGTATACACCAAAAATTTGATAGTGGCATGGCTTCAAAAGAATCTTTGGCATTTGAACCATTTTTAAGTTTCTATAAACAAATATTGTGTGTGTATTTTTCATGATACTGAAAACAACTTTCAATTATTTTTTATTATGGTTTTGGGGAAAATTTTCAACCCATTTTATGTATGTGGGTGGTATATATCAGTTAAAAATTAAAAAAAAACTTTTCAGATACCTTTATAAAGTACCCCTTGAAAAAAGTGAAACGAACCCCAAGGGTTCGCGAGCCCCAGGTTGGGAACCCCTGATCTAGGGAGTCAAAATTTCCCAAAAATCAACTGGTTAATCGATCGGTTAAAAGATATAAGGCAATGAATTAACCGCTTAACGAAAACACGGTGAATTACCATCACTAGTGTATATGTCTTTCGTATTCCTTCAGAGGATGTTGTAGCAGGAGCGAATCAACAATTTATCCATGAAAACCAAAGAAAGAAGGTGTATTCTTCTGGCGACAACATTCATTACCACCCACGCCTCACTACCAATAACTATGTGCAGCGCAAACATCCCAGACTCAACTCACTCATAGAAGTTTCTCCAAGCAACTTCGTTGACAAGAATGGCGTCACCTACAAGCATGTCATCATTAATCCAAGAAGTGCGATACACACGTCTCAGGGCAGTCGTGTTGCCTTCGGCCAAAGTGCCTCTATGCCGAGACCGTATCCTGACACCAGACCCACCACTCCTCACGGACCCTCTCTTTCTTATTCCACAAAGCAGACGCGTCTCAACAATCCTTTGAATAATAAATACGTGGAGTTGTCTTCCTTGTTGTGTAAGCTGTACCTTTATACCCTTTTGTGTGTGTGTGTGTGAAGCGTCTTTCCTAATTTGATGAACTTTATATCCTTCCCAATAAAATAACTTACATCCATTTAAAAATATGGCTTTATGAATGTCTACAACACGTAGAAGTTTTTAATTTAATATTTAATAACAAAGATCTAAAAGACGAGAAAAATGAAATGGCCAAAGGCTTCCAAAAATAAGTGTTATTCGATGTTTTTGGCTATAAAATGCCAAAATGGCAGCCACGTACATAATCGGTGAGAAAAATAAAGATATATAAGATAAATAAAGAAAAATAAAAATAAAGATGTATAGGATGCCAATATGGATTTATAAACCTAACATATAAAGACGAATAAGTCATGGAGCCGTATCGTAAGAGGCGACTAAAATCATTACTTTTTTTTTTCACAACATGCATCTTTTTTTATATTAGATTTATAATTAATTCACATTCAAATATAACTACTTAATTTATAATATCAGATAGGAAAGAAGAAAGTTTTTCAAAAAAGATAAACATGCAGGAGAAGCCCTTATAAAGAAGTTTGTACATGTACCTCATTCTTTGCATTTTAACTTTTTATCTTGTCAGGTGAAGCTCGATTTATGTGACATTTTATCGTATAATCTTTATAAAATCTATAGCCAATGTATATAAGGCATACTCTTTTTAATTACTGTAACATTTAACTAATTTCTTTTTAGCGAGCAACAGTAATCAACTTAAATCTGAGCCTGTTTCAATGAATATGGCGTCTTTGCACTCAAATAATTCCATTTACAGAAGTAGAACTTCATCTTGCGAAAACACACTCTCAATCAACCAACTACACATGAAAAATGCACCTCACGTAAATTGATCTTTAATCTCCCTTTGAAGGCTTGTTTGGCTACAGGTGATAGGAAAGAAATTGGTCTGTAGGAAGAGCTAAGCTTTTTAATGGGTAGTATACTAGATAATTTCCATATATGTGGAATTGTATTGTTGTTTAGAGCTGTGTTGAAGATCCGTGTAAGGAGATTAATTTCAAGGTTAGTGATATTTGTTTTGATATATGATGAGAAAGACTGCCAGTTCGCTTTTTTGAAATTTGTGTAGGTTCCGGTGTAGCAGCATATTCAGAGATATAATATATATATATCTCTGAATATTAGTTGAGTATTCGCATAACCTCAAAAATCGCCATTTCTTACCTTTTAACGTGGTGTATTTGATGTCCAAATCAAACTTATTTTATAGTCACTCTAAATCAGGCGTTCTCAAACTTTTTAACCCATCGACCCCTTTATAGACCCCTTATTTGCTTTCTCCTCGCCCTCAAACAAGTTTAATAAAAAGAAATAATTTTTTTGCCTTTCTGATGATGAGCACTAATATACGAAAATTTACCTTTAAAAATAGTATATAAAATAATATTTTATCTTTGTTTATATGCTAATACATAACTTTCATGATTATCTCCATTTTTTCGGCCTAGTAATCTGATTAATTCGCCCTAACATAACCGCCTCCCTTTCAATCTCTATGAAATAATCGGCCTCTAGAAAACTTATCGATTCCAGGCTCTCTATATCACTTTGGGAAGCCCTGCTCTAAATTCCTAAAATTTATCTAATATGTACATGAAATGATGCTCAGAAGTCATCAGAATAGAAAAAATTTTAAATCAATAAAGGCGGAGTAATATTTGGTTCATATAAAAAATATAATCAAGGAACGCTAAATTTTGGATCACTAGAGATATAGCATCATGTCGTTAACACACATTTCTTCGCCATTTCTCTACACTCTGTCTCTGCCTCAATTGTTACGCTTACAAATTATATACACATGATTCGCTTTCCATCAATAATAATCTGATAACTTCACATTTTTTGAAAGCGGTTGATCTATTGAAGACGATTCTGATCGAAAATCTACCCTTCCTTGATTTACTTTTTTATTTGAATAAACGTTTACTTATCCTCTATCATTTGATCGATAAGGTGTACTTCGAATCTAAGAATTTTATACTAATCACTGTCAATCTGTTTTTAACTGCACAAATTTAGAGAGTATTAAATCGACTGTGTTCTCTGTGCTTTCTTTGCCTTTTGTTTTAGTGAAAAGTACTTTCGTCCAAGTCAAAGCTTTCACCTATCTCAATAATAATAAAATCTCTAACCACTAAAATTCTTTTTTGACAACCGACGTCTGCGGGTGTATGCATATGCAAAGAAGTTCTTTCACATTCCCATTTTGTTTGATAGCCCTCGCTTCCGCCACCTAATCATGCTCGCTTGACTGCAAACTACGCCACTCATCAACAACATGGCAGCAGAAACTACGGTACTAAATCTTTTCAAGGTATAGGTGAGTATGACTTGTGCACTGCCAATCAAAGCAACGCTCTAAACAACCCTCCTCCTTACTTCCTTTCAAACCACAAGCAGGAAAATCTATTCCAGAGTTCCTATGTCAATAACAGCAGCACTTTGATCCCCTCCAATGATAACTCCTATCTCCTTATCAAGTCAGGTTGTGAAGGTAACTTCATTTTTTGAGTATAATTTTGAGTGTCCAGTGTCCACACTAATTTCGAAGACTTTCGGGTGTTTAATGCTGCTGATAACAGAAATGAGATTGGGTTTTCCTAATTGGTTCTAGTTTCGGCATTAAAAAGCTTATAAAATCTACACAAATTTGCATATCAACATTGTCCTTATATTTTGGAAATAAATACGACCAACATTTCATATTAATAAACAACCAATAAAATTTATGACACAATGCAAATATTTGTTCGTTATGTCCATTGCTCAAAATTATTTAAAAGTACAAGATCTGAAAACTTTTGTTACTTTGGAAAAATAAGAGTCTCAAAAAATTATTAAAAAAATGCTTCTACTTAAATGAAACGATGCTTGCATGACCTCCTTTCCTTATTTGGACTTTTCTGGCAATCAAGCCATTCTATGTTTGTTTAGCCTGCCCTGGTGTCTTCCTTCATTACTTTGTGATGTCCTGATGCAACTCTTCCCCCCCTATTCCTCACTCATTTCGTCAGGATTTTGTGGAAATTTGGCAAGACGGCTATGAAGATAGGGTAGTTTTATCCTCGTGTTGGCACCCACATACTGGAAATTATGAAGCATAATCTGCACCGAATCTTCATAGTTATCTGTCTTGTGGTTACCCAAGAAGTTATTGATAACCGAGACAGCCGCAGTAAAATTCCCATCCTTGATGAGCTTTCGAATTTGAGGACTATCAAAGTTGCGTGCTTCTAGTTTCACAAGACTCTTCCACTGTTAGCAAGTTGTTCGTTTATAGTCCTGACTTTGCCAAAGTCATGCTTTCACTTACCACTAGGAAGTTTTATGCTAGTTTTTTAAAGGAAAAAATATTTATTAGTAATTTGACTATTCCCACGCGTAAAATACTTTGATCCATTCTTATAAAGCTTAGAAAAAATTTGTTTTTTTATGACAATGATAATTTCAAAAAGAAACCTCAAGTTCTTTTATTTTATAAATTCAAAAAAAGGAGGCACTGAAACGTGTTATTCAACAAAAGCTGCACATACAAGAAGACAATTGGTTTGCCTTTTTTATTTTAAAAAATATTGCCCTTCTTATGCAAGCCGCCGTCTTTTTTTATATCCTTGGGTGAAAATATTTTTCCTTTTCAAACAGAAATATTTTTTTTTTTTTAGTTTTCCTTTTCAAACAGAAATATTTTTCCTTTTTCAAAAATATGATTAAATAACTCAATATTTTTATCACATTTCAGAAATTTGAAATTAAAATAGCCATAGATCACACTTCTATTTGATATTGTTTTTACGAATTAGGGTTTTCTAGGGTTAAGAGTATAATCTTTCTCTTCCAGCTACAGGAAACAATACTTTGCTGCCCAAGAATAAAGTTCACTATCTTGAGGTTGACACAAATGGACTACTGGTGCTTGTCATAGCAGAGATTCTTCAAGGCCATTTGATGTTTTCATAATGCTCTTTTAGTTTTGTAGAGTGGGGAATCGGTAACAATGTATATCAATTTCCATTGACCAGAAAGACACACTTCAATAGCAACTGTCAACATTGCTGCCAAGTACGATAGCTGTTGTGAATGCTTTGATAGAAGAAGGGTTGATTCCGCTAACCCAAACTCTTATTTTCTTCTGCGAATTAAATCTCCATGCATTATTATACAATAAAGTCACCATGATGAAAACAGTGTGTTTTTTCCTTTTAGAATTCCGTATGAAAATTCAGCCTATGTTTTATTCTGGATCTGCAAACAAAATCAATAACACCAGCAATGCCCATATGTTCTCCTCTGCTAATTCAGTGAATCGCTTTGCATTGGGTGTTCCGTCACCTGTTCTAGCACAAGCAGCAGCTAGCCCGGCTCTGCTTCAACCCAAATCCCAACTGAACCACATGAATTCTGCACCAGGAGTCAGCTTGCTGGCCATGAGAAATGCGTATCGCAAGCGACAACACCCAAACCTCAAATGAAAGAATAGCACCGTTCATACTACCAACTTTAATGAAATCAAAGCAACAAGATTTATAGCTTCTTGCATTTATCATTACCTCTATTTTCGCTAATCAACCAAATATAATATATTCTTTTCTTCTCCTTTTTTAATTTTGACCGCGCATATGCAAGTTTATCTTTTTCATGTGATGATGATTGATTTTGTTAGGCCTGTTTTGCTTTCGAGCTTGATACACGTCTCTCTCTCTCTATATATATCTTTGTTATACCTTTTCTTATTGCAAGCGTTAAATTTGTATTGATTAAGAAAATTCAAAAATTATAATCATGTTTCGCCTGAATCCTCGGCCATGTTTTGATTTTGCGTAATGACGACGATAACTACAATGAACTTTATTTCTTTATACAGTAAAAACTAAACATTTATATAATTCCTAGTTAATCGATTTTCGTATCTTTGAAGCATAGAATAAAATGATTATTATTCACCTTTGCACTCAAATCTACTTTTCTATGGATCCATGAGTTAGGGTTAGATGGAGGAAATTAAATGCCTTTTTATTAGTTTGACAGCCTCACGCTTTGTGCATACGCCACCTATCCCTCTCTCACGTGCTTATTTTTCTCATCTACTAAGTATAGGGGTGGATCAAATACATATTTTCTATGTCAAATACAGTCAATCCTCGTTAATCTTTTATGTTAATTAACTTATTCTATAATTAGATAAGATAATTATCTAATAGGTTAATTAGATAATAATATATAATTATATAGATTTATTATAAGATAATTAGTTTTATGTTAGCTTTTATGAAAACCCATAATTTTGGTGTCGAAAACACCAACTGTTTAGACATTTTAATCCTTTTTATCTTCCCTTATTCAAAGGTGAAAAGAGAAGAAACAACTTTAGGAAAAAAATTATTTGTACGCATGATGAAGGATGTGGAAACGAGCGTTGACTCTAGTTCTGTTCTGGTTTCCAAAAATCCCGGATTCCAAAGATTCTAATAGGATACTCATGAAAGTATTCAAAAAATACGAGCGGATACTGTTTCTCACAAATTTACACTTTACATATCTTTAATTGTACAAATAATAAGATATTAAAAAATCTAACCATACATATTAACCTATCGCAAATATATAGTCAAAAAAGTCTATTAACTTGTTATATTTAAAAAAAACTTGGGTTCGATCAAACTTAAAATAATTACTTGCGGGTTGGGTTCTGATGGCAAAAAATCTTTTACCACACAGGAATTTTCTTATGACAAGCCTAAATTTTATCTTTAATACTTCGATCTGTAGGCACAAACTAACTTACTGTTATTCAAATCTCTAAGTCAAAAAATCTTATTTCACTGTTTATTTTATTTCAAAGAAGACAAGACGTAGTGGTATACCTCACTTGTGTTTGTTTTATTGCTTAATTGGAGTAGAAAAATGTATAAAAAAGATTGTTGAAAGTAAATGACATTTTTTCCTCGTCTTCAAGCAATGTTTCTCATTCTAAAGTGAAAGCAAATTGTGTCTCTTTTGATAATAAAAGTTTACGACCCCGTTCTAGACATTACTTTCTTTCAATATCGAATAAACATTAGGCTTCAAAAAATTCGCAATTAACCGGTCATCGAGCACAGTCGACTTTACAAAAATAAAATCGTCTGCGTTTATCAATGCTCTTTAATACAAATCTTCTGCTTTACATTAGATATCGTCTGATTATTCTGGCCGATAACGGGTTAAAGAAAGAAATTAGGGAACACTCACTAACAAACACAGTGTGATACATACAGATTCAGATACACACCTCGCAAATTACTAAAATTAAAATACGAAACAATCGATAGGAAAGGAAATAAAGTTATTTCAGAGAGAAACAAATTTTGAATAAGAATATCTGAAAAAGCAAAGGGCAAAATAAGGAATGCAGAAATGATTGATTTACGGTTCAAAAACAAAAATCAGTAGTTGAATCTTTCTTATTACATACATCTGTAAAATTTGATCTATCAAACACGTGGATCTATTGAGATGTAGATCATAGACTATCAAGTCATGATATCAGTTATGTGTAGATATAATAGTCCATACCAAGAAAAAGTAGAATTTGTATTTTGACAGTTTGCTCTCAATATTTACTTTGAAATTATTTGGGTATATCGGCATCAACTAGCATTGAATTTTTCAAACAAAAAAAAACATATTTTTTGTCAATAAAAAAAATCTATACAATTTATTTTGGGAATAAAAATATCCTTGATTTTAGTTAGGTATTCGACTATGAAAACCTGTGACGTCATAAAAAGGGTTTTATTTGAGAAAGAAGTAACTATATATTTTCAAATGGATGCTAAGAAAATTGTGCTTTATTTGATAATGTGTGTTTGATCATGATTTATGTTTTATCGTGTTTCACATAAATAGATTTACTATCGCTTATTATTATTAGTCTTTTTCATTTCAATTTTTTTCAAATAGTTTGAAATTTCAAGTTTGTTTGCTTTACATTCACTTCAACGTTACAATTACTTGTCTTAGTTCAAGAATTTATTCTATTTATACAGTGATGTACCTCGGTTTTCGACCACAATTCGTTCGTACAAAGTGTTCGAAAAGCGATTTGGTCGAATACCGAATCACTTATTCTCATAAGAATTAGTGTAAAAGCAAATAATCCGTTCTCAAACACCAAAGTACCACTGTATCATTACTATTATTTTCATAATCTTTACTTCTAGGGTTACTCTCTTAGTTTTTGCTTTCCTGTCACCGTCACTTATATTTTCTTTAGAAGACATAATTAGCACTGTATCTAAATAATATGTCATAACAATTTGATATCAATTTCATGCTCTTACCTACTAAGGGAATGAGAGTATGATTTGTTATGTGCAAGAATGATTATATGTTATATGCACTTTTAGTGTATACAATGTGTTATCAATTCCATGTGTACGTTTTATATAAATATTGGATGTCAGTTGTTCATGTGTGTATAAAATTGGGTGTTAATATGAGAAGAAAGTCATCACGTGTTTGGCTGGCTGAATACCGAATTCTGTTCGAAAACTTAAACAATTTTGGCTCGGTTTTTTTGGTCGAAAATCGAGGTTCCACTGTATTTCATAATTATTTTATTTGGTTCCTTCAAATTTTTTAAAATAAAAGAGCAAATAAACTAGGCTAATTCATTTTTATAATTTAACAAAAAAATAAAACATTAATCTCTACATATCTTCTACTGCAGTAACCCGGGAGAAATTCCTGTCTTGGGACAATAAAACAGCTCCTAGAGGGGAATGAAAAATTTAAAATCACAAACCCTCTGACTCTAACTGTAGAGATCATAAGAACTATCAATATTTCTATTTAAGTTAAAATGGCAGATAATTTTTGAAAGGGAGGAATTAATTATTACAAATGATCAAAGGGTTAAAGAACCATTGTTCTAGTGATAATCATTCAGAGTTTTCAATTTCTTTTAAATAAAAAGGTGTGCAGTTTCGGTTTATAGAACCTCAAAATTAATGGAAAGGGAGAACTTTATTTTAACAGAATTTGGTCCAAATGTGAAAAACACAGCCCATCATTACACGAAATTACGCTTGCAAGAATCATCTAATATAATCTTCATATTATTGCCACACACACACACATATATATTCAGTTAGAAAATATTCTTAGACATTTATTTTTGTCTTTTTTATCAAAAATTTAATGTCAAAAATGTTGCAAAGAAAATTTGCTACAATTTGTTTGCTATTCCATTTCCCAAATTATACGCGATAAATTCTATGACAATAAAATTATTTGTATCAAGTTTTATTAAGAAAATTTTTGAGGAAAGTGTGAAAATATTTTCAACTATTCAGATAAAAAATGAAAACATTAAATAAAGATGACACATATTTGAATTCTAGAATAAAAAACTTGATTGTTTCAATATTTAGAAAATAAAATGCATTTTTCCTAACTTGTGTATACTAGTCTGGTACATCAATTTAACCAGGGCTTCGGAGCCGCCTCAATATTGTTTGGTTCCGGCCGCGGAGCAAATATTTTTTTCTATGGCTCCGGCCCCAGCATCGCTCTCTTTCGCCACCCTGGTGTAAATACTAAATACATCCGTAATATGTATATATATATATGTGAATAATGTAAAAATCAAAGTTTTAAACTTTTATTTGGTTTTTATAAAAACCAATAATGTTATATCCATATAAACCATAAATTTTATAAAAACCAATAGCAGCAAGCAAAGGACTTTCATTTCACTCATTTTTTACGCACTGAAGAAGACAGATTGAGTCTGTTGAAATATTTGCTACAATACTACTCCTTTTAGTACCAAATAAAAGTTATAAACTTTGATTTTTACATTATACACAATGGAGTTTTCCTTATCCTACATTATATATATATGTATATACTATATCAGTTTTATCATATTTTTTTTAATTCATGTATTTATGTAAATTTTTTTGATGGATAAAATGTTTTTAAAATTTATTTATATAAGTTTGATCTTAAAAATAGCATTGCTTCAACAATATATTCTTTCATACTAGCGAGTAGATTGGATTTTAAATTTTTCAGAGCATAACTGTGAAACTTTAGATACATCATGAAATGGCTTGGAGCCAGATATGGAGAACCACATTTTGTTATTTGTGACTCCGACTCCTATTAGAAAAAATTGTGCTGCTCCGACTCGGAAGCCCTGAATTTAACTCTTTCAGTTAAAGTAATTAATTTCCTATATAATGTCCTAAACATATTTACCACACAAAAAAACGCATGGCCTCTTGCTCAAATTACTGGATACATTACTGCTTCTGATCAACTATCGCACTAATTTAAACGAACACAAAATTTTTAAGAGAAAAAATAGATTTTAAATATACATTTGACTAAAACAAAAATTTACTCATAAGCCAAACAAGTTTTTAAATAATTGAAATAAGTATGTCGAATTGAGAGAATTTAGATTTATATGGACGAGATTAATTATATATTTAGCTGGAGAAAATCAGTTACCATATCATAATTCCCCACGCCAAATATTTTGAGCTTACCAAAGTTAAATTTTTTTCGTCTTTCATACGGTATCTTGTTACTTTAACATAATTGGATTGAGAGTTTGACAGCAAAGAATATTGATTAAGAGTATGATAGCATTATTAATAATGAAAATGCATTTTATTTAGTTAAACAAGAAAATTATTACTTTGAAGAAGGATCATAAAAAATTAAACAGACCAAAACAGAAATAAATTATTTATCAATAATTGAAAGGAATATTTTCAAGTTTCAAATCAGCGAATCTTCTAGTAAATCTTTTCACATCTTGTTCCCTTAGATTACTACTGGGATTGAGGAGACCTTCAAGAGTGTAAAATTTATCAAGAAAATATGGATACTTATGCTTCATTACATGCCGATAATCAGGATCAGATTTGAACCTATAATAAATATAAGAAGGATAAAATACAATCTGTAGAGTGTAGAAAAAAGCTAGTTTTCTTTTTCTAAATACTAAATATTGTTCGGTGCTAAGATCTCTAACATGCCTAATTGCTCTAAAAATCATGGCGAAAAGAGAGTCGAAATAAAATAAAAAATGTTTGAAGAAATAAAAAAGTTGGTAATTTGCAAAAATTCTTTAAATTCTTAGGAATTAGTGTTTTTATAGATTTTGTTATCATCGGTAACATAATGTCATTTTGAAAAATATATTTTGATAAATTGAAACTTTTTCGTTTTGTTCTCCCCTTTAATTTAGTTAAAACAAGAAGAACTTTGCGTAAAACCCCCTCTTCTTATCTAATAAAATTAGTGTACAAAATTGTCTTAACTATATCCAGGCCTGTAGCCAGCGAGGGCAGAAGGGGGCTAAGCCTCCTAACTCAAATTCAGAGCCTCCCCCCCCCCCCCCAACCTAATATATTTCGATATCAATAAAGGGTTCAAAAAATGGTTTATTTTTAGACTATATATAAAAATTTGCTACTTATTAGTTATCTTCCTCCCACTTTAAAATTTTTTTCAGTAATTTACGAAAAAAAAATTTTTGAATGAGATAACCTATAAGTACCAAATTTTTTTATAGCTACTGGAAGGAGTGATTCGCATGGAATGTATAGTTTTGTTCAGTTTTCTCGTTGTGATTTTGGGAAAGGAGTATATTATATTGTTTGAAAGGTAGGTATTTGATTTCATTCTTAATAGCGTATGATCCATGTTGTCAGTAATGATGTTGTCTGTCAGAAATGGTATTTTGAGGAATTGGTGATTGATATGAGTGCAAGTATAATCGTTAGAGAATAAATTTGAAATTGATGCAAGGTGTTTTTTGTGTGTAAGATTGTTGATGGTAGCCAATGGGTTTGATGGTGTTTGATTGCAGAAATTTTCCCTTTCATTGACTTTTGGCGTGTTTGATTTCTAGTTAATGTTTCTTTTTGAGGGATAGGTATTGATAAATGTTTTGATAGCAGTTGTTTTGCCTCAGGTTTTTTAAAGCTTTACACAGGAGTTTTTTGATCTATTTTAATGTTTTGTTCCAGAATGGAGTATGCTGTCTCTTAGATGTCTCTTAGCTGCATGAATACTAGCTGTAATAGATTTGTTAAGGTGGAGTGCAGATTCTTCAAGATTTTCAGTTGAGTCTATAGTGAGTGTGGTGATGCCTAGCTTAGATTCAAGATAATGGAAGAAAGAGGTCCAAAAAATTTTTATACCATGTTTGCTGGGATTATTAGAATATTTACTTATAATGTTAATTTGGTATGTAATGTTTTTAATATATTTTGTTGTCTCAAATGAGATGAACCAACGTTGTATACAGGTATAATGTATATAGGTAATAACTTATGTAGCATCGTCTCCCCGAATGAGGTATATCAAATCTTACATCTAGTAGAATGTGAACAGAAAGTTGAACATTGTCTCCCTAGTTATTTGTACATGGAATAGAAACCATCGTAGTATACAGGTTGAAGATGAATCATCGTAGTATACAGGTTAGAGATGAATCATCGTAGTATACAGGTTAGAGATGAATCATTGTAGTATATAGTTTGGAGATGAATCATCGTAGAATACAGGTTGGAGAAGAATCATCGTAATATACGGGTTGGAGATAAAACGCAAGTTGTCTACCCGCGTTCAACCGTACAGGTTATGAGAATATATCATTACATATTAGAGAAGAGTTTTCTAAACTCTTTATACTGAAAATTATTTCTTCAAATATATTACTGTTTTGTTTAAAATACCTATACTTTGCAATTTGGACGATTTTAAATATTATATTTGTCAAATAATCAAAATAAAATTCTGTGATCAAAGAATCGAAAAATATTCTTTAAAAAATCAAAAAATATCAAACTTTCTGTTCATATTTTGCTACCTCATAGCTTCAATACTTATTGAGAAAAATTGATTAAAACACATATTTTGATCTATTTATCTTCTCTTTAGAAATTTATATGCAGTAAACAATAATAAAAAAATATTTATCCAAAACATATTTTTTTCGAATCAAAGTGTAAAGCAAACCCGCACTTAAATTTTGGATGATTATTCAAAAGAAGTAAAAAACTAATGTTAATTTATAAAAAACCAAAAACTAAAATGATTTTATAAAAATCTAAAAATAAATAGTGGACTACGATTATCCAACAAAACTTGTACATTCGATCTACATTTTTCACTTCAAAAATAATTTTAAATTTATTAGAAAAACATTATACTGACCAATAAAAAAACGAAGGTTAATTTATAAAAAAATGGAAAAACTAATACTATTTTATAAAAATCTACAAATAAATTTAGATTCTGAGAGTAGAGTCGCTTTATAATTGTGCTGGAAATTGTCACATAATATAGGTAAAAATTTGTCCTAATGAAAGGAGCTTTAGTTTAAAATGCATCCCTTATCTGCTAATTAATGGTATGAAGCCCATGGAAAATAAAAACAGTAAAAGGTATTTCTTAAGTACTTGTGATATAAGTAATGTATTCTGAAAGCCCATAAAAAATAATTTTAAATTTATTAGAAAAACATTATACTGACCAATAAAAAAACGAAGGTTAATTTATAAAAAAATGGAAAAACTAATACTATTTTATAAAAATCTACAAATAAATTTAGATTCTGAGAGTAGAGTCGCTTTATAATTGTGCTGGAAATTGTCACATAATATAGGTAAAAATTTGTCCTAATGAAAGGAGCTTTAGTTTAAAATGCATCCCTTATCTGCTAATTAATGGTATGAAGCCCATGGAAAATAAAAACAGTAAAATGGTATTTCTTAAGTACTTATGATATAAGTAATGTATTCTGAAAGCCCATAAAAAATGCTTTAATTTGGTATATCGCATGATGCATTTTGTTGAGAAATGTGAAAGTTATAAGCGTTTTAATATTTGACTAAGATTTAAGCTAGGAACACTACAAATAAACTAAGCGTACACTAGCCCGATAAAATAAACCACACACGCGTGCTAAAGATGTGGTGAAGCGTATGTGAGATAAGAATTCACTGCGCTCACAAACGCGTAATGCAACATGTGTTCATCTTTCTTCGCATAGTTATGCTCTAAAATCAATCAATAATGTGATTTATTCTTCGCACACTGTCGGTATAATTTTTAACGAATGCCCTTCGTTAAAAATTAGAAAGGTTGTATCTAAACTAAATAAAAGTAGACTACGATTATCAAACAAAACTCGTACATTTAATCGACATTTTTCACTTGAAAAATAATTTAAAATTTATTAGAAAAATATTATACTGACCTATACTACTGACCCATAAAAAGTAAAAAATAAATATTAATTTTCGACAGTTTTATTTAACTATGACATTTTAAAATGTTAAAAACCATATTCTGCCTTTGTGAATATAAAATTTTGAAGAAATAATATATAAACTCATCACGTTAATTATTGGTATTTTTTGAAACTAGATAAAAGTTGACTGACCTCACATAAAAGCGGATTTTGGAAAAATAAAAATATATTTATTTGTAAAACCTAGCCTATTTTACCCACAAAGAGTATAGCTTCAAATCTTGTACATTCGATCAACATTTTTCACTTTAAAAATAATTTTAAATTTATTAGAAAAACATTATACTGACCTGTACTACTGACCCATAAAAAGTAAAAAATATATATTAATTTTCGACAGTTTTCTTCAACTATGAAATTTTAAAATGTAAAAATCATATTTTACCTTTGTGAATATAAAATATTGAAAAAATATTATATAAATTAAGAACGTTAATTATTATTGGTATTTTTTGAAACTAGATAAAACTTGACTGACCTCACATAAAAGCAGATTTTGGAAAAATGAAAATATATTTATTTGTATAACCTAGCCTATGTTAACCACAAAGAGTATACCTTTCCAATGATATCATTTTCATTCAATTTTTTTTAAAAATCTTCACATTATGCGTAAACAAAAAGGTGGTCCGTAATTTTTTCAAAAATTTAGACAAAATTTTTCGAAGTAAAGTCCATTTATTAAAATTTGTTAAAACTTTTGCAAAAATAAATTATTCTAGAGTATGTAGCAAACGATAAGCTTTCTAATGATATATATATCATGAAAAAGAAATATTGAAAAACAGTTGAATTCTTTCTTCAAATCAAACAAGTAAAAATTTTCAAAAAGTAGTATTGGTAGTATTAGTATTATTATTATATATTACATAAACATTTCAACCAATCATATAGTTTTTATGAAATAAAACTGCAATTTCAAAGTTAAATTTTTTGAACTTTTAGGTAGAATTTTTGAAATGTGGCTTTCAATATGTATGTAAAATATTTTTTGAAAATTTTTATTTTAAGTATATTTTTTAAGCATTTTACGATTTACACATTTAAATATATAATAAGGCTGGCAAGTTTTGCGTGTTGTCTCCCCGGAGGTCTTGCCAGACCTCTGATATCAAAACTGGACCATAGAAATTACTTTTGTGTGTAAACTCATTTCTCTCTTTGTACATTTGAATATAACACTAATTTTAATTATTCTATTTGATTGTAGTTAACACCCAATCTCTTTCTATTAAAACTTGCTTCGTTTCTTATTTGAACGTTATTACTATGTTACAAATTGTCCATACACATATTCATATTTCCTTATATATAAACAACAGCTTTTTCTTGTTACATCACTCTTTGTTATCCATTTTGTTGAATAAAAACTTTAGTCTTTGAGTTATTCATTTTATTCAACACATGGGTGTGATCAAGAAAAACATTAATAGTTTTTTTTCAATATTTGAAGAAATCTGTTTTTGGTTCAAAAGATTTTACTGACATCATGTTAAGCTACTACGAAGTTTTTTGATTATAGATTTGATCAAATAAACAGAATTTTTATAGCAAAATGGAATCATTATATTCTTTTTTGGAATTATATATTCTTGTTTTTCTAGATTCTTACAAAGTAAATATAATTATCAAATTAAAAGCCTATCTCTATAATTATTTTTTTTAGATTTATTTAAGATGAAATTTTTTTAGCTACTCGTTTTATCTTGATTATAAAATGTATTTAAATTTTAAAGTTTTTATAATTTTACTTCTTCAAAAATATAATTAAAATTTTTGTATAATCTATTAAATTTTAATTGATTATATTTTTTGAATTAAGATTATATTGCATCCTTAAATTTATAAAAAAATTTGTCGTCATTCTAAATACTACGACTTTTGTCTTCTTCAGATAGACACAACCGTTAAATGCAAAGAAGAGGAAAAAAGGAACATGGTGTAGAAAGAATAATATAATAATAGTATAGTTTTTGGAATAAGTGTAGAATCTGACTCCAAAAAATTCAAGTGAAGGAAAATTATCTTGGTGTTTTTTTTTTATCTAATTTTAAACCCATCATAAATTAGATTTTAGAGTTAGTGTTAGTAAAACAGGTAGAGTGATTTAATTTTAGAGTTACTATTAACAAAATTTGATTTTAATTTTTGAGTTAGTATTAACAAACCTGATTTTAATTTTAAAGTTAGTACATAAACATTACGTGTAAATGATTATAATCAATAAAAAATTTTTTTATTGAGCATGAAAAAATTTAAAATTGAAAATACATATATATTGATTAATAAATTGAAAAACATCAAATTTGATATTGTAAAATTTACGAGCATAAATTTTCAAAAGCGGTTTCCCCATATCTATCTCCAAATCATCTAAAATATGTATGTTTCTAACATATTTTTTCTACATCCTTTCATCTTTTTGACTTCTTCCCCAAAAAGATTCTATCGATTGTGTGTGAACCCCTGTGTTCTTATCAACAAAATTCAGAGAATATTTACAGTTTTATGATTTAGGTTCAATTTTTTTTGTATTTTCGAATAAGATCTCTACTGATCAGAATGGATTGTATTTCCCGGTCTTATGACTTTTTGAATGATTGGCAAAAGTGTGTTGGCTGTTCTGTCTTTTACTATCTCCATATATCCAACAGAAGGATGAAAAGAGGTATTAACCAAACAAAAATCCATATAGCTTTTTCTGGAGCTCTTCCTTTATGAAATTTAAGCTTATGTGAAAAGCATGATTCATCAATTTTACCTGGTCCTCCCCGTTTAATGGTATTTTTAACCATATGATATTTACAGATTTCTCTTAAAAAACTAAACAAATCTATTACAGTTTTTCGAGAAACTGAAGCTATTAAAGTATTTTTAAAAGTAATTTCCAAGCTTCATAAATACATGACATGTAGTCACTGACTTAATTTTAAATTTGATTTGGCAAAAAAAAATTTGCCTAATAGCATTTCCATTGATATCCATCTTTTGTTGAAGTTCTTTTATTCCAATTGATTGGTAAAGTACAATAATCACAATTCATTTGGTTGAACAGAAGATTTTTTTCTTCAAAAAGTTTATAATTTGTATATTGTCACTTTCATTAATTATTTTCAACAGAAAATAAAAAATAAATAACTAAAAAAAACTCGAATTTGAAATAAAATTTTTTTGAAAAAAAAAACTTTTCGAGACAAATATTGGAAATTACGATCAAGTGTAGAATCTGACTCAAAACGTTCTGGAATCAGATTCTACACTTGATCCTAGTTTCCTTGTTTTTGCCTTTTAAGGGTTTTGACAACCCTAGAGTCGATTTAACAAAATTTATTTGAATAAAAGTTTTACTTCTCATTTTCTTATTTACATTTTGGAAATTTTACTGATTACTTCTCAACGTCATTTCTTCCTATATATCAATTTTATAGTCAATCTTCCAAAAGGATGGCGATTACTCCTCTATCATAAATTTAGAAAATAGATCTTTAACTCTCATAAATTGTTTCATACTTTAAACGATTATATTTATTGAATGTCAAAAACTTAAAAAAAAATAAAGCTTGGCTGAAGGTTTTCGCAAAATATATACATATATGCGCCAATCCATGTAGCCAGATATGGGGCACTTGAGAACGGGCCCTACCATCACAAATTATTTTTTAATAATATGCTTCTAACAATATAAACCAAATAAAATTAAAATATAGAAATATTGATATTATGGAGACGATCATCATCGTCATCATCATCCATTCGCTATTTGTTCAAACAAAATTCAGGTTTTTGGTTTGAGTTGATTCTTAAAAACAGTGATTAAGAACTTATAGTTGAGAAAATAATCACCTGGGAGGATGTTGGAATCAGTAAAGTGTTTGATCTGAAGGTCTTTGCAATGCTTCAGATTGAAAATAAACTTAATAGCATTATTAATTAGCGAAGAGAACTTTTTGATATCGCATTTTTGAAGAAGAGGGTAAAGAGTTTCAATACTTTTTACAAAAAAATTACATTTTTTCAAATTAAAGTTTCGTGCTACCATATATGGTTGAGATATATAAATAGTTCTAAGGGTGATGATGGTGACTCCAATGTTGCTAACTGCCGAGTCTGAAAAGAACTCAAGAGAAGCTAAAAAAAACAACTAACAGCAAACCGCTAGATTTATTTTGTTGGGGCGCTGTCGTTCAAACTTAATGATTTAGAAGTAAGTGACAAGCGAAAACACGCTCGTTTACATGTGAAAAGTAGTTATTCTAAGAGAAAATATCTATTATTCCAAATTGCCATTACTTTATGATTTCATCGATTGGTTGAGTGAGGGCTAAAAGTTTCCAAGTTGGAACCGAATTGAACCAAGAGCATGTGGATGCTCTATTTATATTCTATGATTAAATTCAAGAATTGGCAAAAGTCCAAAGTATTTCGTGGACGTTCTTAAATCCAAATTGAAGATAGAAGGCTATGCAAAAAGATGCCGATTCTACTTGAAAGTCAGGATAAAGAAAAGGAGTAGATACTGGGGACTTAGAACGATAAATGAAATTAGGACTTTTTATAGTGGTAAATCAAATAAAAGATCAGATCTTATTGTAAGGAATAAAACCAAAAATCTTTGATAACAGATTTAGAAAGAGTGGTTGATAAATTGATAGAGAATGAAAATGTAACTTTTCCCTGAGAGTATTTGCTTTTATGGAAATACTCTCTCAGTTTAAACAAAGCTTTGTTTTGAACTGATAGATTATACGCATATAAAGATAGTATCATCTCAACAACAACAGAATGAAAATGTGATTATTGAAGTGGACTTAAACCGAAACGTTGGAAAAGAAAAGAGCTTTTCATGGGTGTGTCTTGTTTGACGATAAGGAATTTTTTTTAGATATAGCTTAAGTAGAAAGAAATCAAAAACTAATAGCTGGTCAACATTGGAAGGCGGTGCTAAATATCTGGAAGAGAAATGTCTAAAAGCAAAATGTTAAAAAGAGAGAGATCACAGAAATTCAAGGGAGCTGAAAGAAAGATGGAACCAAATGAAGTGTAAGATGCCATACGACGAAGTAAATGCATAAATCTTCTAGATCGAGTAAAATAGATATAGATATGGTGTAAGCTGGGGGTTGAATATGTTTTAAAGTAGATGACAGCTATTAAAATTGATGTGAAGAACTGAAGGTGTACTAAATGATTGAAAAAGGTAGAATAATAAAACTAGGGATTATTAGAAAAACGAGCATGTATGGTGTTAAAAGTCGGACCAAAACAACTTACTGTAGGCGCAATCTTCATTGTTAGGCATTCATAGAAAAAAGAAATGAAGAAAATCTGGCCAAAATATTAATTTAACTCAACATAATTGACAAAAGGATGTGTGTGAGAGTGAAAGCAAGCTTATATTCACCAATAGTAACACCTCTGATGACGTATAGAGCAAAATCTTTGTGTTTGTTTGTAGAAGGAAAGCGAAATGAAGTTGGAAAATGCTAGGAGTACCATGGAAAGACACAATTTACAACGAAAGAAATAAAAGACGACTGCGCTTGTGCTGAAATCGGGCGAAGTAACATCTTCTCGTGTGGACGTATCCTGAGAAAGCGCGAAGGATGCAGTGCGCGAAGTTATGAACTAACCCTTTATCCCGATAAAATGAAAGATGGAATGAAGGAGGATTGGTTTGAAAAAGCGATGCACAAGGTAGAGTGCAGTAGAGACTTAGGGAACCAGTTGATGTTTATAACGATGTGTGATGAAATATATCTCCATTTACGCACTTTTCCCTTGAAGTTTGAAAATCGTAATTGTCATTAACGTGGCCCATATGAGGGATAAGAATTGCATAATCTTTAGGCTGAAACTATTTAATGTATATTATATTAGACTGTGGAAAAGCGATTAGACCTATTTTGTATACCCTATATTTAGGGTATTATGCAGAAAGTGAAATATTGTCTAAATCGAATAAAAATGTTGGTCTCATGCTAATTTGGTTTAAACAAGTTTGGCTGTAGTTATATACAAAGAGATAAATGGTTGATCAACTCAAAAATATATTTGATAAATACTAGTTTCGAGCCGAAATGTGATGAAAATGATAAAAAGTATCAATGTGATCTCTTCAAAAATGACTCTCATCTATTCAAAATACAATTATTTTATCTTAAAAAAATTTTAAATGCTAATTTTCAGGATTAAATCTGAAAAGAACCTAGATAACGAATGGAATATCTCCAAATTGAGTGACTTCAACACGTTTGAAAGAAGTTGAAAATTTTATATTTGGCGTTTGGATTAAAAATTTGCTAAAAACAATTCAATATTTGAAGCTTAAAGATGGAGAGTACAGCTTTTTATTCTTGGCGAGTATAGACTGTATCAAACCTTTTGGACTCGTAAATAAACACATGTAATTATTTGATAGCAGTTGCTTGCAACTTTTATTTGTCGGTATCGCATCCAAGGGAAAAATATTCTTCAAAAACTGAACAATAGTTGCCTGGTGAGGAGGGTGGAGGGGGTGTAAATAGTAATGATCGCGATAGTAAATGAATACTTGCTTTCAAACTTTTTTTTCTCATGGATCCCTTTGCTCTTGTTTTTTAGTGGTAGACTCCATCATAACTAATCAACACAAGAAAATCCTATTGTATTTCTCTGTAATAACAACAGTACTCTAAAACCTGTTTATAACCGTCAAACATGTGACCTTTTTGGATAAGTGTCCCCCCCCCCCCTCCCGCCCCTCATTTTTTCTATTTCGGCCTGCATTGATGAAGTGTTGAAAATTAATCCCATAGGCTTTAACTTTTTTAATAAAAATTGTGTTGACTTTTAAGTTATGTTTTTGAGAAATTGGGGATTTTTTTTAAAAATGTGCCCTATTGTGCATATATATCCCATTTTTCATTGTGACCCATTGAAAATGACCGTAGGGTTTTATTCCCTTCGTGTTATACTGAATGGGGCGTAGAGTGGGCAGTATAGAGCGATCTTTGAAGGCGAACATTAACCCATTTACGGCCAATGTTCCTATTTTGGAACATAAGTAATTTCATCTTCGTCTGTTTTTTTCAATGACTTTGAATATAAATCGTCTGCCTTTTTTTTTTAGATATCGTCTGCTTTGCTTGGCCTTAATGCTATAATTATAATAAAGCAAGTCTGAATTTTTAGGTTTTTTGGAATATTTTTAAAACTTTGCTCAAGTTGTAGCACGTAACTGTCTTTTATTATAAAGTCTTTATTTTTTATTTTATTTTGCAATTTATTTTATCTCATTCACTATATTTTATTCACTAAAAGAATTCTTATCTTCACTCGCTCTCTTCATTCCCCATACTGAAGTCCCATACAAAAATTAAATCTTTCCGCGTTTGTTTGATAAAGTCGATTGTCGGCGAAACTTCTCACTCAACAAATTGTTCTCTTTAGCGCTTTTTAATTCCCATATTTTCGGGAATAACAGCGTTCTCAAGTGAAATTGATTCATGGACCACCAAAATATCAGAGTGTATCTCCGATTTTTATTTTTTCCCTGTGGACCATTAAGAATACTTCATGGGCTCCCAGGATTCATGTGGAACCCAGTTGAGATGAGAACTACCCAACTTAATTCTAATAATCCTGAAGTTTTTGCGAATGCATCCATATGGCAATTTTCGAAACTGATAGTTTTGCCTATATTTGCTTCTTAATCTTTTACAAGCGTAAAATACCTAAAATTATCAATATCTCAAAAAACCTTAAGATTTAAGTAATAAAATTTTAGCCAATAAAAATCCTTCTCATAGATAAAA
This sequence comes from Nectonema munidae, assembly GCA_030549495.1. Classification (NCBI taxonomy): domain Eukaryota; kingdom Metazoa; phylum Nematomorpha; class Nectonematoida; family Nectonematidae; genus Nectonema; species Nectonema munidae. Next base: position 70,498 of record JAUIRK010000554.1, read on the forward strand.
CTTTTTAAAACCCTTTCAGAGAAAAATTAATGAAATGTTTTGCAAGAAGAGCAATGCTTCTTTTCCAGCGACGTTTTTTTCTGCGAGTTGGACAACAGCGTTTATGTTCGTGTCTCCATGAACATCCCCTTTCAGTATACGACTCCTTCGATTTCGTGGAGAAGAGTATATTGGAGGAAGGCCTCTTTGAAGACAACGTTCGCGCGCCCATACTAGATTTTGGCACGTTCTCAAAATCCTGCTTCTTGATTCAGCCTCGAGTGAAATGGGGCAAAGAAAAGGTGCAGATTACTTCACCCTCTTTGCAGTTGGATGAGTTACTCAGCCTTGTCAACACTTTGCCTGGGTGGAATGTTACCGATACGGTCTTCTTTTTTAAAAATTCTTTTCAATGCCTACAAATGCCGTCTTTTTTTTTTTTATCAACGAGGGATGAATGCACCATTAGTTTTAAGGATGGGTGTTTTAGAGGGTGTTGATGCTATTTCGCTAGTCGCTCCAAAATTTAGCTAAAACAGCAATATCTTTATTCCTATGTACTTCATTTTGACTTTTTTGCACGCAACTTTTGATCCCCTTATTTTGAGTTGCAGGAGCGAGCAAAGAAAAGTTTCAATTTGTGAAAATGTATTAAAATTTTTCAAAATAACACTTATTTCTAAGCACTTAATTTCAACTTCTCTAAAATTAAGATATAAATGTAAATTAAAAAACATATTTTCACACAAATGGCCCACATTTATTATTTATATCAAAATCAAGCACGGCAAATTCTTTATGAAAAGGGAAACAATTATGGCAGATGGCCTAGTGTTGAAAACGTAGCGTCTTGATCCAGATGGTCTGGGTTCGAAACCCGATCGTGACTATCCCCACCATCTGTCCAGTTATGGAAGATTATTCTTCTTCCCTTGGATGTGATATCGAAAACTATAAATAAAAAATAATTTTTTCTCTGTTTTATATATATATACTAAATCATATACACAGATAAATGACGATAGAAGTAGGTTATAGGGACTAGAACTTATGTGGTTTTGTTAGATAGTGTCTAAAAGTTGTGATGGGTTTCTTCCATGTCCAACCTCTTGAGGATTTTGCAAGATGTCGAAATATGTGACTGATGAATTTTTCAAAACTCAGAAATATGTGTATATGTAATTCATATATTGGGATATTTTTTCATCTTAAAAAAGTATTTTCCATTTTTTTTTTTAATTTTTCTTCCTCTTTTTGGAGATAATCTCAAAATTGTCAATGTTCTTGTTTTTCTGTCATGTTCAATCTTTCTTCCTTCAAAAAAAAAGAGAAATTTGCTATACCTTTTATAATGCGATGCATATTCTAGCATATTTTTTTTGTTTATCTACTTTTTTTTCCTATGCTACTTTTATCTGATTTAGCTCACAATAAAAAAAAATAAGAAACATTGAAATCTCGAAATTGATTTCGTCTCTTAACAAAAAATTACTCTGACCCTAGAAAGAAGCCAATAAATTAAGAGATTTTTTGCCCAAAGAGCTCTAAGAAGGGTCTCCAAATCTTAAGAAACTTTTGAATAAAAATATCGCTAAAAAGTAAGTAAAATAACAAAAAATTTTCTTCGTTTAAATCTTATGTAAGGTTATCAATCTTCAAAAACGTCACTAGAAATAAATTCAAATTTTCCTAAGCTGTTACACTCCTAATTTTTGGAATAACACGAGAAGGCGATAGATATTCATTAAAATTTTTATTGCTAATTTCAAACTACACGTAGCATTTACCATACCTTTTAAATTAGTCAAGTCCATTTGACTTCTTAGTCTATTTTTAGTAATATTGAGTACTTAACTAAACGCGTGTTCTACTTATGCAAGCAAAATGCTTTTTGAATCAAGTTTACTAATCTTAAAAGGCTTTTCTTTAACCGCATATCAAATTGATGAACTTCTATCAAAAAAATTTTAAGGGTGTGTTTTTCTTGCCATTCAACTGTGTGAAATTTTTTATACTGAGAATCTCTTTTTGTTATAACATACTCATTTGAGTGTTTTCATCACAAGGCCGAATTGTACCGTTTGTGTCAGAATATGAGCATGATCATGAATTCTCAAACCTTGTATTTTTCAAGCAACGTATCCAATCATCCTCACACACACGCCCAAAAATAATGAAAAGCAATCTAAAACACGTAAACGCTTTATTTTATATGATATTTTTATATACAGGTCTCCAAGAAAAAACTTAAACACAAAAAAAACATTAAAAAGCCTTTTTTGCTAAATCAAAATAGAGTCGTTATAAAATAAAATATGCTAAATGTAGCAGCTTTTTTTCTCCAAGTTGGTAACATGGTCGCCATTTATAGTAATGTTGTGTAAACTTTTTAGCACATCCAACCATGCAAATCCCTGAAGAGCAGGACTCTTTTCGGAAAGGGAGTGATGGAAGAAATATCTACGACTGTGTATCGACAAGGCATCACACTCCTTGTCATCGGCATCAAACGTTTAACGCTTGCCCAGATTTCGTACATTGAAAATTTCTGTAATGTTCCCGTTTTTGACAGGTACTCCTCATTTTTATCGCTTCCAAACTTATATTCCATACGTTTATAAACTTATATTGCAGTTAAGTTATAAGTTAAGTTGTTTGTGATGTTCGCACCCATCCTTTCGGATATCGTGGCCCGCCCGGAATGCTGAGTCCAGGTCTACCTGGACTTTCCATCTCACTAAACGCCTAATACCGGCCCTTGTTACTGCATAGCTATACCTTGTTATATATATTATTTTACAAGAATGTATGTTACAAATATATAAAATAAATACAGCTGAGTGATCGATACAATCTTAACGCGAACGCTCCCAATTTGGGAAACAAACTTTTTGTCTAGTGATAGCTTGATTTCTAACCACGTAGAATCGGGTCGCCAGAGCACTACCTAACCGTAAAAACCTTTGAATTCTTCGGAGGAAGAAAACCGGCACGACGGAATGTAGCTTGTTCCTAAATAAAAGAATATGATTTTAAAAGAGATATGCTACAAAAATAGAAGCGTTAGGAGGCATGCAATATCTTATATGTTATTAATAAATAATATTTGATACATGTTATAACGGTTAAGAAAGATATACATAATTTAGGGCATGCTAGGTTAGGAACAACCTACCCCTGGAATTTGACTCCATCCCATATATACATGTCCCTAGGATATATGTTTTAAAATTGGAATGTATAGACGGTCCTACAAGCAGACTCCTACGGAGGCCAGATTACCGACGATGCCTAACCTAGCTCGTAACATGAAACTGTTTTGGAACTTATACCTTCTACCAATCCTAAATTTAAGTAGGCGGATCTAGAACTCAGCAAAAACAGAACTATATCGCAGAACGCAGAATTCCCTATTGCTTGAGGGCTATTGTATATGGAATGTAACCTATTGTAAAGTCACCTAGGATAACTTCTCTTTTTTTTTAGCATATACCCCGAAGAACGCTTCAGCCTGGGTTTGTGTGAGCTCCCAAGTTCTGGGACTAAGAAAAGGAGGTCCGGCTATGAGCAATAGTGAAAGGGTTGCCATAAACAGTCCTAAAAAGTGTACACGAGGTCCTCTATTTTGTTGGTCCAAGTTGAGGGAAGGCATCCAAAAATGGAGTTTCCATAAGTCAATTTCGGCATTGTTAGGGTTTTAATGACCTTGCCTACCACCGTGGAATTGACCCCAAGATCTTTAAGACATTCATAATATTACAGGTGTGACACACGAGATGTCATTGCGAGCCTGGTTTAGCTTTAATATATCGTAGTTCTAAATTCATTCAAATTTGTGCTGATTTCTATGTTGACAATTTTTTCAATCAATGTTTAATGAATTTCATAGACGCAAAAAATATGTTGAAACTAAATACTAAATGATTTTTTTTTTTAAAAAACATAAAATTTAATGAATTATAAAAGTGCTTACACTTTACCTTTATGATAATTCTGATAAACCGATATATCATAAAAAATACATTTTTTTTCAGGATATCCCAAAAAATATTAAGTTTTGTAATCTTTAAAAAATTACGTCAAATAAAAGTGTTCTCATTTGCTTTCACATAATATAGCACTGATTGAACAATGGTGATTGACTGTATATTTTAAATATTGTTAACTTCAAACCATGCCACCTTATTAATTGAAATTTCTCAAAAAATAGAAATAGATTTTTGATTGTGAAGCAAAATTTTGAACATAAAAAGTCGAATTAAATTTATATGTGATAACTTTCAAATATTCGTCTTATCCATTGCGAGGGATCGGAAGGAAGATTTCCAATCACTGACTCGAACGCCCGCTCAAATAAAAATGGCTTGTTTTAAATTTTACAAAAACTCGTTAAAAAGATTATGTAGATGATTTGTTTTGAAATAGCTCGTCTTTAATAAAAGTTTGATTTCCATTTTAAAATTGTAGCCTTGCTGATACAAGCTCTAAAAACGTATTTGAGCTTATCGTGGCTCGATTATAGGCATTTCCCTTCCAGACACTACTTCATCAACCTGCTATCTCCTTACTGGTCAATTCGTTTCTAGGACAGTTTGCTACTAAACCATTTCGCTTCCAGCGATTACTTAACTGATTAAAAATAAATTTTATAAAATATAAATGTATGTAATAAAATATTAAAGTTATAAAAAAATTATAGTATATTTATTTTTTATTAAAAATTTATACGAGTAAATAAGGCAACCGCGAAAGTTAAAAATAAAATGCTTGCATTCAACAAAGTTCGGCTGCATTTAAACTCGACGCCATTTTAAAAAAAGTAAGCTAGGCTGTGAATCAACCAAAAAAAAAGAAAAAGAATAATCAGACGATATCTAGTGTAAAGCAGAAGATTTGTATTAAAAAATGCAGACGATTCGCATTTTCGCAAAGTCAACATATGTCAACTTTGGTCGTTAACCGCCTAAAGCAAATTAAGCGTTGCATACCTACTCTCTACTTGAGACATAAAGAAAATGAATTTACAAAAAAGGAGAGTTTTCAAAATTTTTAGCTCATAAAAACGTGTACATATTTTTCACAAAAAATAGAGTGTTGGGTGCATAGACTCAATGCATATAAGGTTGTGAAGTCGGAGGGAAAGTATTCGACTCTGACTGCTAGCACTTCCAAAAATCTGTCTCTCTCCAAAGCACTTAAAAACTTGATAAATTCAACACCAAGTCTTCACTTCCGACTCCTACTAAAGAAGCGCCATTCCACGTACTTAAATGTCTTTCTTCAAATGCAATCATAAAAAACGCGACTGAATCTTGATTTCATTAGATAGATAGATAGATAGATAGATAGATAGATAGATAGATAGATAGATAGATAGATAGATAGATAGATAGATAGATAGATAGATAGATAGATAGATAGATAGATAGATAGATAGATAGATAGATAGATAGATAGATAGATAGATAGATAGATAGATAGATAGATAGATAGATAGATAGATAGATAGATAGATAGATAGATAGATAGATAGATAGATAGATAGATAGATAGATAGATAGATAGATAGGTAGATAGATAGATAGATAGATAGATAGATAGATAGATAGATAGATAGATAGATAGATAGATAGATAGATAGATAGAGAGATAGATAGATAGATAGATAGATAGATAGATAGATAGATAGATAGATAGATAGATAGATAGATAGATAGATAGATAGATAGATAGATAGATAGATAGATAGATAGATAGATAGATAGATAGATAGATAGATAGATAGTTAGATAGATAGATAGATAGATAGATAGATAGATAGATAGATAGATAGATAGATAGATAGATAGATAGATAGATAGATAGATAGATAGATAGATAGATAGATAGATAGATAGATAGATAGATAGATAGATAGATAGATAGATAGATAGATAGTTAGATAGATAGATAGATAGATAGATAGATAGATAGATACCCACTCCAAACCATTTTCCTTTAATTAAATTCTCCGACTCTGACTCCTCAATCCTGCCAGCAATATAGCGTAATCAAAAAAATTAGTTTGCATAAATTAATTTTTTAATGAAATTTTGAATTCATAAAGTTAATTTTTATTAAAAGAAATAAAAAAAAATCGACTAAACAACCAACTGACTACCTTTTACTTAGTTAACCTCGCTAACTACTGAACAAATATCCGGCTTCCGCGTTAAAATAAAAAAGGGTGGCCTTAATAAATTGGGATGGTAGTGAAGTTTTAGCCCACAAGCGAATTGCCCATTAGCGGAATGTACGGTCTGCGTACCTCTCTTCTCTGAAAACTTGGTCCTTAACTGCCGTGCTTTTGCGAAATCTACGTGCTAGCGATGATTCGAGTACGAATATCCAGTTTTACCCTTCTATTCGCTAATATCCTTATTTTTAAGGGTTTTCGCTTGCTAGCGATCAATCTGTTACTAGAACTAGGCCTTTTCTCTACTCCCTAATTTTTTGAAAGTGTGTAAGAGTGTTATTGTGTCTGATATACAGATTAAAACGATATAAATTAGCTAAGAATACTAAATCAGGAATCTTCTGGAGGAGCGATTTGCTACCTACCAAACTGTCTATCACCTGTTCTTAAAGAGTATAGATGAATTTAAAATAAGGTATTATAAATTTTCTCATACCCTTTTTTTTACCATATGAAAGAAAAAAAAGCTTTCGTTTATTTCATTCCATTCCATTTTGCTAGGTACTCCCTCATCCTGCAGATATTCAAACATCATGCGATGAGCTCTGAAGCAAAACTGCAAATCGCTCTTGCCGAAATTCCTTACGTGCGCACTTGTCTCAAACAGTTGGTATCTACCTTTCAAACGGTTTGACATTTTTCCTTTTTTTCATTAACGCACACGCGGGTCACACTTTTTGCCTCTAAGACTAAATCAAAGTAAAAGTTCATGTGGTTGAAATGTGCGTTGCTTAAAACCTCATAGAACCACATTTATCACAATGATTATTTTCATTTATCGCGTGCTTGACAAAGCTTTTGCGTTTTCTTTTTGTAATTTATTTTTATTTTCCTTCTTCAAGGGCTCGCTAAGCCACCAAAATACGATTATAGATAAGGTGGTCAATTCTACTCTTGGATACATTCATCACATGAGCAACGATAAGAAGAACTTACTTCTGAATAAGCGTAAATCCATCATTGAAAAGCGCCTTGCCAAAGTTGTTGAAAATCGCGAGGCGCAAAAAACTACCCAATATCGCTTAAAGACGCCCACAGTCGCCATCGTGGGCTACACAAATGCCGGTAAACTTTCCTTCATTTGCAAGTTTTGTGTGACAATGCTCCATGACGTCACCAATAAGCTTCTAAATTCTCTGGAAGTTTCTTTACCGGATGCAATTTTGCACCACCTTTTGTGGGTTTTTAAAGAAAGCAAGCCCATTTGATAAACGGGTAAATTAAGATTCTGTTCTTCAAGCATTACAAATTTTCATAAAGTTTTGAATACAAAATTAATTATAAAACTAACGGACTTTAACATCTCACTAACTAACAAAAATAAAAAAACTAACTTGCTAAAAATATTTCAGAATTTGATTTTTTCTTGGAATATTCCATGTAATTCATATTATATAGTGCAAAGAATTTTTTTAGCAAATTTCGCGTAAAAATCCTTCAACAGGCGGAGAAGAAAAATAAACACACTAAAATAAATTGTTCATATCAGAAAATATAAAATTATGGACATTGTGATCCGAATCGCACTAATATTCTGGCATCCTGCACTCTCTATTTGAAAATTGAAAGCAAGAACATTAAAGTTTACACAATTTTCCCTCAAACAAAAGTAGTTTTTTAGAGAATCAAAACTTTTTTAAGAGATTTTAGTATACCGGTACATTCAAAACACAACGAATTAAAGCAAAAGCTTCGTAGAGACGAGTTATTGTTGTGTTTTATTTGCGGCAGGCAAGACATCTTTGATAAAGTGCTTCGCTCGAAATGCCTTCAAGCTGCATCCCAAAGACTGTCTCTTCGCAACGCTGGATGTAAGCACGCACTCTGTGAGACTGCCCTGTGGCTTGGACGCCCTCTTTCTGGACACGATCGGCTTCATCTCCAATACGCCTCTTTGCCTAATGGCCAGCTTTCAAGCGACCTTTAGAGACGTCTTAGATGCAGTAAGACATCTTTTTACAACACTTGTTTCCAACCCCTCCCATTCTTTATCAAGATATCTTGCCCCCTTTTAAAGATTTTCTTAACGCAATTTCGCTAAAGGTGAATCACTAAGGACTACATCTTGTAAGAGCATTCCTCACAGATATATCAACCAAATTTAGCTCCGAGGAAAATTATGAAAAAATGGAAAGTATTGGTCACGCAGTACCTCTATGTCGTCATCTAGATACTCTGAAATTCGAAATTTTATGTATTTGGATACCAGCTCATTTTCTGTTAATCGTTGCTATTTTAAAGCATATATAGTTGCATTTTAATTACATATGTTTTCTACTCTAAAATAAAATGAATAGAATGTTCTAAAAATGTGGACAGCACATGAGTTCATACACCAGAGTTGAGCAGAATATTCTTTTTAAAAATTTTAACTTAAAAACTGTAAATAATAATTAAAAGTGGAAATAAAAATGTGGGCTGTCAAGTTATATCTACGCACATATAAATTATTAAAAAGTAAAATCAATAGTATAGCATTTAGATTCTTAGGATGTTTATCGTTGCAATTTTTCTAAGCTCCCCAGTTAGAGTCTGCCGGTTTGTGGTCCTGAATTCTTCTCCTCCATAAATTGAAATCCTTTCCAGGAGTCAAGTCTTCTTTTTTAATATATATCAGTGCTTGTTTGACCACGATCCGAAGCTTTCTTCTGGAGCAATTTGGTCTAACTCAGTGTTTCCCAAGCTTTTCATGCTCAAGGAACGCTCAGAAGAAAATTTTCCAAGAAATATAACCTTGAAGTTGGTGTTTACCCTGCAAATTTAAATATTCGGTTGGGTATTACTGAAATCAATTCTCATATCGTACTCTACCATTATCTATGCGCTTTCTTTCATTACTTTAAATTTTATTTACAGTACTAACTCCATTTTCTACCATACAACACCTATGGGAAAGAATAAAACTTTTTTGATATTCAAAATTTATAGCTTCTTATATAAATTATACAAAAGTTTTTTTGTTTCAAACAAGAAAAAAATTCACTACAATTTGATTGGTCCATTAGATATCAGACAACAACTTTTCTCTAACATTACATGAAACAGTGTGCGTCTATTTTTATGTTTTGAGGTGTTTCACAAGTGGAATAGCTCAGCTTTTACTTTGAATAAAGTTCGTTATGGGCTTATCAAACAAACTTTTTTTGTGAAGAACTCTAGCTGCAATAATGTACGTCATTTTTATTTGCTTTCACTTATGCACTGATATCTTTACAGATATTTTCTCAAATCGTGCAACATGCTTGCTTATGTAGTAAAAACAAATTCCAAACTAAATATTCTATCCACTGATATACATTAGGGGCTATCGGTGGCGAAACTTTTCGTGCAAGCTTCGTACCCGATATCATAAACTGTTTCGCTTTTGCACCCCTTGAACGATATACACAATGCTTTATTTTGTTTTGTTGAATATTTTGCGTTTCAATGATAGCGTTTATTTCAATGAGAGGAGAAAAAATTTTCAATGGAGGTTGCCTTTATTGGCTAAAGTTTTGAAATCAAAAATAAACGAAGAAAGATACAAGCTCAGATCATTTTGATATCAGTTATAAAGTCAAAATTTTAAACGATGTAATTTTAACACTAGAAGGACCAAAATCTCATTATACCTCTAAAGACCAGAGATTAAAGTATTCAAATTTTAGTTATATTTTTTTATGGATCAACAAAATAATTGATTTAAAAAAGAAATAAACAAATTTTATTATCATAAACTTCATTTTAAACAATCTTGACAAAGTCTCAAGGCACAAGTTCCACAAACTTCTTTTGTTCTAATTCTGGACCCAAAAGTTGCACACTTTTTACGTTCTTTATTTTTTTCATTTTTAGTTCTCTTTTCTGAACAAGGTTCTTCTGATGAAGAACTTCCACAAAGTTCTTCTGCAACCTTTCAAATATAGTCTCTTCTGCTCATTGATGATCTGCAAACATCATTATAAATGATCCAACAGTTTATAAGAGCCAGGTCAAGAATGTTGTAAAAACGTGCGTGGACCAGCGCCTACTACATGCTAAACAGTGGAGTAAAAGACTTTATTTTTATCGTAAAAAAGTATTGAATCTGCTTTTTTCTTATGATTGTTTTCTGAAGGAATGTGCACGCAAGAATGGTAGAGTGTACTTAACATGATCACTGATTTTGACTTTTTACATTGATAAGATGTGAGAGTAACAGTTGGCTTCTCTGTAGATTTGACTACTACAGTTTCACGAAGAGCCTTCACTTGCTTCAATCTTTCAGGTATTTCTCTTCTATTTTGTCGAATAGTGGCGACTAAACTACACTTTCGTTTCGCAAGTTCTATGGATAACTCTAAAGAAGTAAAAAAGTTATCGCATGTCACGTTATAACATTTTTTTGAAGAGAGGTGTCATTTATTTCAAAACTACACTGGTAGGTACACACTCATGTTTTTAGTTCTTTCTTCAATTTTTCCCAAGCGGGGATTTGCATTGAACAAATATTTAGATTCAGCGTCAAGAAGCATCCAAAATTTCAGTCCAAATTTATCTTAGCCATATGTTGCAAAAATTATCTCGCTTTGCATGGCAAAAGCTGCTCATCAACGGTCAAACTGAAAGAAGTAACATACGCTTTTTGGCAATTTTCAATAAATGGCTGCCGAATAGAAGAAGCTAGGCAAAATTTGTCATTCACCAAATTTGTTTTTCTTTTGGATTTTATGTCGAAACAGAGAAATCTCATCATTTCCATAAATCGATTACGTGGAGGTGTTTTGTTAAAGAGAAGTCAACTCCATTTATTATTCCACAAACTTTTTATATGAAAGTTCCTCGCGCCAATTATACCACGAACAAGAATAAGAGCAACGAATTTTTCCAAATCTTCAATTGTAAGTGACCATGCTTCATTTCCAGAGACACTTTGGGCTTTTATGATGGTACACTTTTGAACAACTTTAAGCATTGCTTCGTTGAAAAAAATTCTAAAACTGGAAAGCGGACTTTGTTTTGAAACTCGACTCGCTGCATATGCCATTACACCTTTGCGAAAGTTCAATATGTTATGATCTTGATAACGGCCACATGAATGAGAAGAAATGTCACAAATTATTACGTTGAAGTGTAATTGATGATATAATTTTATTATATTAACGAAAGTTGGTAGAGATCCTCAGTCTTCTTGGCTCATTGATGGCCTTTTGTTGATGATAACGGTGAATTGGCAGAGATCTCTAGCCTTCTTGGCTCATTGATAGCTTTTTGTTGATGATAACGGTGAATTGGCAGAGATCTCTAGTCTTCTTGGCTCATTGATAGCTTTTTGTAGATGATAACGGTGAATTGGCAGAGATCTCTAGCCTTCTTGGCTCATTGATAGCTTTTTGTTGATGATAACGGTGAATTGGCAGAGATCTCTAGTCTTCTTGGCTCATTGATAGCTTTTTGTAGATGATAACGGTGAATTGGCAGAGGTCTTGAATCTTTACTTTTTCTCTGGCTCATTGATAGCCTTTGTTGATGACGGTCAAGATCTAAAGAAGTGAGGCCTCCTGTTGAAGACATGGAAATTTCCATAAATCAAGTTTATAAAAAGCTATGAAAATTCATGAAAAGAAAAAACAAAATATATTGCATTATAGGAAATATGGGTGCTTGTATTGTTATGATGCGTGATTTGACGCGCATGGTGAAGCAAATTTTCTTACGTCCATATCACAAAATTCAAGAGAAAACTTCTTAAAGACTTCCAATATATTGGAAAGAGTACATCAATGAGAAAAGATCAAAGCTGCTTTAGAGATAAAATTATAAGAAAGTAGCTTATTTGACTTATTTAACAATGCGTGTGTAGAGATGTATCGGATGTGAATTTTCTTACATATGCGGATGCGGATATTAGATTTGACATACTAGCGGATATCCAAAATAAATTTTTAATTGCGCATTTTAACATGAAAAAAATGCGTGGATGAGGATGTAAAAATTTTTGCGGATATCCGATACATATCTAGTGTGTGTACGCTTGTTCCAAAGTATCGAATCCAGTTCTCTTTGCTCACATCTGGCTCGACAAACTCATCACATGTTGTGCCGTTTTATTTAAACGTTCGACCAAACCACATCTTTTTTAATGAAGTATTTATTGTTTTTTTTTTAATTTAATTTTTACTCAATATTTGTTTCACTTGCGTCTACTCGATTTCTTAGGACTTGATCGTTCACGTTCGAGACATTTCTCATCCAGATACGATTGCCCAACGCGAAAATGTTCTGGAAGTTTTAACTGACCTGAATCTTCCCCAATCCAAATTTGATTCAATGATTGAAGTTTGGAACAAATGTGATCTGCTCGACAACCCAAAAGAGCCTTTTTTGTAAAATATATTTTTATTCTATTTTTGTGGATTAGTTTTGCATATTAATATCGAATTTGGAGACTCAAAATTTTCTTCAGAATTATTCTCTTGATTCGTATTCACGTGTTGATCTTTTTTGTAGGTGCGCTATTTTACAATTTTCTTTGAAACCGTTATAATGTCTTTTCAGATACAAGCCACAAAAGAATATCTTGATAACGTCTACAAAAGCCAATTGGGGACTGGATCGATTATTCCATGCGATACAAACACAAGTCTTAATGCTCAAATCTCACTGCCTTTTTCTCCTCAAAATCCCGATTTGCAATTTAAAAGTCCAACAGTATCGTTTTAATGTTCTCTTCGCCCCAATTTCAGCCTTTTGGCTCCTTGTCCTACTATTGCCAAAGTTTTTTAAATTTAAAATGAACTATTTTTTCGCATAATTCAAAAATTGACCTACTTTTATTAGAGGCTAAAAATACACGATTTTTTTCAGATTATCTTAAATTAGTATGTAAAAATCGAATTTTTTTGTAACTTTTGTTAAAATTTCATTCTTTGTGATTTTAATAACGAGTGTATTTGAATTGCTAACTTCGGAAATGAATTTCAGGCGCATAACGAAGTCTGGGTATGTTAACGTTTGCAAAGTTGCTTTTAGGTTTCTGCACAACGAATCGGTGGTACTGAATCAACAAGTGCTTGAAGATGAAGGAAATGAATTTATGTGCGTCACGAGCATGCTTTCCGACTCCGTTCTCGGTCAACTCAGGTCATTGATTGTGCACGGTCTGTCTGCGCCTGAGAACGAGGATAGATCCTTGTACTCCTGCATCAAGATCCTTCCATTCACCACAAATCCTGTTAATCATTCAAATTCATAAGCGTCATATTCAGTTATAACAAAATAAACTGTAATCGCCTTTTTAAAGTTATGATGCGAATATGACTTTCATCTCAACTGAAGTAATTTTTTATTAAGGTCTAAAGTATTATGCGGTCAAGATCTAAAGTGTTTTCGAGGAGTGAAATTGCATTATATCATCTTAATTACAAAGGTAGTCGAACTACGGCTCACCCCTTTCTATAACATATTTCATGATCCTCGTTCAGTTTGTTAATAAATAATTGCTACACTTTTGACATTTTATTTTTGTTAATGATGAAAGAATTGTTCTAAATCTTTGTATATAAATTACTGCATTTTACCAGTGTTTTAAGTTTTTAGAGAAGTGACCACTTTCGAGTTTGGCTTTTAAACATAGCCCACTTGCCATGCCTTTTTATAAGCAATGAAACAAATACGAATTCTTAAAAACACACCTAATTTCTATACATTTTTTCGGATACAAAAACTTTCTTTTGCAAAATAATACAAAAAGTGAATTAAAAATATCTGTTAGATCAATTTGTTGGTATTGATTTCCCGATATTCCTTAAAATTGTTAGTAATAACAATTTTAATAAAACTAGAATATAGCAAACGGATACTTATTTGATATTGCGTCTCAAAGACAGAGGATCTAGAAATAAATTTACTGGGAAATAACATTTTTTCTAAAATAAACTTTTAATGAAGAAGATTAATTAATTGTTAAAAGCACACCAACAGCTCATTTTGCTTCTGCCAGCTTGGGAAAACTTATACTTGCTAGTGCATTCATTAATCTCAAATGTCAGTGTGAGGCTACTTTTAATGTGAGGGAGGTTTTTTGATGCACTACCTTATAGACTAAGACAATATTTCTTTCAAGTTTTTGCTAACATATGATCATAAGAAATTCTTATGATAGGGGATAAGCGCTTAATATATTTACCTTATAATCCTAGTACAGTTGTGACATCTTTAAATTAGAGTATATGTTACATACCTCAAGGCCGGAATTAAATATAATTTTTTCTCTGAAAATTTTTGATTTAAAAAAACCAAAATCTAAAGCTAATATCTTCCTTTTTTTTCTCTCAAGCGCAGCCTTCCTTTATTTCATCGTTGAAAACCTACGACACGTTACGTTTGAAAAACCGATTGTCGGCGAAAATTCATTTTTGTTTTTTTTTATAAAACTTTGTTCCCAAAAAATTCTTCACTCTTGCTCAAGCAAAAATGTTGACTTTATATAGTTTTCTTTTAGTTGAACATAGTAACTAAAAGGGATAGATGGATATATATTTGTTTTTATCAAACAAAGCAAACACCTTCAGACTTTTTATAGAAGAATTAATCTTCAGAAGCAAAATTAACAATTTTAACCGGATAACTTTAAATTAACAAATTAACCGGGCTAATAATTTGAAACTGATTCTAAACTTTGATCATTGAGCAGACTTAAAAAATCAGAAACGCGAAAAAGCTTCCTGTAATACTTCATGCTTTAAACTATTCGCGCTTGTGACCAACAAATGACATTTTTTCACTTTGATGCAAATAACTCAATGCATACAAGTTTCAAATCTTTCACTATGTAATCAAACTCTTTTAGCCTAAAAAATGGATCCCATATGGGGTTTTTGTACAAAGAAAAAATGGTAAAAATATAAATCATCCAGATGTTTTTTTTGACTAAGTTGACTTACAAGACACGAGAAACCCACATCTTATCTTCGATTGTGCGGTCTTCGATTTGCACACCAAAATAATAAAATAATAACCTAAATTGTTGTATTTTGATTGCTTTTGGCAAATATATTCCACACAAAAATAGTCAGTTTATAGAGCATAGTGTCTTTTAACCACTTTAAATATAATTACTGGAACAAAGAAAAAATTTACTAATCTAAAAAATTGGAAACATAGTTGAATTTCACCAAAAACACAATCTTTGCAAAAAAATAGATTAAGTAATAATCGATATTTCATGAAAAAAATAAATACAGTGAAAACATCTAAATTAATATCTGTAATCTGTTCGTTCAAAGCAAAATATCGGAAATTATTATTAATGTAGATAAAATGGCGCTGAGTCTTCATAAATAAAAGTTGTAAATAAAATAAATTGAAAACGTTGAATAAATCTTTTATTTAACAAAATACTAGCAATAATGCTATATTCCAATGCTATATTCAGTATAAGGTCACTATGACCTTCTTCAGATATATATCACGTAAAATCTAAAAAATTAAATCTAAATTTTACGTCATATATATCTGAAGAAGGTCAGTGACCGAAATATTATTGCTAGTATTTTGTTAAATAAAAGATTTATTCAACGTTTTCAATTATTATTAATGCTGCAAGAAAAATAAAATTCAAAGATGGACACTGTAAACACAACAACCGACTTAGCCAAGTCTATCACTAATCTAGATGCGCTGCATTGGTTTTCGCCCTCGTTGCGAGACACAAAAGGAAGTACTATATCTGGATTCCTCAAACTTTTTGGGTTTCCAGTTGTAAGTTCAATAGAAGAGGAACAAGGTGCAGAAAACTGTACAAAGCAACCAAGGTTGCATTGACATTTTTACTTATCAGCTAATAAAATTTTATCAAATTGCTTCATTAAAAACTTGATTCGTACAAGTGACCGAACAACTGATTGATGCATCTCAAGGCAACAACTGGGAGATTTGCATCCTTGAAAACTACATTCAACTAAGCGAGACCGAAGATGTAGAAAGTGACAATAAAAAAACAAAGTGCAACAGCTCGAAACATTACGTGCCAGAATAACTCTGACAAGAGTACAGATTATTTGGGTTAACAAGATCCAAGCATGCTACCACATGTCAATCAATTAACAAAAATTAATAATTTTTCCATGCTTACTAAATACAGGACAAACTCTCTAATTTTTATAATTATGTAATTATTTTCATTTAAGAAAAATGTTTTATGATTCAGTTTTTTATTTCAACCAAGATAGGGGTATATAAACAAATCTTTTAATGTTGCTTTTATCTTACTAAGATTTAGAATGATACATAGTTGAAATAATAACGCTTGTATTGGAAACCAAATCAAAATTCTGTATATACCGGATCCTTGACAAGCCGAATGTTTTTCTTACCCCCATGACTTTCCAGTTTAGACAGGTTTCACTGTATTATTATCGTACTAAGTAGGCTAGATTTGCACAAGAAAAATGACAATAGGGGAAACCATTTTTTACATTGTAATACAAATTAAAAAAATATTTTACTTAAAAATTGCATATAAAAAAAAATCTTGTATTGAATACAAAAAAATTAATTTTAAAGTAAATACAATTGAGTGGATGTAAATGGGAAAAATTTAAAAAGTCTGAAGAATTGAAAATTTTCTTAATGGCTCACAAAAACAAGAGCAGTTATGAATGTCTGGGAGATTTGCATCGAAAATTGTTTAAGATTTAAAAATGTTTGTATATTTTCGATCATCATTTTGCATCGGCAACAGTAGTCTAAATTCTTTTTAAGTCTGGTTTCACTGTTTCAGATCCTTCTTGCTCCGATTGCTAGCGCTTTGATAAGTCCTATCTTAACAGAAGTTTGGCCATTAGGGAACAAATTGAAATAGCTTTTGGAATGTGTCGGTTTATCTTAAAATCCCGACACATAATGGTTTTAGTATCAGATTTTAGAAAAGATAGTTTATTAAAATGAAAGAAAGAAAAGAATTGATATCGGATGATGGAAGTCGGTATATTACACATATATTTAACGAGTATTTATCAATAGAGGATTTTAAGAGCAGGTAATCACAAACATTTACACCAGATGTGCTTGAATCACAGAGTAAAAGTCTAAATGAATTTTTATAAAAAATTCACAAGAAAAGCCAGATATTTCATATTTTAAAAATTCACCAGGCTGCCAAACTTCCGTTAAAACAATGAAGTGAAGAGAAGATAGGGCTCTTGATGTCAGAAGAATAAGTAAATGTTCAAAATGAGCATTAAGCCTCCCAACATTGATATAACATATGCTGAGAGAAGTTTCATCAAAAAAGTTGGCTTGAAAGTGTCCTCAAGAAAAATGTAATCAGTGGGTGTTGTAGAAAAATTACTAGTATTGGAAAGATTGTTAAGCATATCAGAAATATCATTAACCGATGTAATAAAATCTTTGGTACGTGTTATAGTATTGCTAATATCATTACAGCTTATTGGCATATGTGTTGAGAGAGATGATAGTTCAAAGAATCTTCATCACGGTTTTTTAAATTAACTCTAATTTTAGTGAGAGAATGACAAAATTTTGAGTTCTCTGCATGATTGAACTCAAGTATGCTTTTCGAGCATAAAATGCAAAAATGTTTATCCTGCTTATTGTTACATTCCATGGAATTGTGATTTAAGCCACAAAAACGACAAAACTGAGAACTATTGCATTCAGCTGATGTGTGACCTGACCATGTTGTAAGCAATTATAACACGTTTCAAAATATGAATGAAACAACCTAGTTCTGAAAGCCATTGAATCAATAAAAATATTCTGTTTTTTTTTATATAAAATGTTCCGACAAATGAAGAGGATACTTTGAATACTAAGTTACATAATCCAGACACTTTATTTTTGAGTTTACAAATTTTTAAAAAGAGATTCCTTGGCAATATCATTTTGCATACAAATAGTCTCAGTGTAATATTTCAAATCATAAGAATCATCAACTCTATAAATTATGAGAGCTGGTATGCGAGGGGTAGGATAACTACATTCCAGTTTGTTTAGAAAAAGTTTGTTTTTTCCAGATTGAAAGAAATAGTGTCATAAGAAGAAACACAACGTAGTAGACTTAAAAGTATTTTTCGCAGGAGATAGTTTAAGATTAATCAATTCTTTGGTGTTGGATTTATCATTCACATTAAAAATTTTTGTATCTTAACTGTGAGAGAAACATTAAATAAATATTTAGGATCATTATTTAGAATGCTAGAATTGGCAACAACTCCAGAGTAAGAAGAGGTGCCTTATAAATGTGTTCACTCGGAGAATTGAGCACAGATTTTTCAAATAATTTTTCAATTTTATCACAAATAGATTTCTCATTTATAAGGTCAGCATCTAACTTTAATTTAATCTCTTTCTAGTCTTCGTAAAGTTTTAATCCTGTTTGCTGAGTTGGAGATTTAATTTTCTTTATCATCATCATCCGTGATTTTGTGCAAAATTGTTAAGACTCCTTTTTTAATAAATTTAGAAAAAAGGATTAAAATTTAATGTCTTTAGCTCAAGTTTTTAAAGGTTTACAATTTTTTAGTTGGCCACTTCTGCTTTAGATGGGAAGATTTCGCCTGAGCTAAACTTCAAAATAAGATTTTTTATCCTTATTCTATTATTTTCTTTTCTAGAATTCGATACACAGAACGAAATGAATGCAAGACTTGGATGAGTGAAATGATATGATCAAACACCTCTCTTTCTCTCTCTCTCAATCTTTTTTATGTTTTATCTGAACTTAAATAAATTTTTTGCCTCTATCCTAAAGATAAAAACTCTTTATCTTCTTAGCAAAAATTATTGTATTATTTTTAAAAAATGGGTTTGGCAAAAGCAGGCTAAAAGTATTAGAGAACGTCGGTTCCCTTTGCTTTTTAAATATTAGTTTAATCTTTGTTAAGTATTCTTGAGATTAATAGTGTCGGAAACAAGGAAGAAAGATTTGCGTTGTTCCATTTTTCAATGTGAGTAAAAAGCGCTTTTCAAGGGTTAGGGTTTAAAAGAAGTGGGAGGGCAATTAAATTCGCGACGATACCATGTCTTTTTCAGGTAACAATTTTAAAGACTGAATTAAAGCGCTCTATATAGAGTATAAAAACGTGCGGAATGTTTTATTTGTGCATATAATAACAGGAGTTTGTGTAATGAAAGTACTTGGGTGTGAGTTTGCGGTTGCGCGTGTAAGCTATTTGACGTTTTGCCATATTACGGGGATGGTCTTGTATATGTTGATGGGCTTGCGGTTTCGTGGTGAGTACTAACCTTCAAAGAAGGGGAGTTTTTCGCGCGAGAAGGTGCAAAACATTTTGGTGTTCTCGTGGTTTGGGTTATTTTTAATGTGTTCTATGTTCATGTTTGGATTTTTTGAACTTTACATATAGCTGTTGGTAAGGGATCTCTCTGTTTCACCAACGTGATTATGTATATTGCATCGCGGTTTTTGCAGTTCATTTGTTTAACACAATTTTTTAATTCTTTGTTCAAAATTGCAGATTTTCTTAAGGGTCGGTTTTTGTATATAGATTATAGATTCTTTACTGATCACAATCTTTCTGAATGCAGGAAAATAAATATACAATATCGTAAAGTCAAATACTGTTTAGGTAAGATACTGTATATGGTAGATTTAATTTGTCTTGCAACGTATTTTCTCAATATGCATGTCAAAAAATTTCAGTTGTATATGTGCTATCATCACCGTATTGTACACGAGTGTTTACTTGATTGGTGAAACGTCTAATTTGGATCTCTAATGACAAATCGAAAATGGGGTTGAAATCGCCAATCGTGTAATTCCACCACAGTGTGACCTAGAGGTGATCGTCCATACAATCACCACCAAGAAAATGGACTTCATCAGCTGTGTTTTTCCAACTATTTAGATAACGCTTCTTTGAATGCTTTCATTATTCCCAATAATAAATGCGAGGTAACTAATTTTTCATTGTAAGAGGAATTTTTAAAATTTTTTCCTTACAAATTACATGAAAGTGAGGTCTACAATCAGTGAATCAAATTGTAATATAAAAGCTCTCCTTAATTTTTATGGATCTTCTGAAAAAACATTATCATTTTCTCAATCAAGAAACTGTTTGTAATTATTCTGCTTCTTCAAAACTGTTACACATGTAAATTAGTTATATCCATCTTTCACTCTTATTTAGTTTGTCTGTAATGCACGCAAATACGTGAATGTTTTTTATTACAATCAAAAACGAGTTTTTTGAAAAAATTGGTATTTTCAGAATTTGATTATTCCTGAGATGTCAAATTTGATTGATAATTCTGCACATTCTTGCACTCTAATTGTGAAAATTAAGTCCAAAAAGAAAATCTGGTATAATATGTATACAGTAAACTCTCCTAAAACCAGAATTTATGAAAAACTGGAATATTTTTTTGGTCCCGAAATTTGCCTATACTTAATACGTTATGCCAACTAAAATAAACCGGAATTCGAAATTCTGAAAACCGGAAAAAAATTTAGTCCGAACAGACAAAATATTGTTCTTTAAACGGAATTTGCGCTTAAATTCATGATATTTCTTGCTTTTTTAAAAGTCCATTATTATTTTGATACTTTTTACGTTTCATAAAACTAAAATGATAATTTACCTTATTTTAAACTTGAAAAATTCGCATTGTATTTGAACGTTTTTTTATTTGTAGATAAATTAATTGAATTTTTGTGCAACTTTTCTTCATTGGTTTGAAAAAATAAAATGCCTAAAAAAAAGAAATGAGCTTGATTTAAATTCAAAAATAAGTTTGATAAATGATGTTGAAAAAGGGTTGAGCGTTGCCGAGGCAACAATAAAATACACTTTCGGCAAGTCAACCATCTACGATATTTTGAAGCCTAAGGATAAGTATAAAATTCAAAGCAAAGCATCCACATTTAGAGCGATTAAAACAGAGTTTACTGATATTGATGAATTAATGCTTAGCTGGTTCAAAACTTCACGCGACAAGAATATTCCTGTTTCTGGACCCATAATAAGAGCTAAGGCCAAACAATTCGCTGAAAAAATGGATAGTGAAAACTTTAAAGCTTCAGAAGGTTGGCTTAGCAAATGGAAAAAAAGACACGATATAAAGCAACTTACAGTTTGTGGAGAAAGGGGAGATGTAAATATGGAAGTTGTTAATGCTTGGAAAAAGAGTATTCATCACTTATGCGAAGGATATAAGCCGGAAAATATTTTTAATTGTGATGAGACTGGTTTATTTTTTCGAGCTTTGCCGGACAAAACTTTGTCCTTCAAAAATGATGATGTCAAATGAATCAAGTTTTCTAAGGAGAGAATAACAATAATGTTGACTTGTAGCATGATTGGAGAAAAGGTAAAACAAATTTTTTTTGAATATTTTTTCTAATTTTAAATCAAATTTGTTTTTTATAATTTAGTTAAAACCCTTGATAATTGAGCGAGCTCAAAAGCCAAGATGTTTTAAATCGATTGACACGGAGCGTTTGCAGGTTACATGGAGATTCAACAGGAAAGCGTGGATGATTGGTTCCTTATTTGAGGAATATCTTGATGAACTTAAATCCAAAATGAGATTTCAAAAACGAAAAATTTTATTACTTCTTGATAATGCCTCTTCACACGTTCACTTTAAAAAAAGCCACATGAAGCTTGCTTTTCTTCTAGCAAATACAACATCCGTATTACAACCGTTGGATCAAGGCATAATTAAAGTTTTCAAGAACAAGTTGTTACGCAGTGTGCTTTCCAAAAGTGATGATGTGAATACAGGGAGCGATATCGTGAAACAAATGAGTGTTGTAGACGCTGTAAATTGGTCTTCCCAAGCATGGAAAGAAACGACTGATGGTGATTTGATTTCCAAGTGCTTTAAAAGATGTGGATTTGATATAAAAAAGACTTAGTGATGATAATGAAGGAGAATTTGAAGATAAAGATGAAGAGTATTTGAAGGATTTGGTCAGTGAAGTGAATGATCTCGCAGCTTTCGATAATTATATAAAAATAGATGAGCTAGTTCCAGTGGAAGAAGTTGGAAATGATTGGGAGAATGCTTTAATTGAAATCTACTCTAAAAATCAATCGAGTAAGGAGGAAGAAAATTTTGAAGTTGCGGAAGAAGATGATGAAAAAGATCATGATGATCAGAATTTGACTTTCAAGGAAATGGTATCTATGATAAATCAGGTCAAAAATGCTGTTTAATAAAAACTTCTAACTACGAAAAGCTGAATGAAAAACTTCAAAACCTTACGGAAGAAATTGAGAGAGAAATTTTAATGGGAAAAAAATTTTAAAACAAATAAATTTAGATCAATGGCTAATAAAAAAATAAATTTTTTTTTTATTTATAAAATTTTATAACTTAGACTTTAGTTTGTAGAAAACCTTAAAAGAGTGTTATAGGCTTTCTTTATAGAATAAGTGTTTAGTATAAAAAATGGCCGTTTCGAGAAACCGGAATTTCGAAATACCGGAAAATTTTTTCGCTTTGGAGAGAGTCCGGTTTTGGGAGAGTCCACTGTATATATTATTGAGAATGTAAATAATATTCCAAGAAATAGTTTTTTATTCGTCAACCACAAATATGATTAACTAATTTCAAAAAATGAGTGGAGAAATAAAATCAGCATGCTCGATTTATTTATAAAAAATATATATTTTATTTAAAATGTAGATAAATACGACACTTTCTTAGACTTAAACCGCATATTTGATTGACACTTTCAGAGATTTTCACACTATATAATAATATGTATATTATTTATTATTTATGTTTTAATATGTATATATCTCCAACCTGTATACTACGATGGTTTCTATTCCATGTACAAATGACTAGGGAGACAATGTTCAACTTTCTGTTCACATTCTGCTAGATGTAGGATTTGATATACCTCATTCGGGGAGATAAGTTATTAGTCCAGGGCGAGTAAAAGTCTCCGTAAAAATTTTGAACTAATTTCAAATTTTTAAATCAATCAAAGTCAATTTTTCGAGTTTAGGTTAATAAAGTCACTTTTTATATTTAACACTTTTTGATTCAATGTGCCTAAAATTGTTGTAAGCGATACATACAAGATTTCTTCTTTATATCAACACTTCCACAATAGTTGGGCTTTTTTCATCTAATAAAAGGTTTTACTGTAAAGTTTGTCTGACTGAGGTTAAACATGAAGAAGTTTTTTGTAAGACAAATTTTTTTTTGCTGACAAACGCGGTTACATACGATATATCCGTGGCAGAAGTTATGGAATTTTATTCCCAAACTTTTTTATCATTGCATGTATTTCACATCTTTCACACAAGTTACGTTAAAAGTTAAGTTATCCTGCAAAATTGTAGATTACCGGCATTAAATCATTCAAAATTAGTAATAGAAAAAGACGTTCTCTTTTCAAACCTATCGGCAACACTTCAGTTCCAATTGTAACGAAATATGAGAAATTGGTTGAAAGCAGCAAAATATTTTCATTAAAATCTTCCAGTGGTGAAGAAATTAATGATGATGATGGAATTTTATTGCCAAATATCAAGAAATTGTTAAAAAAGGAAATTTGTGTCAAAACTTGTTAACAATAATTAGAGAATATTCACGATTCATTGATTTAGTTGGAAAAAGTCAACATGAAACTTTTTCAGTCGAAGATGCCTTTACTTGTTTCTTCAACATTATTTCATTTAAGAAGAATATGGCGTTAAAAGTTATCTTGAAAATAGAATCAAATAAAATCAAATCAATAAAATCATGAATATGTAAAACCCCCAAATCTCTCGCAGTACTTATCCCAAATTACAAAATTGTCAAGTTTTAACTTTAGAAGTAGAAAGATCCTTTTCTAAACTGAAAAATCTACTAGAAAATGATCGAATTTTAAATCAGAAAATATCATTAATTATATGTTTTTGTATTACAAAGTCATGGATTCTTTGAAATAATTTTAAATACTTTCTAAGTGTTCATAGTTGTTCAATTCAATGAAACTTTAAAAAGTCAATATAGACAATTTTTTCCAATTTTTTGGGTCAATTTTTTCTCACCCTGGTTATTACCTATATTTTTGCAATTTTTTCACGATATTAAAAAATATATTTGTCAAATAATCAAAATAAATTCTGTAATCAAAGAATAGAAATATATTCTTTAAAAATCAAAAAATATGAAACTTTCTGTTGATATTTTGCAAGATGTAAGATTTGAAATACAGTTTAACTTGCTCAAAGCGGAATTTGAATAAACCGAAAACTTGAGAATATCCTAACTTTCACATGCCACCAAATTCCTTCAATGAAAATAAATATATAAAGTATTTTGAAAACCGAAACTTGCGTATTCTGAATAGCGAAACAGTTTGAAAAACAGGACCGGCCGTTTACATGTATAAAAATCTTGCGAAAACCGAAACATTCATAAGCACTTTTCTACTTTTTAGGCCGTAATGGTTTTCTAATTAGAGATGTTATCGAAGAATTTTACAATTATTTTGAAAAGATTTGGTTTGATTTAAATGAAATACATACGTGGAAAATATATAAAAGAAAGGTGAGAACAAATATAATCATTGTAAACGTTTTCACAACATGTTCATTTCTTTTATAATTTATATTTTTCACTACTTAATATTTTCAGTTTGAGATCTTTCTTGTCTTCCATGTGAAAAAACGAATGTCTGGGAAGTTCTTTCTTTTTTCACAAAGTGCGAAGAAAAGATTTGGAAAGACGTGCCTGAAATAGAAAGTGTGGATTCCGGTTATTGTTCGAGCGAGGGAAACAAGAAGAAAAAGAAAAATTGTTAAAAAAATATATGAAGAATATAATGAGAACAAAAATCGTTACCTCTTTCTCAATCGAATTTCTTTGTGTGTATGTCCTGCTAAAAATCTTGATTCAGAAGAAACTCAAGATTGGATTTTTCAGTTTTTTAAACAGAAGAGCAAATTTTAGCAATTCTTCAATTTTAAATTGATGTTAATGTGTTTGTGTTTTATACATTTGTTACATTTATAAAAAAAAAAGTTCCAAATTTTTAATTGTATGTTAGTTAATTTTAATTAATAATGTTGATATTTTGACTTAATTTTTATAGACATCATTGTTTTATTCTTACAATGAACAAGTGTCACATTGAGTCTTTTTATAAAATAAAGCAAGTACTTAAAGTTTTTAATTTTGATCATGATATTCTGTTAAGTTGAAATTTCACAGAAGTAGTAAATTCTGGATTTGATAGATTTACTTTTTAAAAAAGTTAATTATAATTTTTTTTATCTTTATCCAATAAAATATAAACTCAGTCTTATTTTACACATAAATTTAAATGTATGTATACGTATAGTTAAGAAATTGTTATCTTTTCATTCATAATAAAGATGATTGGAAAAATTGGAAAAAACATAAATGATAAAAATTATTATTAAACAGTTTAGTATAAAATTTAGTTTAATACCAATTAAAACATTATAAACATCACCTGTAACAGCTCAATACTTCATTCTACTAAATGCATTATTTTCTTTTGAGTGCTTAAAATACTACTAATTGTAAAAGTGATGTCTCAATTGAAATACCCCATCAAAAAGTATGGTATTGGAGTGAGTACCGTATCAGACATCTTGAAAAAAACAAAATTTCAATTCATCTCATTTCGAAAATTATGTTCACGAGGACAAAAAAATGTTCAGTTAAATCTAAATATGAAGAAATCAACGATCTTACATGGACGCGATTTCACAAAGCTCAACCCTTCAAGGTTCACCGAATTCAAAGCATCGACAGGTTGCTTAGGAACTTCTAAAGACCGTCTAACTATAATGCCTACTTTTAATCAAACAGGTGAAAAACTAACCCTAACCCTCTCCATTGGAAATAGAGAAAGCTCAATGACCTTCCAGTGAGATGGGAACATAATAAAAATGAGTGGATGACGTCTAAGATTTTTGTTCAATGCGTTCAAACACTTGATAAGGATCAAAGAAACCTTTTGCTGTTTCTTGATAACGCCCAAGCACATCCTTTGGTAGAACTTGATAATGTAAAGTTAAAGATTTTACCTGCAAATACCGCCTGTCGTAAGAAGCGACTAAAAACACTAAATAATTCCGTATAGTCTCGGAACAGACAGAATAGGACTATTGCATGACCTGCATGTCGTAAGAGACGACTAAAATTTACGTTGAGAGGAGATAAAGTGCCCCCCTTTTCATTGATCATGTTAAAGATCGAATCGCATGTGTAGATCAATTCATTAATAAAGTGAAATAGGCTCAATTGACCCAAAATTTCTATTATGCAATATATATTAAAAATAATCAAGCTTAGCTGGGGAATTAGCAAAATAGGAAAGAAATAAAGAAGAATGTATATTGATAAAATTGAGTTTCAAGTATTTAAAAAATGTTCGCTAGTTCTTGCAATGGTTGCTCATTTATCTATATATTGTATATCCAAAAAGTCATAGCCTTTTTGTCACTTTGCCAAATTCATTGGTGGAAAAAAATTTTTGAATCATTTTTTTGTTTTAACCAACCAATCAAATTACGCGAGAATGCAATAAATTATTTTGAACCAATTATTATCACACGCATCATATCAAACTTGATCATTTGGACGCAATGTTTAGAATAGATTCGAACAACATGAGCTATTTGCCATAGCTAGTAGTGACTAAAATTTATGAAAGTATTTTCTGTTGAGCTTGGGTGCAAAATGATTTTAAAAAACGTGTTCGTAATCTGAGCACGAGCAATGCCACATTTTATCACAAAATGTGTTTCATAGAAGTGCAATTATTAAACATTTTCAAAATGTGTGTGTTCATGGTGTGTGACTACAGGTGTGTGTGTGTGCCTCCTGTGTATTATGTTTGATTTGTCATTGAAATTCAAGAAGTTTCTTTATCACGATGAATCTCATTAAGTTTTCTTCATCGTTGGATTCAATATTGAGCTCTCTCTCCTCTTGAACGCAACACACAAACACACACACTCTCTCTCTAATGTTGCAGAACTCTTTCGCAGGTAAAAACATTTTAAGTTGATACACATCCCCATGCACAGCAACATCTTACCTGACTTGTGTATGCATGTTTAAAAACTTTGCATTGTATAAAATGGAAAGCTTTCTCCACCTTTTTGTCGTTATGGCCCATTAAAAGACCAAACTTTGGCTCTTCTATAGCACCCCCCCCCCCTCCTCCACACAATGAAAAAATATGGTTCGTGTTTCTTTTAACTATACTTTTTTATGGAATAATGTGACTTATTCGAGAAGTTTATTGAGAAATACAATTCTTTTACGACATTTTTTACACGATAATAAAATATGTTTTGTTTCTAACAATGTTAGTGTAAAGAAGTTTTCAATATTTTTACCAAAGCCTTAAAAGTATGGGAAATCTAACATATTGACAAAGAAAAAATGATAAACTTACTTACGTACTTATTGGTTATCTCTCCCCTTCCTCAAGACAAAATATTGTATAATGGATATTTTATCTTCTTATTGTATGATAAAGATGATATATTTATTCCTGTTAGAGTAAAAAACGAAATCTTTTAAAACTAACACACTGACTAATCCACTAGCTTACTGCAACACACTTAATTAATTAACTAATTAAACCTTTAAGTTAGAGTTTGAATAATTTATCCAACAGTAAATTTCCTAGATAGCTAGTTCGCTAGTTAAGCCATTCGGTACTAAAACAGGTCAGTTAGTTAGATGATTAGTTAGTACTGGTCAATTAATTAGTTAAAAAAATATAGTTTATTTTAAAAAAAAATTATTTTATTATTTACAATAATTTATAAAAAATTTCACTACATTTTTTTTATAAAGTTAAACAAAAACTTTTTGAAGGTGGGAGTCTGGGTACCAATAAGTAGCCTTACTTTCACTGCATAAACAAAATGGATACAGATTACGAAGAAATACATCATTTGCGAAGAAGTTTCGTAAAGTATTTCTACACAAATTAAAGCCTGAATTTTTCCAAAATCGTTAACGCTAAATATACTTCACTCAACGAGATTTTACTGAATGGAATTCTTTGCCTGAGTCTAAAGTGCCTTAGATTTTAAAATAGATTTCATTTCTCTACTACTAAAAATAGATTTATTATATATATATCTATTCCATGTACAAATAACTAGGGAGACAATGTTCAACTTTCTGTTCACATTCTGCTAGATGTAAGATTTGATATACCTCATTCGGGGAGACGATGCTACATAAGTTATTACCTATACATTTGTATACTACGTTGGTTCATCTCCAACCTGTATACTGCGATAATTCATCTCCAACCTATATAATATATTTTATCAAATAATCAAAATAAAATTCTGTAATCAAAGAATCGAAAAATATTCTTTAAAAAATCAAAAAATATCAAACTTTCTGTTCATATTTTGCTACCTTATACGATGTTACAAAAGTTATTACCTATACTTTGCAATTTGCACGATTTTAAATATTATATTTGTCAAATAATCAAAATAAAATTCTGTAATCAAAGAATCGAAAAATATTCTTTTAAAAAATCAAATTAAAAATATCAAAGTTTCTGTTCATATTTTGCTACCTCATACGATGTTACAAAAGTTATTACCTATACTTTGCAATTTGCACGATTTTAAATATTATATTTGTCGAATAATCAAAGAATCGAAAAATGTTCAAATCAAAAAATATTTATTCTTTTTAAATATATCGTTGGCTCCCCTTACTTTTAGTTTCGTATGTGCATAATTTGATAAAAATTAATTATTAAAGACTAGGTTTATCTTTCAATTTTAAAAGTAAGGGGAGCCAACGATATATTTAAAAAGAATAAATATTTTTTGATTTGAACATTTTTCGATTCTTTGAGTATTCGACAAATATAATATTTAAAATCGTGCAAATTGCAAAGTATAGGTAATAACTTTTGTAACATACTTTATATTACATAAACATTTCAACCAATCATATAGTTTTTATGAAATAAAACTGCAATTTCAAAGTTAAATTTTTTAAACTTTTGTGTAGAATTTTTGAAATGTGGCTTTCAATATGTATGTAAAATATTTTTTGAAAATTTTTATTTTAAGTATATTTTTTAAGCATTTTACGATTTACACATTTAAATATATAATAAGGCTGGCAAGTTTGGCGAGTTGTCTCCCCGGAGGTCTTGCCAGACCTCTGATATATATCGTTACTTTGATCAAAAATGCATTTGGCTATTTTTATCCAAATTTTCCGTTTTTTTTTAAAAAGTTTCTTTAATTTTAGTAAATTTTTTCGAAAAAAAAATATGTCACTATTTTTTAGAAAATAAGAAAAAGGGTATAGAAATTCAAATACAACATTGCTTTGAAAGTTTTGTAATTTTTAAAGATCACATATAATTTGCTAAAAATGATATTTTATTTAAATTAAAATATCACAATTAAACAAAAGGTTAAAAGTAAGTTAAAATAAAAATAAAAGCGAATTTGAGCAAATTTTGACATTGAAACACTTCTTCATCAATACACTAATGTAAAAAAAGTTCTTCAAAACATCAGATTTAATTAGTTTGTAAAATAATTAAATATTATAGCTCTACGTTTTGAAAATCCTTTCATTTATTTAGTTTGAAAAGTGTAAAATGTCGGAACATTTTTCATTACAAAATATTTTTTTATATTTTACTCAGTGGCTATCGTTCTTATCGGTAGTTTCAAGGAAGATCGCAGATGTTCATTTCATAAAGATGAATGACCAAGTGCAATTATACTTCAAAATGTGAAATAATAAAAAACATAAAAAATGTGAATATCTCCAATTTCAACAACTTAACCCTACCCCAAACATATTATATACTTTATATTGTGACATAAAAAGTAGCAACATCTTCTTGTGAACAATTTTGAGCCTCCAATTTCCTCCAACGGTCCTATAGTAATTGAATTTCAAAAATAACTAAGAATAATTGGCTATCTCCCTGTCTATCTAACTGCCCCAGCAAAATTTTAAAAAGATACATTTATCGGTTTCGATACTATATATTATATATTTCGAAAATCATATTTTTTAATGTAATACTACGTTAATCTTGTTAAGAATCTAGGATCAAGGAAGATCTAACGAATTGAAGTTTTGAAAGTGAGATATTCATACTCTTATGAGATATGAACTTTATTTGTTCAATTTATAGCTAAGAATAACGTTATTTTGCCGAATACACATATGTTCTTTTGATGAACTGAATATTATAGTTACGGATCGTTAATTTGATTAACTAAAATTATGTTATGAACAAATTATTTTTATCAGTGATACAAATTCACGATTTGATTTCAGTAATATTTAGAGTGTGAGAATATAAACATTCGAAATTCATTCATTGTGGTGTCTTTATTTACAAGAAATTGGAATTCGTTTGCCAATGCAATGTTTTAATTTCTTTTTAAAAAAAATGTTATTTCCAGGCCAACTTGCAAATTTTTTCACTTTATACCGAAATAAACCGAAGTCTTGCCGAAACTTTCCGATATCTTATGAGATGTATTTCAATCACTTTACCTATTTACAATAAAAAAAATTTACTTTTGATGTTAATATATTTATTTAAGTCCAAAAATCTAAAAATACCAAAATCTTGTCAACACATTTCGAAATATATTTTGAAGCAAATAAAGATAACGTGATGTGTTTCAATGTTTTTCACGATTTACAATGATATTTCGGTAACTTTTGGGATTCATTTGCTATAAGTTTTAAAAACGAAAAGAATCAAAATGTAGAATAATGGTAAAAATAATCTTAAAAGTCTAAAGTACTTTAATTTCGCGAGAACAAAATTTCACGAATAAAACTTGTGGAATTTTTTTTATATATTTTAACTATTTTAAAAAAAGAAGAACTTGAAGTGCTGAAAATTAAGTTTGGAGAATTTTTTTTCGCAAAATTATAATCTTTCTAAAGGCTTTCTCCTCTATACCACATTACAGTATTTTTTTAGTATATATGAAAAAGGACTAGTGATTTCAAAGGTCTACGATTTTGTCTCGCAACAGAGTTTTTTGCGTAATTTTCAAATGTTTAACTCTTGAGCCTTAAATAACATACTTGCCAACTTTTTAAAGTTTTCATGGTGCATTTTCCCACTTTTTTAAAATCGAAAATGTGGATTTGGAAGTTTCTCTATCTTATTTTTCTGCTGTGTATTTTATGTATCTATATTATGTATGAATCTTTCTACATCATAAATATATCACTAAATGATTATTATTTTATTAAAAAATAATAAAAAAAAAAATTTTTTTTATTAAATGATGATATTAAAAAATAAAGGGTTAAGCGCATAAAATATATAAAAGTGTATGTATATAGCTTTGAGCATATTCAAAAAATTTTATTATTTGCCAAACATAATTTTAGCAGTCTTTCCCATATGTTGATCACCGAGTGATCACGTATTTTTAATATTGTTCGGTGTTCCGTTTGGATCTTTTTAATTAATATCACTTATTTCACACTCAGTATTTAAGCTTAAGATTAAAATAAGAAAGTTATGAAATAGAAATCAACATTTTTTTTACAAAAGTTTAAAAATCACGATTGCGACTAAAATTTTGTCGGTTTGAATTTTCTAAATGAGTACAATCCCGCCAAAATCTGGTTGGTTGGCATGTATGCAATAGCTGATCTTTTGAAATAGAACTTGTTTATGTCATGGACGTTTCTTCAGAATCATATCTTCTGAATTAATATAAGCATGCTCCATATACCAAAAAGTTGCGCCAACTGTGCTCAATTTTAAGGTAAAAAAAGAATATAAAAAATATTATTCTAAATAACCTTTTAAAAATTAGCATCACAACCTCACTTTTCAATGGAATGCCTCATTTATTTACGTTAATTTCCGCGTTAGCCACTCATGTTGTCCACCATCCCAAATCTTTCGCAACTTAGCAAAAATGTCCATTTCCAGTTTGTTCCGCGCCTTCAAAGCTTTTGTTTATCAGAGTACGCGGTGTTATTATGATCCTCAGAGTAAATCGCATGAGCAGACTGACGACGTGAAAGACCGCTACCAACGCAACACATTCAATATGGAGAAGACTGGCCTCTTCTTCCGTCTACTGCCCGACAAATCACTTATCACCTCCAACATGCCCAGAGGCACCAAGAAACTCAATACAGAAAAAATTCAAGTCCTAATCATGTGACGAACAAAACAAGATTCTTCAAAACTCCAATTAGAAACTTTAAAGCATTCTCGTGCACACGCGCCCATATCGTACAAGACAGAGTGACCAACACCAACCTGTCTACTGTTTATATTCATTATCATTAAATATTAGCAAGTACAAACGAATGAGTTCAATGGACACATGCACCTCAAAGGAACATGCCATAATTCAACTTGCACTAAACCACGGATGGTTCTAGGAGAAGCATTGAATGTGGAGAAGAATTGAACATTTTTCTTTTTTTTGATCTTGCCGCATTTGATGCATATGGTTTGCTTTCTACGCAAGAAGCATTTATTTTCCTCATCACTTCACTGCCACACATCGCATAATCACTTCTCATATCACATTTTCACACTTATTCACTTCGCAACTTAATCACTTATTATTCACTCATTTTCTTCACTATCACAGAATGATAAATATTATATTATGTTGTAATGAATTATTATATTGTGTTGAAAATATTGTGATAAATATTATATTGTGTTGAAAAACTACAAAATAATTAGTGTGGAAGGGGAAAGGCAGACAATTTTTAAGTTGAACATTAATTACTTTTAGAAATAATTATTTAGTAAATAAACTAATATTTATATTTTTTACCGTATGATTAAAATATTTAATTTTGAGAATAATTTTAATTGTAAAAATTTTATATACTTATTTTAGTTAATTATAATACCAATATTGTAGATGTTTTCAAGTATTTAATTTTTATTTTATTTTATCATGTTATGTCTATGAAACAAAAGTAAAAGGACTTAAGTTAAAAAACTCACCAAACGCCAGTTGCCAAAAAACGAATTTTTGTTATTTTTTGGTTAAACTTTTTTCATTTAACATAAATAGTTTTAAATTCATTTCAACCTATATATTGAATATAGGTTATAAATATTTTAAAAAATAATTAGTTTGTTTTTTTAAAAATAAATTAAAATATTTTATACTAATTTTTCATTTTTTAAAATAATATTATAAAAAGTATTTGTTTGGCTAAAAAATGTAAAAAAATTATTTTATTTTAATAAAAAAATATAAATATAAACACGAATATAAAACATAATATAACATAAAAAAAAAAAATAGATATAAACATAAATATAAAATAGTATTAGTTTAAAATAGTTGACATTCTAAAGCTAGGTCTTCTATTTAAAATAGAAAAATCTAAAATATATGTATCTTGAATTTCTTCCAAATCAAGATTTTTAGCGGACAAACATATGAAGAAATTCTGTTGAGAAAAAGATACACATTTTTTTCATCATTGTATTCTTCATATATTCTCTCAAGTTGCTTTTCTTTTTCCTCTTTTTTTCTTACTTCCGCCACTCCAACAATATCCAGAGTCAACAGCTTCAATTTCTGTCATATCTTTCCACAATTTTTCTTCACAATTTATAAAAAAGGAAAAAACTTCCCAAACATTTGTTCTTTCTTGAGGTAAGCAAGATTTCATACTAAAAATTTTAAAGATAAAAGTAAAAATCTAAAACAAATCAAAATTTATTCAACCTGTTGTGAAAACCTTCACAGTGGTTATTAGTTCTCACTTTCCTTTTATACACGTTCCAACTTTTCAAATCATTTAAATTAAACCACGTGGTTTCAAAATATAGGAAAAATTCTTCGATATTAAAAACATTCATTAAACTTTTGATTTTTCTATACACTACTTTAACCTAAAATTTAAAAAAATATATAAAGATTACAATTATAAATAAAATTAAAAAAATTATTCTTGTATAGTTAAAAAAAATATCTGAACATATAATATGAATTAAAATAAAAAGTACTTCAGGAGGTGGAAGAAAAGCAAGAGCAAGTAAAAATTTGATACACTTGCGAAATGATTCGCTTGTTGAGTATAATCTTCCATAACCTAAGGCTTTGACTTTTCTATAAATACTTTGGGAAAAATGAAAATAGCAGCCTGTAAATTGTGCATTTGGAAATTTCTAAAAAAAATTTTATATTATAGTTTTAGTAAAAATTTTATGTAAAAAAACTTTTTTATTAGCAGATAAAATAGCACTTTCATAATCGGATGTAATAGTCTTTACTTGAGAAACATTAACATGTAACTTTAAAACTTTATAAATTTCTCTTAAATAAAATGCAACAATGTTAAACCAAAAAATTAGAAATGATAAATAAAACCTGTAAGTTTCTTCTTTTTTATCACAAGCCAGTGAATACAAAATAGGTAGCTGTACCATCAATATAAATATTTTCGATTGTTGTAACTTGATTTAAATAATTAAAAATTTTGCCATGAAATACTATGAGCCTTTTATTTGATGGAACATATTTGTCCAGTTGTAAAAATGGTACCCCATTTATTGTTTGGTATTTTTCGGGGATTGTAAAGGTAATCAATTTTGGGGGATTTAATCTTTTTTTTATTGTATCGAATTCTTCGGAGAATTGTTTGTCTTGATGATGTACTTTCTCTATCATCCTGAGTTAAGATTGACAAGTTATCTCTAAAAAAATTTTTTTAATTAAAAGTTATATTTCTTCAAAAAAGATCTTTGATTTTTCTATTGAATTCAGCCACTCTTTCATTTATTTTATCATGATTGTGTGATACAATTTTGAGTGGTGTCATGGCTGCATTTTTTTGTAGATAATTCTTCCTAAAATTTGTAATAAATTAAAAAAATCCCTCATAATAAAACTTATATAATAACAATGTGTTATTGATCACTACTCTCATAAACCTATAATTTTTAGAAGTAAAAATACAAAAAATTAGAAAAATAAAATTTAAATAAGCAAAAAACCAATCTATCTAATAATTATTTATAAAGTAAGATTACATTATTTAAAAAAATTAATTATTTTTTAACATTTTAATAAAAAAACTATCATATATTTTATTGAGTTTATAAAAAAATTGTTTAATTGCAAAGTATCTAACGTTTTCAGATGTAAAAATAGTTATATTAAACTTTCAAACTGTTCTAAACGTAATTCTAAGCATGTATTCAAATAGAATTTAAAAAAATCAAAAAACTATTTATTTAATTAGTGCTAGAGTAAATATGAAAATTTTATTAAAGTTAATATAAAAATAGCTTCAAAAATTAACTGAAATAAAAGTTTACCTGGAACCAGGTCTTGTACAATAATAATGTAAAGTACTAAAAAACTCTTTTTTTTAAAATATAAGTAACCTTCAATAAGCATCTTCAAATGAAACAAATTAAGAAAGAAAAAATAAAGCAATAAAGAGTTATGAAAATAATGATAGTGAGGTATAGTAAAACATGTGTGGTAGTGAAGTGATGAGGAAAATAAATGCTTCTTTTATTAGTAGCAAACCATATGCTTCAAATGCGGCAAAATCAAAAAAAGAAAAATGTTCAGTTCAGACACTTAAAAATTGTCTGCCTTTCCCCTTCCACACTAATTATTGTGAATAAGTGTGAAAATGTGATGTGAGAAGTGATTATGCGATGTGTGGCAGTGAAGTGATGAGGAAAGTGATTATGCGATGTGTGGCAGTGAAGTGATGAGGAAAATAAATGCTTCTTGCGTAGAAAGCAAACCATATGCATCAAATGCGGCAAGATCAAAAAAAAGAAAAATGTTCAATTCTTCTCCACATTCAATGCTTCTCCGTTTACCCCACGGATGACCAACGCGGGGGCAGCGGATAGCATTGCAGCCCACTTATACTCTCATCTTTCAAACTAATGGGTTCATAAACTTAAAGAAAGTGTTTATAGTTTTTTCTTTTACCGCAAAAATATGTCATTTGTAAGGAGAGGGAAGTTGTATATAAAATGATGTGTTTATCACTACATCTATCATATGTACATTGTACACCATATGCACAAAAACTATAACACACACACATAGTGTTCAATAGCTGCCATTGACATTGTAAGTACTTGTACTCTTTGCTTATATATCAACTTTTCTCACGTTCATTGCTAATCTTGAAAAGCTGGACAGTCTTTATTGGATTGATCTTACTGTATATGTGTATTTGTGGTACCACCGTATATTGATCTCTTGTGCTGTAAGTTTTTATTGTCTCTTATAATTCGTCTAATTGTGCTCTCAACAATGCCAGAGAATGCTCTGGTGGTTGCCCGAAACATCCCTTGACTAAAAACATTTTAAATTTAAGACTGGGTCATGAGTGGCCTTGCCCCCCCCTCCCATGCACCTCATACGATATCAGTTTTCGAAAACTCCAATGAAAGGATCAAGAAAGCATAAATAATGTTGCTAAGGTTTTTAAATTGTGCCCCCTATCAACTTTTTTCTGGCTACGCCACTGCTTCTTGCTAATTTGCATTTAGAGTTAAATTAAAAATAATTCTATTTTATCTCATTAGAAACTAGTTTTTAGCAGAATATAAGTTCAGTATTTTGAGAACCTTTTTTCATGATACCAAAGTTCAGTTATTCAAATTAATCACAGATTATTGGTAAAAATTTTGTTCCATCAAAACACCAAACATTTCGCAAAAATGAAATCTTTACAATTTTATATCAATGAATATTGTCAGACTCGCATTAAAAAATTTTTCAACAAAGATCAGTTAATCTTTATCATTTTCTATTTGGGAATGATTACGTTTGTTACATTTTATAACATTTGAAAACTTTAATTTTTTCAAATCAAGAAATTTTTTTCAATAGCTATTTGGGAATGAATATTTTGACTAGCTAGCCAGTTTAAAAACAAAAATACTCTATTTGTTTAATACTTGAGCAGAGATATTTTTTATAATGTTCGATTGTTAAATTTTATAACTAACACTGTACATAATTAATTAAATCTTTATTTTAAAGAAAATTTGTTGATTATTATAATAAAAATATAATAAGGAAACAAAATGTTTCATTTGTTAAAAATGTATTTGATCTATTTATGACAGCTGTCAGAATTTTATTTGAAGACAGAGAAATAGTCAAAAAAATGCAATGATTTTCTTGTTCTCGTATACTATTATTTTTATGATTTATGTTTGTTTAAATCGTTTTTTTTTATGATTTTGTGTTTAAATACCATTTTTGTATGCCATGATTCCTTACAAATGTAAAAAATACAAGCGTTATCAAATCACCATATAAGGGTTAGCTACTTCAACGTTGGCTTTGCTATTATGTAGCAAATTTTGCAAGGCACTGATGTACCGCTTATGTCAAACTATGAACAAATTGGTATCGATGAGGAATCGAACCCAGAGGCTTCCGTGCTGAGTCCATCATCTCAACCAACCTGGCATGAAACCAGAGTATGCTGTAGAGTAGGGGATACATAAAATAAGTTTTCAAAAAACTTAAGTTATGCTGTAAAAATTGTTAGTTTTGGTTGAAGTTCTATAACTTTTTCTGATTGACTTTTTTTTCCTTAAAAGTTATTATAAAAGGCAAATCATTGCAAAAGGTTAAAAGTTGTTATTTTACTTTTTGTAGAACGTCCAAGTAATAGTATCTGAATTTATCGTTTGACTATTTTCTGTTTGTATCATTTAACTATTTTATTTTGCTTCATAAAAAATTTATTTTTAAACTTGAGAAAAATGAAGTAATGCAATCTTAATTTATTGTTTGATTTTTGTTTGCACAATTTTATCTTTATTTTATACCCTTTTTTGAGAGTCTAACTAACTTACACTTATTCTTATACACTAAAAAGAATGAAAAAATTCTAATGCTAAGTTTTCTAATTTTAGTTCTGTTATACATTTTGATAAAAATTATCTCAGAAAGGTTATGTAATTTGGATGTGTTTTTTTTTAAATTTATTTTTCTCAATAAAACATTTTTTACCAAGAAGAAATGTAACAACTGAAAATTAATGAAGGATTTTTTTCATTAAATAAAATTTGCAATTTTTTTATTGTTGATATCTTTACCCATTTTCTACATATAATTTGGAGATGGTGCGCATCTATTTGAAGTGAGAAAGAGCGAGCTATATATAAGTCCTCATTCATTGATAGGGCGGGGGTTAAAGTTTACATTAAGCTTAATTAAGAATGAAATAGAATAGACAAGAGAGGAGTAGGAATTCAGAAAAATTTGTTTTCTTTTTTGGAAGACGCTTGAAAGTCAGTCCACCCCCTACAATAATTTCAAGGATGTGCGCCCCTGAATCAATCACATTTTTTTCAAATAAACATCGCAGGGTGTCTAGTAGACTCTTTTCCTTCAGACTACATTCACTCATATAAAACTCTCTAACCTTCAGTTATTTATTTTCAGTTGTTTTCTCTATCAATCAAATATCCTTCTATCAATTCCTCTAATGTGCCTGATAGACTATCGTCCCCCAACAATTTTAAATGTTTTTAAACTAGTGTATATGCGATATGCAAATTTAATTAAAATATTTTAACGGAAAGTATAGTTTTTAAATTCACCAATTTTGTAAAAAAATATAAAGTAGTCTTATATATTTAGATATGCGCTGAATACACTCTATTTTAAAGGATTGCTTGAATATTTGGTCTTCCGTGGTATTTCCAAATTAGTAATTTTGAAAATTGCAAAAAAAAATTCGCCCCCCCCCCCCCCCCCAATAATTTTGAGGATGAGCTTTATAATATAAGCATGCTCCATATACCAAAAAGTTGCGCCAACTGTGCTCAATTTTAAGGTAAAAAAAGAATATAAAAAATATTATTCTAAATAACCTTTTAAAAATTAGCATCACAACCTCACTTTTCAATGGAATGCCTCATTTATTTACGTTAATTTCCGCGTTAGCCACTCATGTTGTCCACCATCCCAAATCTTTCGCAACTTAGCAAAAATTTTTTGCTTTACTAAAAACATGTTTGTTATACAAAATTACCCTGCTTTACATGTAATTTAAAATAAATAACAAATATATATCACAAGCTGCCAGATGTTGGCAATGTTCTTTCCTGTTATCAACTTTATAGTTTGTTCCTGAAAAAGTATGATGAAATTGGCCAAGCTCGAGTATATTAAAGCCGTTCTTCATCCGTTTTACACTTTGGAACGACAAAGAAAAAGATGTATTGGAAAAAGTAAATATATCAAAAATCTATTCGATCACAACAGATAGAGCTCCTGCAATGACGGGTAAGAATACTGGATATGTTTCTTTTTTCAAAAAAAAAATGCGCTTATCATCATGATATACTTTACGGTCATTGCTTGACACATATCAATATCGATTATGCGCTCAAAAGTTAAACGTGAAAGATTTGATGCCAGACCGCGTGAAAGTTGTGTACATTTTATTAGCTCACGAGAATCACCGTGAATTCAAAGCATATTTAGAAGAATTTGGCTGTGAGGATGAGGATGTATGCGATTTACTTCTCAAAAATTAGATGGCTGAGTAGGGCATCAACTTTGAAAGAAGGTGGGGAACGTGCACACAACTTTACATAGAGAACATCTCTTCATAACTTTTAGCCAGAATTCAACACTTTCATTGAATTTAAGCAAATTTGCAAGTTAGCTAAGAATATTATTTGCAATTGTTTTCTTCTATGAAAGAGATCAAAAATTCCGAAATATCTCGTCTGCATGATTCGCATCTTATAAGCATTCTTTTAGTGTACAAAATAGTAAGATAAATGAAATTTTGAAAAACAATAAATATCAAAAGGCACATTAATAACTCAATTTTATTTAAAGTTCATTTTTAAATGGAGGAAGAAAAATCTCGAAAGGAAGAATTTGATTATTTTAGATAAAAAGTATAACAATTTTTAATTTTCACTGATTCTTCAAGAGATGTTCCTGGTGTTAATCCAATTTACGATTCAAATTTTTTCAATGTTTAAAAATTCTATCAAATAAAGCTTCCGACAGTCTCTTCAACGGTAAGCAAAGTTGAAATGTAATACTTTTAAAACATAACTTTATATCAAACACTTTTAGTGAACATCATTTTGATATATAAAATGACAAGTGTTCAAATAAAATCTTCAAAAGTTTTTCTTTCGCCTCCGATAATATTTGTTTTGTTGATAAATTTACTGAGTAAATTTGTTCCTTTGATTAGTTCATTTTAACGTGAATTAAAATTTTTGATTTATTTTATTCGCTGTCACTTTATTGATCGATTTCACTTCAATAAAGAGTAAAAACATAATTTTTGCAAATATGATTAAGCTTCCTAATTTGATCCTAATCTGAGATGATGATGATTACGCAATGTTCAAATATCCATATGGTCACCCAACGTTAATAAGGAAAATCGATTTAAAACATTAATAATAATGATTTTAATTTGTTCCATTTAAATGATTGAAAGTATTGATGGAAGAACGAAGTTTACTTCTTACTTTAAATCTACTTGAATCCACAGTTCAATCCACAGTTGAATTCTTCATTTTAATCGCGATTGTTCGATCTTGTGAACATTTTATATGAGTTTGAAGTATTTATATCAGATTGAGTAATCTGAAATAAAGTATCTTGTTTTTATATTTTGTTATTGTCAATATTATAGTATTAAAAACTATGAACTTATTTATTTTCTATTCTAATAACATTTAATTGGAATTTGGTTAGAGTTGGTTAGAAGCTGGATTTGATAACTCAAGGTCTCGGGTTTGATACCTGATCAAGCTGCCTTCCTCATAGTTCGATACAAACGGCGCAATTGTGTCTTTTCGATAAAAACACCCCACTTTACCTTTACCTTTGCTTATTGGTTTCTTTATTAGTTATCCGAAAATTTTTTCATTCGCTAAAATGACGTTTAACAAAAATATTTTACATAAACATCTCTTAACTATCCAAATGAGCACGTGAGTTACTTTACAAATTCCATCACTACATATAGCACAGTCAACCCCCACTTATTCGCGATTTCAGTTTTTTGCAGAGATATAGCTACTTGCGGAAAATTTAGCAATTCGACAAATCAATTCTTGAAGATGCTTTATTCCTCTATTTTGTGCAATCTCTATTTTGATCAAACTTTATTTTAAAATTTTGTAAATTTCTTTATTTAGTAAACTTTAAAATATAATTTGTGTAAATACTTCATTTTATTATCTTAGCTACAAATGTTTTTACATTTAGTGTTAAGAAAATTTTTCCTATAAGAGAAACACAAGTAATCAAAAAATTCAAGAAATTCCATTTCTGTACAATTATTAACAACTTTATAAATAATTTTTAAAACTTAGATTATATAAAATAGAACTTAAGATTTTCGAATAGAATATCTAAATAAAGTTGTAAAATGGGTTAAAAATGCTAAAATATTGAAATTATAATACTCTAAAACGTATGGACTTTCTACATACAATCGAAATAATTAACTATAAGTTACTTTCACAAAGGTTACAAGTGTTCGCGGATTTCCGTTATTTGCGGTTATTCTTGAAATATACATCCATCTCCATCAATTTTGTGGCTTTCTTTATATATACTCAAAAAAGTGGGAACATTCTAGAAGAAGAAAAGATGAAGTAATATAAATGTGAAGTAAAAATTTCCATGACCAACTGAAATATTATGAAATCTGTCTTAGAATTTTTTTTAATATTGAAGGATATTTCGCGTTGATATTTTAGAAAGGTGGATTCAATTTGGTGTTTAACAAAAATTTAGAAAGACAAATTCGTTAAAAAACGTCATTTAACGTCCTTTTTTCCCGAATCCGCAGGGTAAGACGTCCTCACACATCCTAATTTGTGGGACTTTTAAACAAATTATAGGCTTTGTTATGAGGTGAGGCGTAACGTGTTCATGATTATTCCCGAAACTTAATAAGGTTGAATTGGGGGGGGGGGGGGGGGGGGGCGAAAAATGTTTTAAAAAGATGATATTGCACAACATTTTTAATTAAATATGCAAATGAGTTTTAATGAAATAACAATGATGTCTTTTTGGGAATTGAAATTGCCAAAATGTGGAAAAAGTGATAATAAACCATTAAGACTCTCAGGCAGTGGCAGTAGCTTGCAATGGTTAATCAAGTTTCAAAAAAATTTAAAAAAATTCTAAAAAAATCATTCTAGAAATAAAAGCTTAAGAATAGGTAAATACTCAGAAATCAGTTTTATTTCAATTTATATTCCATTATAAACTTTTTATACGATTTTTTGTCTACACAGAGGTTAAAAACTTAGTGTACCAGTGCTTTCTTTATCATAACCTCTGTATAAAAAGATTTCAAATTCTTTTAACGCATTAAGTACCATAGAAATCAGACGATATCTAAAAAAACGCAGACGATTTATATTGAAAGTCATCGAAAAAAGCAGACGAAGAAGAAATTACTTATGTTCCCAAATGGGAGCATTGGGACTTAATGGGTTAAAGTTGAAAAGAATGCTTGCAATATAAGTCTCAGATGAGTTTTCTCATGAATAAGATAGAGATAGAGACTACGTTTCTCATTGAGGAGCTGCACAGTATCTACTAGGTTAAGTTCACTTTGAAACGTGGTGCTCTGGGAGGAGGGTTCTAAGAAAGTCTTTGAGGTCAGAAAATCTTGTAAATTGCGGGGAAAATCTCTGGAGTAAATTCTCAGCTCTAGACTCTATAGCTGGCCTATCTTGCTCTGTCTTATGTTTTATCTGCCACTATGTGTGACTTTATCTACGCTGGAAAATAAATTATGAAAGAGATGAGGAAATTTGAAAGCTTCATCAATAGATTAGACAGATTATTATTTTGACTTTTGTCTCCATCAGTTTTGCTTATTTATATTTATACCAAGTATATGCGGATGTATCTGCTTTGTATCCTACAATACTGACTGTTTTTCTATTGAGAGTTTTTAAAGAAGTTTTTCGGCGTCAAAAGCCCCGAAAAGAACTGCCTTATAATTTTTTTCAAAAACACTTTCTAGGGTTTAATACTTCTGGGTTAATGTACGTAAGCATACTCACAACTCAACCCCAACGCATTTAAATTTGACTTTCTGTTTTCCACAACCTCCCTAACTTTGTGAGTCTTTTTACCTTACTCACAATCAAGCCCAACAACACAAAACCGACTTAATGGAATGTGACATATGTTGAAAAAAATAACTCTGATATTGACACACTGCTATACAAAAAACGGGTCTCCTTTCTCGCTAATCTAACTCAAAAAGTGGATGAACAGTCTAAACTCCTTTTAGTTTTTACTAATCGATCTCTATCCACGTTATGCTTATCTGTATATTTGGACATTTTTAAAATGAATTAATAAATAGTAACCGTCTTTTTTGACTATCCTTTCCCTTGTGTATATGAAGGATAAAACCGAATGAACTTGGTACATAAAGAAATGAGATAAAAAAAGCTTGAGAATGTTTTTAAACTTATAAAACCGGATGTTTGAACTTGGTACATAAAGAAATGAGATAAAAAAAGCTTGAGAATCAACAACGGCTTACAACGTTGAGTCTGATCAGTGCAGAAATATACAAACAGTTATTATAAGCACGCAAAGTTGACAACGAAAAAAAGTTATGCTTTATTTAGAAATTTGAAATAGCAATGATTTCACGTGAAGAAAAAACATTTTATCGACTGATTTTTCACTTTATATTTATCAATTAAAAAATTCGAATTCATGAATATTATGTTTGTAAACATATTTGCAGTTTGGATACACAAAAATTTGGATAAGCTAATGTACTGGCTTTTTTTAAATTTAGAATATCATTTGTAAATACATTTCCCAAACTAACGATTTTTTTTCATTTTGTAGGAAAATGAAGAAACCATTCACTTTTTGCCAAGGAAAGTGCGAAAGAACATTTCAAGATAAAAGACAATGCGATGTGCTCACAAGAATGAAGAATTTATTTATGGTGAAAGCATGATTCCGAATTTTAAGATAAGTAGTCTCTTCATTTCCTTCATTCTTTTCTTCCTATGCTTCGCAACATTTTCCCTCATTTTTATAAGTTTTGCAACATCAACGCTGAAAGATGCGATCATTGATGTCAAGAGCAAGGCACAGAGAGAAACATCTTCTGGAGAACATGACGAGGATACGCAAATCGAACGTTTTCATTCGTTCCAAACGTCTCGAATTTTGACTGCTTTAATCGACGACAAAGAAAAAAGTAGGGAGCATCTGAGTCACGTGTATTACATTTTTCAAGCACTGGGCTATGACGTCACTTTGAATAGTTCGCTGAAGTCGTGGAATGTTTTGTGGCATCATGATTACCCCTTCACATCCCAAGAACTACACTTTTTGCAGAAAGAGCAATACGTTAATCATATACCAGGATT
This sequence comes from Nectonema munidae, assembly GCA_030549495.1. Lineage (NCBI taxonomy): Eukaryota > Metazoa > Nematomorpha > Nectonematoida > Nectonematidae > Nectonema > Nectonema munidae. Next base: position 115,092 of record JAUIRK010000554.1, read on the forward strand.
GCATATCATTACCAACAAATTAAATTTGGCAAATTTAAGTCTTAACAATGATTGGTCCAGGCGAAAGCCATTTATGCCAATCACCATTCAATTACCCATTACTTCTAACCAATTTCGCAAAATCATTAGTCAGTACGATGCGAGTACACGCTGGCTCATAAAAGGAAAAGATCACAGAAAAATAAAATTTGTCAAAACATTGGATTTGTTTCCAATGCTGAAAAAGAAGCAAATCATCCAAGAATTTTTAGAAGATCCCTTTTTAATAAGCGGATATAAATTCGATATCGGAGTTTATGTGGTTGTCACGAGTATAGAACCGCTCAGAGTCTATGCTTATGAAAAAGACATTTTGTTGAGATTTTGCAAAGATAAATACACGCCGAATGACTACGCAAACACTAAAAGCTACGTCATATCTGACGACTACAGACCCATATGGGAGGTAGACGAAATTGATAAAGCATATAACCAAGAGGAGAGTACGTTTAAGGCTTCGCTAAACGCCCACTTGTCCAGCAAAAATATCTCCAGCGACTTGATTTGGAAGCAGATTGATGAAATCATTGAGTCTCTCTTTCTCGAAGTTCACTCCAAAGTCCTTAAAGAAACAGAGAGGTACATGAACAGACAAAACTTCTTTGAACTCGTTCGTTTCGACTTTTTTCTCTCTTCCTCCTTGAAAGTCTTTTTGATTGAGGTAAATATGTCCCCTAATTTGAGCACAGCGCACTTCCAAGAAAATTACCTGCTGTACGAACAAGTGGTCTACAACACTCTCACTCTACTCGGATTGGACAATCCTTCGTTCCAGGCGTTCAGTGCAAGCATGCGTGAGATAAAGTCTTCGTATCGAGACATCAAACCCTTTTCCAGAACTTGTCAAGGTGAGTGCTTTGAAAGAAAGTTTGATGGATGCGAAACAAGGAGTGTTTGTTCGCTGTGCAAGTTTTGTCTCACGAAGGAACAAGAAAAGTACTTGGAGGCGGCATATGCTGAAAAAATGAAAAGCACTTCCTTCAAAAGAATCATCCCATTCTCCAATCCAAGTCTTCAAGAGAGTGTTGTGATGGGAACGAAAATCGGAAGCAAAGATTGGCATTCGATATCCAAGAATAATCAAATTTTGTTCACGTGGTTTTGGCACATGTGTCAATTAGATGCAAAATGGTGCTGAATCAATTCAAAATAGTGCTGCCCTTAAAAAGAAGAATGCTTGTTAAACATATAAAACTTTTTAATTTTTCTTTAATTCTTTTAATTTTCGACGAATCCTTGGAAAGTATCATTTTTCATACCAGTTCAGATAGAGGTGTCACCAGTAGGGACTGACGCAGAAAAA
>JAUIRK010000555.1:0-10671 GCA_030549495.1 Nectonema munidae
TGAAAATTTTATCTTCTCGACACAACTGGTAAAGGCATTTATTGATTCAGGAGTGAGCAAACTCTGCTGATATATAAATTTTTGTTTTTCGTGTTTACCTCTAACCCTTTCAACCATGATGTGAACGAATAAGAAATTAGGCGTTTTATTTTAAACAGTTTGCGTCGTTCGTATTATAGTTTTTTAGTTTGTTGGTTGTTTGATGCGCCATACATACATTAGCCACCTATGCTGGTTTACACACAACTGCGCGTTGCCCGGCAAACCAAAAAATACTTTCAAATACTTCAAACTTCCTCAGCCTGCTCGTGGTTGGAGTGCTTCCAGAACATGGAACAAATTGCGGAAAATCTGCCTTGTCCGACGAAAGCCGGACACAATACCGCCGTTTTTTCGGTCAACCTCCTTCGGAACCGGGCCGAATGGGAGGCTTCTCTACTGCTCCTTGCGGGAGACGTAGAATCTAATCCGGGACCTCAAATATGGATATGTGAAATTTGCAACACTCTCATTACACACAGACATACATCCATACTTTCCAACTCGACAAACAAACATTGGGTACACCTTAAATGCACAAAAACTACTCTAAAAAGTTACAACAACAAATGGAAATGCAACAGACACAACATAAATGACTCACTCTACTCGAAAAAAGAACATACTCAACAAATTGCCTTTCAACCAAAAACTACATCACACAAAGACTTAAAAATCAACATACCCGACAACAAAAAACTCAACATCATACAAATAAACATCAACGGAATAAGAAACAAAATAAGAGAACCCGAACACTTAGCTAACACGGTTCACTGTAATTCCATCGCGGTAACTTCATCGTGGTAATTTCATCGCATAGTAAATTCATCGTGATGCAATACATCGTCGGTATTTTCATCGTTAAGTATTTTCATCGTAGAGTAATTACAACGTCATATTAATTTTATGCTTGACGCTCAATGTTTTTTTGTAAATATCCCTTTATAATTTTTTTAAGTTTATTACGAACTTTTGTAAAAGTTCTAATATCATAAAAAACTAATTCTTAAATATAAGGTTTTCATATTATCAGGCTATAATGACAAAATAAAACAATATCTCTTTCTGACTTAAATAGCCTTGAAATATGTATAAATTTCTTAATATTTAAGGAAAGTTAAAAAAAAAGTATCTAATTTAATTAAAAAAAATAATATATATATATTAATCTTTGTGTTTTTTTAGTTTCATAAAAATCCCCTTAACCTATTTTAACCTTCGATTATCTTGTGCCACCGCAAGGAAGTAATGATTAATCCATAAATCTCGCGATGTAATCACTATACGATGAAAATACTTGACGATGAAAATACCAACGATGTATTGCATCACGATGAATTTACTATGCGATGAAATTACCACAATGAAGTTACCACGATGAAATTACCGCGATGAAATTACCACGATGAAATTACCGGATACCAGCTAACACACACAACGCAGACATAATCACAATACAAGAAACAAAACTAACCGCAAAACACAAAACACCTAACATCACAAACTACACCCCCATCCGCACTGACAGACAACACAAACAAGGAGGCTTGCTAACTTATATACATAATCGCATCATCTTCTCACCTCTCACTACTCCACTTCACATTAACCAACGCAAAACAGAAATACAAACTATCAAAATTGTACTCACTCCAAAAAGATCGATATACATTTCCAACTTATACATACCCCAAAGAGACACAACGAACCCAAAACACAATTCCGAAGACACCGACATCACTAACACTCTCGCATACCTCACAACTCTCGAACCCAGTATCATCACCGGGGACATCAACGCACACTCCACACTGTGGCACTCATCTTACGAAGACCACCGAGGCACACACATAGCAGAAATAATAGAAAACAGCAATCACACAATTCTAAACACAAATACAGCAACAAGGAAACCCCCCCCCTCCCCCCCCCCCCCAACCAAGCACAACAATCCACATCACCCGATATAACATCTACAACAAACACACTAGCTAATAACATAACATGGAACACGCTCACTACCCTCAGCTCGGACCACTTACCTATACGTACAAAATACAATACCAAAACTTCATTTAAAACACACCAGCCACTTCAATGCTACACCAACTACTCTAAAGCTAATTGGACAGCGTACACAGAGGAAATTGAATCCTCCCTTCAAAACATTGAACCCCCCAGCAATGTCCACACAGGAACAAAATTTCTAACAAACTTAATACTCATGGCAGACAAACACCACATCCCTCGTGGAAAAATACACAGCAATAAAAAGCTCCTTTCCACTCACATCAGAACACAAATAGACTACAGAAACAAAGTTCGACAAACGAATCATAAAGATCCACTTATACCCCAACTAAACACTCACATTGACAAACTTATACAACACAAACTTGAAATCTGGAAGAAACATATCACAAATTCTTGGGACCATAAGACTGATACACACAAACTATGGAAAACAATCTCAGGACTCATGAATAAAAAACCCCAATCAACATCCAACGCAACTATCATATTTAACACGAAAACAGCATCCACTAACAAAGAAGAGGCAACCTACTTCAACAAACTCTTTACCAGCACTTTGCCCCACACAACACAGAAAGAAAACAGACTAGTCGACAAACATACCAAAAACCTACAAAAAACCTCAATAAACATCACCACAAGAGAAACCTAAAACGCCATTCTTAACTCACGAGCAAATAACTCAACAGGGCCAGACAATACCAATATAAGGCACCTCAAACACTTAGGTCCCAGAGGACTAACATATCTAACCAACCTATACAATCTCTCACTCAACACGAACACTATTCCACACATCTGGAAAGAATCTAAAACAATTCCCATACTCAAGCCAAATAAAGATCACACCCAAGGTACCTCATATCGCCCCATATCACTACTTTCTCCTTTAGCAAAAATTCTAGAAAAAATCATTCTAAATTATATAAGACCTGCTATCCCGCTACCTTCACACATGCACGGATTTAGATCACAACACTCCACAGTCACAGCTCTTCACACCATCAATAATACAATCACGAAGGGATTCAATAACAAAAAACCACCACAACGCACAATAACCGCATCACTAGACATGAGCAAAGCCTTCGACTCCGTTCATATACACACACTGATAAACAAAATACACAATACCAACATACATAATGCCATCATTAAATACATATCCAACTACATTAAAGGACGCACACAATTCACTGTATACAATAACTGCTCATCAACACATAACAATATAAAATCTGGCGTACCACAAGGTGGGGTACTCTCACCAATGCTTTTTAACATCTACCTCTCAGACATACCTAAGCCACCAGAGAACATAAAACTTGTAACTTATGCAGATGACATAACAATACTTCCATCGCATCAAAAACCTCACATAGCACAACAACAAATTCAACCCTACATACAAGAAATTCACACATGGACAAAAACAAATTTCCTAACACTAAATCCTCTCAAAAAACAGCGACACTATTCTCCCCCGAATTCAAAAAACACTCGACTTGTATATCGAAAACACACAAATCCCTACAGTAAAAAATCCCACAATTTTAGGACTGACATTCGACACTCAACACACTTTTCTCCAACACATCAAAAACACAACACAAAAGGCACAGAAAACCATAGACATACTCAAGCAACTAACATCATCTCACTGGGGCAAAAACAAAGAAACCCTACTAACCACTTACAAAAAAATCACAAGACCCATACTCGAATACGCAAGCACAATATGGTCACCAATCATATCAAACTCTAACACACAAAACAATGCCCTAAGAATTATATCCGGTTGCACAAGAGACACAAACACACAACATCTACACGAAGAAACTAGAACCCTGCCTTTAAATGAACATCTCAGACTACAAGCCTCTCAGCTCAGACAAAAAACTCTACTCCCCGACCACCCACTTCACTACATCACGACACAAGAAAAACAAACCAGAAACAAAAAACAAACCATTCACCATAACCAAAACTACACCGTTAACAACGACACAACTCCCTAGACAACAACACTCCTTACAATAAAACAAAACACAAAGCAAATACACACCAAAATTGTAAACACATACCTCACAAACAGGCAAAACCATAAACTCACCAGCACCAAGCATCAACCCCAACGAAGAAGCACTCTCCCATCACATCCGACGCACACTATCACAACTTCGCGCCAACAAATCACCACTACTAAACTCATACATGAATAAAATATCACCGAGCACACACCCTTCACCCGAATGTCCTTTATGCCACTACCACACACATGACACACAACATCTATTCAACTGCAAACATATCACAACCAATTCGAAACCGATAGATCTCTGGGCGAATCCCGTAAGTGTCTCTGAGTTGCTTTCCAGGTGGTCTTCGAAACTAGAGTGGGAGAGCAGGACTGAGACGCGAGGGTTCACTCTTCAGATGTCGAATGGTGAATGAGGTCGACAACAACAAATAAGAAATGATCAAGACAACATATGAAGAAAATATGATGCTGGTTTACTATTGTTGTACTCTTATGACACACGATGTGGACATTTGTTATTATATCTCTATCTGCGCTTGTGCAATGTATCGATAAACTTCGCAATTGGTAAACTGAGGAGCACATTTTGTTCATACACAATTTTCTGATAAATCTTTCTGGCTTCTGATGACATTATTCACCTTCATCCATCGTGATTTTTCTTCTCATGTCTACCACCTCCTTTTCTGATGTTGAGTCTTCTGAAAAAAGTTCTTCGTCTTCATCACATTCTTCTTACAGTAGTTTTGACAGTGACTTCAATATTACTGATCAAGCCTTGGTTGCTCCTGATGGAACTGAATGTGTCTGGTTTAGAGGACCCCTCCTACTTTTCTGTTTTGAACATGTGCAAACGTTTGATAAAAGATAGTAGCATCCCAAAAGGTTGTAGATTATACACTGATCGATTTTTTACTGGTCATGAACTTCTCATTTGGTGTAATGGCCAAGACGTTTCTTTGTGTGGAACAGTTATGGCTAACAGAAGGTTTATTCCTTTTATATTCAGGCCACCCCATCTCAAAGAGTAAAAATTATGTAAGTGTGAGAGTAGAATAATTTACATAAAATTTGCTTCTTTGACTGCCTACATACCAAGAAATCTTCTAAAAACTTCAAATTTGTGTATATTCTATCCTCACAACATAAAAATCCAAGAGTAAGCAATGTTCATTCTAAACCTGACAGCTTATTTATTATCTTATAATGAATATAAAGGAGTGGGGATGTTGCTAATAAAATGCTCAGAACCTACAGGTCTTACAAGCCTAATAGAAAATGGACGCATGCAGTTTTTTTTAACTATTTACTTGAACACCTGGATAATTGCCAAGTTCAACTCGCCTGACAAATTTCCTTCAAACAAAGAAAGTGGAAGAAAAGTTTTCATACAGAATTTATCCTTTCTGGCCGAAGAATCAATGAAAACAAGATCAATGATATCGGGAAGTACCCTTAGCTATCAGAAACTTACTCTCTTTTTATGGTTTTTCTCAAGACACTACTCAACCAACGACTTCCACCTCAAGATCTTTGTGTTACCTTTGCAAATTAAAAAGAAAAAAAGCATCTAAAAATGTGAAAAGTGCAAAAAGTTTGTTTGCAATGTACATTATAGAATATTGTGTTCTGAATGCTTAGTCAAATCATATAAATTTAACGCCAAATATACTAACTTTTACTTTAATTTCAAAATTTTCTTTTTTTCAAAAGAAATAAAATAATTTTTTTTGCTAATTTTATTTGATTTTGATTTTTTTATCCTAACGAGAACTTTTACATGTTACTTTTGAAAGAAGTTTCTATGATGGATATTTTAGAAAAATGTATTTTAAATTGGCAATGGATAAAATTGTCCGTCAAGCGAGGGTTAATAAATGGTCGGTTGCTATGAGCAGTTATATGTTTTGCAACTTTGTCGTGTTTATGCTATAGGGGGTAAATTATTTATTTTATTGAAGATAAATGATGTCATCCAAATGTAGGAGGGAGTATCGCCCGCCTCCAAACTCACAACTGAAGTAGATACAGCACACTACAAATATAAGGATTTATGTAAAATGAATGCCTTAATACGATTAAATTATGTTAGAAGGAACTTATAATAATTATGAATAATTTGGTAAATAAAATAGTAAAAAAAAAAGCAAAACCATCAGTAATTATAGGAGTTATTGAATTTAGAAAATATAAAAAGGCAAATACAGATATGGAAGATAAGATTTCAAGTAGCTTTTCCAATCAATGCCCAATGAGAAGGTAAGTTCGAAGAGTTTATTAAATGTAATCAAAGAATAAATGATAATATTATAAGAACATTTACACAAAAACAATATTTCATTTGATAAAAATCCCCTAATTATGCAAATAAGTTATTAGGTGTCTTTAAATTATTATCCATAAACATTTCATACAATCTTTATATTCCCAAACAGACAGCACGGTTTTGATCAAGGTGCTTTTATTTTTGTAGTGCAATGGGGATCGTAGTAAACGGTTTTTAACGTTTACTTCAAATTTAAAATAAATAATATTTTAGAGACAATATAAATAAAATGAAACATATAAATATCTATAGGGTTAAAATTTACCTTTACTAGGCGGTTGAAGACCCCAACCATCAATAACAATCAAACACAATTTCTTCATTTAAAAATGGACAAATAAAGGTGAGTAAAAACTGGGTAAAATAATGGTTAAAAAATAGATAAAAAACAAATTTAAATATTTCCTCTTCTTTTTAACCTTCAATAGTTTTAATGATTTTTAACATCAGAATCAAAAAATTCACCATAACGAGACATCATATTCAAATGTCATAAATTAAATTTATATGTGCCCAAACACTAACTTTGAGATTACATAAGACAAAATTTAAATCATAAATATTATTAGCAGCAAACAGTGGCGAAAAATGTTATCACTTATTTTTGCCACTTTAAAAGCAAAATATAAAATTAATTTTTAATTAATTTTTAATATTTTTTTATAAATATAAAGAGTACTGTCTCTGAAAATATTTAAAGAAGGAGAATTAACAACGAAATCAGGCAAAGAATTCCACTCATTTATCATTCGTTGTGAAAAGAAATCTTTTCAAAAATGACTTTATGCAATGACACTTTCTAAACTTACAAGAGTCAAATCTTTGCAATCTTTTGAAGAATTCTGATAAAACTTGTGAAATTGTTCTCAAATTACCATTTGCAATATTGAATACATTAACCATATGATTTCTTTTGAATCTGTACATCATCGAAGGCAAATTCAACCTTTGTAGTTTTTCTTTATATTTTAGATGTTTCATTCCAAGAATCTTTTTGGTGATTGTTCTCTGGACTATTTTAATGTTTGTTTCATCACAGGAATAAAAAGGATAAGCAATCACGTTTCCATACTCTACAATCTATCTAATAAGTGTTTTATATAGAAGAAGAGCTATGTTGGCATCAAATAAAGCAAAGCATTTGTGCACTTTATGAAAAACTTGAAAAGCCTTTGATACACTCATTGAGATATTTTCCCTACTATCACTATTAGTGTTGACAATTACATCAAGATCTTTCTGTGTATACACTTTTTTCAGTTTATGTCCGCCAATGAAGAATGATTTATCATTTTGTAATCCAATTTGTTGTTGAGTACACTTGTCTAAGTTCAGTCTCATTCTCCATCAACTACAACATAGAAAGATGTTAATTAAGCTACTCTGCAAGCTAGCTTTACCAGCAGTATTAGACACATTGTAAATTTTAATATCTTCGGAAAACACTTTTAGTTTGGAGCTAACTATGTTTAAGAAAATATTAAATAGCAAGGGACCTAGAACAGATCCTTTCGGTACACCACTTGTAACTGGGTTTTTTTAAAACTCCCATTTACAACAATAATTTGTTTTCTATCTTTAAAGAAATCAGTTAATAATGACAGTAAGTTTCCTTTTATGCTAAATGATTCTAGCTTATCAATCAAATATTTATCTGCAATGGAGTCAAAAGCTTTGTGAAAATCAAGGTTAATCACATCAATTTTATCATTGAGCACAAGTAGATGAACCAAATCGTTTTGAAACTCTTATAGGTTCGTTATAAACTCAGAGTTACAAAAGTATGGTTTTTTTTAATAAATATTCTTCTTAAATGAAAAATATCTAAATTGATTCTATTTAATAGAAAAGAAAGAAATTTATTAGCGTACACATGTTTGTTGTTAAATAACAATCAAAATATTTTACAAAATTACAAATTATTGTAAAAAATAAGTAAAAACAATTTGTGTAGCTTGGCCCACATAAAGACTAACAAAGTAAACTAACAAATTATTTCATTTTACTCAGCATCATTCAAAAATAGTTAAAAATCTAAATAGATACAAGCTACAAAAAGTAAAATAACTTTTAACATTTTGCAATGATTTGCTTTTTATAATAACTTTTAAGGAAAAAAAGTCTTTCAGAAAAAGTTATAGAGCTTCAACATAAAACTAAAAAATTTTAGAGCATAACTTAAGTTTTTTGAAAACTAATTTGACGTAACCCATACAGCATACTCTATGGGTGGCATGGAATGTTGGTTGAGATGATGGACTCAGCTCGTATCAGAGATGATACGAATTTGTTCATAGTTTGACATAAGCGGTACATCAGTGCCTTGCCAATGAAAATACACCCGCTGCATCTTACCTTTTACTCAAAATTGAAAAATTTGCTACATAATTAACATAAGAGAGAAAGGAAACAAAATAAACTAATAAAGCAATTTTCACTATTTTAAAATGGAACTGTCTGTTCTCAGAATAATTTTAAAATAATAGGAGGCATAAAGAAATAGAGTTTATTTGATATTTTCATGTTTTTATAAGCAGCAAAAGCCAACGTTTAAGTAGCTAACCCATATAATTAAAAAATTATTTAAACTAACGGTAGACAGACATTTCGCCCCATAGATAATTTGCCCCCTGGACAAATTGTCTCATAGGCTTTTTGTTTCATCCATCTTTGCTTATTATATGTGTAAAATTAATAAAAAATTTTATATTCTTGTTTATTTTATCTCTATTAAATTATTTCAAATTAATCATTTTATCTCTTAATTTTTTAGAATTGTCCATGAGACAAATTGTCTTATGAAAAAAATGGGGCGAATTGTGCATGAAACAAAATGTCTTATGAAAATAATGAGGTGAATTGTCCATTGGACGAACTGTCTTATGAAAATAATGGGGCGAAATTTCCGAGGACCAAACTAACATAAATCAAAGTATAAGAGAAAAGAAAATCATTGCGTTTTTTTTTAATATTTGTCTACAAATAAAATTGTGACAGCTGTGATAAATAGATCAAGTCCATTTTTAACAACTGAAAAATTTTGTTTCGATATTATATTTTTATTATAATAATCACAAATTTTCTTTAAAAAAATGATTTAATTAATTATGTACAGTGTTACTTATAAAATTTAACAATCGAACATTATTAAAAATATCTCTGCTCAAATATTAAGCAAATAGAGTATTCTTGCTTTTAAACCGAATAGCTAGTCAAAATATTTAATCCTAAATAGCTATTAAAAAAATTTCTTGACTTGAAAAAATTAAAGTTTTCAAATGTTACAAAATGTAACAAACATATAGATTAAATGACCTTTGTTGAAAAAAATATCTTAGCGCGAGTCTAACAATATTCATTGTTATAAAATTGTAACGATTGAAAACTATTTTAATTTAACTCTAAATGCAAATTAGATAGAAGCAGTGGTGTAACCAGAAAAAAGTTGATAGGCGGGGGGGGGGCACAATTTAAAAACAAAAAAACGAGAGCAACATTTTGTATACTTTCTAGATCCTTTCATTGGAGAAATTTTCACAAACTGATATCGTATAAGATGCATGGCGGCATCCATGCGGTACATAAGAGAGTGGGCACGCCCCCTCTTGCCCCAGCCTAGCTATGTCACTAGAGAGAAGAGAACTGAATGAGATAGGAGAGCTTAACAAGAGAAGAGGGCTTGAATGAAAGAAGAGAGCTTGAGTGAATGATTGAGTCTTAGCAGAGAAAGCGGAAGAGAAAAACAAGAGACAGAAAGAGAAATAGAATCACTGTGACAGAAGATGAGAAAATCTAGTGGATCATCAACATGTGTTTGCTCTGTGACCTGTGTGCATATTGAAGCAATGGATTATTATTATATAGCTCTCACACATCGTCTGTAAAATATGTTCGATAGGAATTTCAGAGCAGCTTGGCATGAAGTTTGATTGATTCGAAAGTCTGCATTCCATTTTTTATTCTCTTATCTCATGTATTTATAAATTTAACTTTTGTTTATTTAAGCTATACTTGTTGGTTTGCAAAAAAATTTTTTTTATATATTCAACTGGAAAAATCTAATTCACGGCCATATTTGGCTATTGATTTTTCCTATAATGATAATCTTGAAAAAGATAATATAGCTCTTCATGTGAATATATATTATAAATATTAACATATATACACATTGTTTACTCCACTTTATTATTTTTGGGAACTCTCTTTTTTTATAATAAAATTCTCTCTC
>JAUIRK010000558.1:0-12048 GCA_030549495.1 Nectonema munidae
ACCTTAGCAGGACGGAACTTTTTTAGAGCAACACTAAGGACGGTTAATGGGAGTTTTACTCCAATTTTTAAAAAGTATATTTCTTTTTTTTAATAAAGCTTTAGCATATCAAAGTCCTTTTAAGAATGTTTTTGTTCAGTTTGATATGTTTCCATGTTTTTTATACGAAAAAAATCAAAAAACTTATTTTAGAATTAACGCCATCTATAATAAAAAAGGAGTTTGTTTTAGTTAACGTCATCTATAATAAAAATAAAAATTGCATTTGAACTTCCATAACGTTTACACTTATTAGATATACATATCTAAGAAAAAATTTTAAATTCATCTATTATATTATTTGTTAAATTATTTCAACAAACGCTATTTCATATGCAAAAAAGGAATATTAATCATAGATTAATATTTAGTTTTTTTCAAATATATAAAAAAAAAATGAACTAACATTTATTCAACTATTATAAAAATACAACACACGAGTATTATAATAAAAAATTCGTAAATATTTACAATTATTATGTGTTTCTGCACTTTTTACACATAAATAAAGTATGGCTTTTACAAATGAATTTTCCACATACACTGCATTTTCGTGTTCCCCTTTTTCTTGGCTTACAATCAATAAAAGAACAATATCTTCGTTGAACTGATGTAGTTGGGTTCTCGTCAACATCAAAAAACCCGTAAAAAGATAATAAGTTTCTGGTAGATAAGCGAGTAAATGAACTTTGACTTCTAATCAACATGCATTTTTCAGCTAAAAGTAGAGAAAGGTGTTTTATAAAGCATTTTCTTCCTCCTCTTGAAACTGACGGGTATGCATCTGAATCATTAGCTCTCATAATTACCCAGCTATTATTAACTGCAATAACAAGAAAATTTGTAAAAATTGCAACTGGCCAACGTCTAGAAGACTATAACAGCTGTAATTTCTTGCCATTCTGTTAAAAACATCCACTCCAGATTTAAATCTATTATAATCTAGAATAGTTTGAGGCTTTTTTCTGGGCCCAAAAGTATCTATTTGTGATAGATGTTGACTAGATAACACATAGACTGGTTTGAAGTTTTTTTTAGAATGTTTTTCCGGTATATAAACTGTTAACGAAGAGGTTTCTGAATACAAAAATCTACTCTCACAATCATTCAAACCCAGACCTTTTAAATGCGCTGGACGGACTACATGAGGCATGAACCTTCTATTACTTCTTACCGTACCACAGATTGTATAGTTTTGAATTTTGGCCCAATTAAACAAATCCTGGGCCATAAAAAACCTATCTGCATAAATACCAATACCGGTCGGCAAGCAAGAAATATTTACCAATCTTTTTACTATATTATTGGGTTTAAAATGATCCCTGTCCACTAAACCACTTTCATAAATTTCGCTACAAAAAACAAAAAAACTGGACGAGTCTACACAGTGATAAATTTTCATACCATATCGACCTGGCTTGGATGGGTCGTATACTTTTATAGGTGACCTGCCTCTATACTTGACGAGCTGCTCGTTAATTGTAACGCAATTAGATGGTGACCAATATTTATGAAAGTTTTAGAAGAAAAAATTTTGTAAGTATCTTATCGGAGCTAATTTATCTGAACTATTTCTTGTAGTTCTTGAATCAAATCTTATAAAGGTACGAATAAGAATGAATACGTCTCTACTGATTGCAGCTTTTAAAAAAGGGGTTCCATACTTTTCAGAAAAAAGATGTTTGACATCAATCTGCTGATCTTTAGACTGCCCAATGTAAAGAATACAGGCTAAGTATGCTAGCAAATGTTCCATTGAAAACCTTTTATATAAACTTTTGAGGTTCTCCAACAAACAATTAGGACTTCTACAAAAAAAATTTAACTAAATAATGTTTTCTAATAGAAAATTACTTGTAGTTTTCTTCCATTCTTTCTTTTGTGCAGACAAAAATATGGTTCAAAAGAGATTCAGTGAAAAAAAGATTAAACATTTTCAAAGGATCTTTCAAATTTTTTGCCGTATCTTTTGGACCTGGTCTACTTGAGATGATATTAGTTGATGATCTTCTTCCACAAATCTCTTTCGGTTCCCAAAAAAATTGGGTTCCATCTGGTGCTACAAGGGACACATCTTCGCAAAGAGCCGTTTCTTCATCGCTTGAATCTGTTTGCCCTTCGCTATCAACTGAATTTTGAATTTCATATTCACTATTTGAAAAAACGTCAGAACCAGAGGTTTCTCCTCCATCACTACTTGTATAAAAACTTGAGGAGCTCATAATAAAATTTTGCGAAGTAACTTAGGAAATCCAAATGAAGATTGTCAAGAAATGGAAGAATTATTACACATACACAAATAAAGCAAGAGAGAGAGTTTTGTGTAATCTATACGCGATTCTTCACTATTCATTCATGAAAAGGAATTATTTACCAAATGTGGTAAGAAAAAAGATAACAAATGCATAGACAATTATATATGGTTCCTGTAGTCAATGGAACAATTGAAGTCACTCTAGCCGCATGCGTATTCTCGATAAAAAAAATCAATATCAAGTAAGAGTTCTTTGTGTTTGAAATCATATGTTGATTTATTTCTGCGTTGTATGATGTGTCTTTTATTACCCAGATAATACCATGACACAAATTCAATAAGGAGTCCATTCTCTTCATTTTTTTATTCAAGTACGCAACCATGCGCTGTTCAACAAATCGATCTAAAAAGCTTATCTAATTTTTTTAATCTTTTTTACTTTTTATAAAATATTTTGCACTCTAGAAAAATAAATTTATAAAAACAAAGTTTTGAATAGTGATCAATATAATTTTTTCACAAAACTACATAATCATACGTTTGTTTGTTTTGTTACTTCTTTTTTCTTTGTAAATAAAAAAAATATTATAGTTCTTCTTTTTAATTTTTTATATATAATATTTTGCACTATGGAAAACAAATTTATGAAAACAAAGTTTTGAATATTGAACAATATAGTTTTTTTCACAAAACTACATATTCGTACGCTTGTTTGTTTTGTTATTAGCTAATAATGAAAGACTTGCTATAATACCCAAAGCGAAGGAAATAATAGAAACATGATTTTCGAACGTCATGTGTTTCAAAAATAATCCTCAGAAAAAAATTCTAAATTTGAAATCCACTTCAAATTTATATTTTTATAACTTGTTTAAGGTTACAACTTAAGTTTTTCATAAAAACATATTAATTTTAGATGGCGTTAAATTTAAATTTCGTATAAATTACTATAAATATTTTTTCATGTGGTGAAAATTTTATATTTCTTTTTATCTTTAAAACCCATTAAAAAAAATAAAATACCACCACGTT
Source organism: Nectonema munidae (assembly GCA_030549495.1). Lineage (NCBI taxonomy): Eukaryota > Metazoa > Nematomorpha > Nectonematoida > Nectonematidae > Nectonema > Nectonema munidae. Next base: position 3,326 of record JAUIRK010000558.1, read on the forward strand.
AGCATATCGACTAGCTATATTTTTCTATCAGAAAAAGAGATTTTAAATATTTACTAGCCAAAAAAAGCCCTACTCCGTCCTTCTAAGGTTAATCAATCTCACCAGTTTTTCGGATACTCCCTTTTTACGCAAGCACCAATAAACTACTTCCCTGGGAATTGTATCATATGCCTTCTCTAAATCCACAAATTCGCAAAAAGTTTCTTTTCTATTTGTTGTCTTGTGATAAAAATCGCGTCTATTGCGCTTTTTCCAGGCATAAATCCAAACTGTTTTTGGTCTATTTTTATCACCGACCGGATTAGCTTGTCTATAATTCTTTCTAGAACTTTCAGTCCATGCTCCACTAACTTCACTCCATAACTATCACATTGCAAGATGTCTCCTTTCTTTTTCCAAATGGGCACTAGTAGGCTTTTTCCCCAGTCTTCAGGTATTTTTTCATTTATCCAAATTCTTCTAAGCAAGTCTACCATTCATGATAAAGTTGTATGTCCTCCTGCTTTAATCATATAAATACTAACCTCAGTAAGCCCAGGTGCTTTATAATTCTTCATCTTTCTGATTTGCTGCAATACTTCATCTTCATCTATTATTATTATTATTATCTTTTCTGGTCCTTCAAAGCTACATCTAACTCTTCTTTTCTATTTCCATTATTGAGGAGTTCTTCAAAATATTCTGCCCATCTGTTCTTAACTCCTTCTACATCAAAGATTATTTTTCCTTCATTATCTTTAATAATAATGACATTTCCAATATCCTTCCTTTGAATTTAAATCATCATAGAGTTTTTTGGTCCCTCGATTTTTTGCAATCGCAATAAACCTTTTGGCTTCTTTCTTCTTTGCTACATACGCTGCCTTGTCTTCCTTCAAGTTTGTTTTTCGCCACTTCTTAAAAGCCATTTTTTTCTCTTTTAATACCTTTCTCAAATTTTCTTTCAACCCCATGTTTCTTTTTGCTTGAATCCTCTAGACTTATTGCGTCCCAAGACTTTTTCACTCACTGATATCAAACTCTTCTTTATCTTACCCCACATTTTTTCTATATCCTCGCTCTTTTCTCCTTGTGCACGTACCTTTTTTTTTATAGCTTTCATAAATTCAAATCTTATTCCAGTTTCCTTCAATTTCTTGTCTTTTTGAATGTTTTCTGTATGTTTTGTTTCTATAGCAGTCCAGTAGAAGCAATGTGTGTTGGCTGACAATTTCACTTCCAGGAATAGCCTTACAATCTTTTAAATTTTTTGCATCTTTTTGAGATAAAGTCTATTTGACTTTTCTTACTACCACTTATGTATGTAATCAGATGATCTATCTTCTTTCTTTATTTTGTGTTGCACACTGTTAATTCATTTCTCTCAGCCATTTGTAAAATTCTTTCACCATCTTCATTCCTTTTTCCATACCCATGTCCTCCATGTATTTTCTTGAAGCCATCACAATTTTCTCCAACGTGTCCATTCAAATCACCTCTAATTAGCAATGCTTCATCTTCTTTTACTTCCCAATCATTTCTTCTAAACTATACATGAAATTTTCTTTTTCCTTGTATCCATTCTGCGGTGCGTATGCGGGCGGATATAAGGTTTACCAGCTTATCTTCTCCTGCCAGCTTGACTTGAATTAATCTATCTCCCTTTCTTTTCACATCCATTACCTTATTCTTCCACTTAGATGAGAGTATAATCCCTACTCCATTCTTTTTGTTCGAGCTTCCACTGTAAATAATTTTAAATCCTTCCCCTATTTCCTTAGCAGCATTGCCTCCCCATCTTATTTCCTGCACACAGATTACTTCAATACTTATCTTCTTCATTTCTTCTATCAACTATAAGGCCTTGCCTGTCATCGATCCTACATTCCATGTCGCAAACCTCCAGTCTTTCTCGCTTCTCCCAAAAGTTTTTCCATCATTCTTTTTGACGTAGGCAGTTCGACATGCTCACCGAGTACTTTGAGCTTTGACATTTTTTTGTTGCAATTTTCAAAATTAGTGGTCTGGAAATACCATGGGAGACCAAATATTCAAACAATCCTTTAAAATAGAGTGTATTCAGCGCATACCTAAAGTCCTAAATTTATAAGACTACTTAATATTTCTGTACACCTCTCTTCATGCCGCGTGAGTATGATTTGAGATTTCATAAGTTGTTGTATGGGCAGCCTGTGATCCTGACCGTCAAGAAGAGAAACGGGTCATCATCGACTATCTCAGTAAAGAAGAAATTGTTCTTCAGAGAGACATTATAAAGCTGCTAAAAAGTCCACCTCTCCACCCTCTTTGATGTACACGATGTGTATCAGAGAAAAATGATTGAGTATTGAGAAAGCGAGATACTTCACTAAATTAACATCAGAACTAAGGTATTACTAGGTGAATTTAGGGCGCAACATGAAAGCTGTGCTACCGTATTTTCCTTACCAGTCGATGAGCTACAATGCTTTGAGGCTGAACAAATTCCTTAGTGGTGCTGCAAATATGCGACAGTGTCTTCATGTATCAATAGATTTTTCTAAGTAGTGCTTACCCAATAAACTCCCTATGTTTGGGAAGAGAGCACCTTGTGGCTTACTATCTATGAGGGAAGGAATGTTTCAACGGGTTTGGACCCTCCACCAGCATGTTGTCTCCTCTATAACACCTATAGTTTAGGATTTGAAGTAGACCTAATGGGCTTGGAAGATAACCAGGTCCTTATGGCACCTCTCTTAAGGAATCAACCTGCACAGCTTATACAAGAATCACTCCATACCGCCCTTGATGTAATTTCTAGGGAGACTGGGCTGCCATTAAAACTGGAAGAGACCTACTCCTCCTTTAACTATTTTGAGTATAACAAACAATCATATCTCCATTGAGTAAGAATTCCCTTAGACTTCAAATACATCAGCGGTGCAGGAGGGGAGGCAATGGAGATTGCTCCCTCACTGAACCTACAACTAAGTGCTATACACTCCTCTGGAGTCAGTGCTGCTGGAGAATCGATCTCACCACTCGCTGCTTATATGACATGTAGTTTTGAATGTCTCATTAGAATTAGCCACCACTGCCTTACAATTGCAACTCATCAACTGGCAGCACTTCTCGTCGTTAGCAGGGCACTAGGTAGCTTGAAAGTTACGCCGTATGCTAGTTATTGTGGGAGGGGCCATCCTGACAAATCAACAGAAAATCTCTACTATTTGTAATGTACTATTGACGCAGACTCGTTACCCATGATCACTCGAGGGGTCTTCTCACTTCCGATATACCCGAGACGAGATATAAACTGGACGGCCGTTTCTCGTGACCCTTACACTATCCCGACCATCCTCTCGGATGATATGGGGTTATGGATTCGGAACAAGGTCGAGCAAGGGTTGCCTTACATTACAAAGAATAGGTTTTTTTAAATGATCTTCAGAGTATATCAACCCTCTCCTTCAAGTTATACTCTGCTCTGTTTCAGTATTCCAATCTAGCACTAATCGAGCGTGCAGTGGGTCGGTTTCAGAAGTCTACGTCTGTGGGAAGACTCCTGGAAGGTATTGTGTCTCTCGCTGAACTTATCAGGACATCCAGAAATCTTGACACTGAGCAAATAATATTCTACACTACGTCCCAAAGAAGGCAGAACCTTTTGGTACGATTAATGCTACAACATCCGTGCCCCACGCAGAGGCTGGATAGGTTTAGACGAGAGTTATTCTCACCAGAACTAGTAAACCCCTCTGGTGCGAGTGTCAGCCATCAGGGAAAGCTCCTAAGATGGAGTGAGATTACAGAAGACCAGGTTGAACTCGGTATTCATATTTAAGTATCAACGAGTTTTATGCAAACACTGAGAGCTCGGGGTCAGGCACCCCTTTATTTTGGTGCAGCCACACAAGTTCGTAGGTTACAGTCTAGTTTCAGCTAACTTAATCCTTCCCCAAAAGGAGAATCTGCGATAAAGCTAGCAGAACTATTGGATGGTAAGGGGGTGATCCCCATCTGGACCGTCTAATTAAAATACTCATTAGTGAAAAAACTAAATCGGATATTAATGTACTCACCAGTAATATCGGCCAAGTCCTGGGAGGTTGTTTCGAACATCGTGGTGAGCATCTGTATATTAATCGAAGGGCATAGGTTAATTTGCCAGGCAATATTACGACCATGTGCGATTCGCATATATTCGGCTATAAACTATACCAGAAAAAGGACGATTTCACAAGTATGTATCAATTGCTCCACGTGGCTATTATTTCATTAACACGCAGGTGTCTTCTGGGTGAAGATGTTAGCGGTGAATGGGGGCTTACCCTTAGTTTAACTGGTTGCACTAGAGCCATTCCAGCACAGGAGTACAGACTACTTAAAGTTCCTGTTTATACCGGCATTCAACTGTCCGCTAAATAGGAATTTATTTTTAACCAAATAGGCCAGTTCTCATATGGTAGGGATAATCTTGAGTCTGCCCATGCGTATATTGCTTACCGGCTTTACTTAGAAATACTCAATTAGGACAATTACCCTAGGAATTCATTGAGAATATATGAGAATGCTAATGACTTGACACACCACACAGACGTCAATGTAACCGAACTAAGCATGGCTAATGGGGAAATAAGTATACTGTATCTTGCCAATTACCTGTGGGCAGATGAGGTGGTCTGTCACAAGATGAAGCATTTTCTCACCACAACTAGCAAATATCAACACACGCCCTATGAAAGCATAATAAATGCTTTCTTAATTCCTAGACAACAGCAATGCTTGCTAGATGCATGTCCAGGGCACCACCGAATCGACATAGAAAACAAGGCAGGTCGATGTTTGCTCTTTTACTACCTCCTTGTAAGAGAAGCATTCAAATATCTCGGGAAAATAAAAATTCTTCTCCCTGTTTTGTCCCTAAAATTAGTCACGGTCTCCTCCAGCTGGTGAGAGAGAACTACCAACCTGGTAATAACAACACACAGGAACTCAATCTTTCCACCTCGGTTGAGGTATTAGAGATCATTCAATCTTACGGCATTGGAATTTCAGGATCAGAGGCAAGCTGTCTCAGGCTCCTCAGATGTCGTGGCAGAGAACACTCACCTGCAACATGTACATTCCATGACTACCCCAAGAGCAGTATCGCTCAATTAGGCCGATCGGAAGTTAACAATTTGTGTGGTTAGGGTTATAATGTGTTTGCATCCCAAATCTGCTCCTTGCAGCATTTCTTGAGCACTGAGGTGGTTTGCACAGTATGTGACCATTGTGGTGCCATATGCGTGGCTCTAGGTCACAACTATACAGGTATAAAAGAGCATGAGTATGCCGTAAGATTAAGCTGAGGACCGAAAGCTTTAACCCAGGATAATTGCTCACCTTTTCACCAGCGTGCCTATTATATAACTAACCTTAGACGTGATACGCCTAACTGACCCTCGGTAAATCAATCTGTCACATTCATTGTTGCACAACAACGGTACATGGATGAAGTATATGAAATTGTACACGAAGGTGATACACCTATCTCAGACGACATCATCACACGACATTTCATCATAACGACACTTCATCACACGACATTTCATCATATGGCATGGGTTGTTTGTTATAAAAGATTAAAAGTTTATTATACAATATTAATCCATATAGGAAGTATTAGAATTAGAGCATATAGAAGCTGACAAATTTTACCTGGGTATGATGTAGATAATCTTCTTAAATTTTTATGTCCCTTCTGTTCACCAACACTTCCTTGTTAGTTTTTTTCTTTTTGAAAATAACATTAACTTTATTTTCTTTTTCATTTCTGCTTATTCTCTGTTGCTTAAATCATAAAGTTTTTGTACTTGAAAAATAATTATAATGGAAAACAATACAATAGAAAATTTCTGTAATTTTGGAACAACTTCTAAAGGAAAAGAAACCGTGATATTCAAAAATTGTGAATATTATAAGCATCGAGAAAACAAAGATAACTCTATTCGTTGGCGATGTGCAGAGTATCAAAAAAAAGATGTAACATGTTTATTACAACTTTAGGGAAGCGTGTGATTTCTTTCCCAAAACCTGAGCATTCCCATTATTTGGACAGAGAAAAAAACAGCGCGAAATTAGCCGTAAATAAAATGAAAATTGCAATGAAAGAAGTTGGAGCAGCTCCTATGATTTTTGCTGGCGAATTTTCCCAAAATGTATCTACTTCAGGTATGATGCGAATACCAAAAAACGAAGTCTGATCCGAACGTTACAACCTCAACTTTTGTTAGACAGCGTCATCAGTTTTGCCAACCTCAACGAATTTTGAAGTTACAGACAAGTTTCGCGAAGGGCGTTGACGACACAAAAAGATTCTTTATATTTGGACATAGTGAAGTTGTATCTTGTTGTCTCGTGCCAAAGTTTGGATTGCTGATGGAACATTCAAGGTTGTACCTTCCTTATTTTATCAATTATACACTCTTCATTTTCAATTTGGTGAAGGGCGCAATCCAGCCAGAATGTATGCTCTTTTGAAGAATAAAAGTAGAAATACTTATAGAAGGTTGATGAACGCAATAAAAGAAATTGTTCCTGGTGCAAATTCTCCTAGATTTTGAAATTGCGGCAATGACGGAATTTCAATATGCTTTTCCGAACACCGAAATTAAAGGTTGTTTTTTCCATCTTTCACAGAGTGTGTATAAAAAAGCTGTAGAATTGGGAATGAAATCAGAAATGGAAAGTGATACTGAACTAAGCACTCTGGTTCTTTGTTTACCTGCAATTTCTTTAGTGCCAACAAATTTGGTTGAAAATGCTTTTGATACTTTAGCAGATCATATGACGGAAAATGAAAAAATTAATCAACTTCTAACATACTTCGAAAACACATATATTATAGGAAGATATAAAAGAAATAGAGCAGCAAGAAATCCACTTTTTCCTATTGCTAAATGGAATCATTTCGAAAATTGTGTGGAAGGAGTCGTTCGAACTACAAATGCCGTAGAGGGCTGGCATTACGCTTTGCAATTTTTGTTTCAGTGCAGCCACCCAACAATTTGGAACTTCCTAAATGGTATTTGCAAGGACATCGCATTTCAACGTTTAAACTTAATGCAAGGAATTACTGGTGTTACTCTACCGGCCAATAAGAAATATCTGTCGATCAAAGAGAAGATCAAATGCCTAACTAGTCAATGTGGACAATCTGATATCATATCATACCTTAGAGCTGTTCAATATTCTGCCTGTAAATAGTTTGTCTCATCTTAAAGCGTCTGAAACGCCAACTTATTTTCATCGAGAAAAGGATCATGTGATCAAAAACTGCTTTCTTTTATTATTTTTGAAGTTAAAAGTCGAAAAGTACGTGTTGTATATTTCAAAATGCATCATATTCATTTTAAAACTAATTTTATTGTCAATTTAAATAAAAGCGGAGATTAATGCTTTATTTTATGTAAATTATCACGTTTAATTAATATTTTTTTCCGTATTCAATACAAATTTTAGAGTCAATTTAAATAAAAATAAAAAATAGTTTGTATATTTTACATAAATTAATTATTTATATAAAATTATATTAATTAATTAATATATTCATAAACTGGAGTTAGACTTTTTTTTATGAAAAGTAAATAAGTTTGCATTTCCGCCTCACTTTATTACCTACACATACAGTTTAACTCACTCTACCGATGATTTTGAGTTTTCAAATTTTTTCTTCAATTTGCATAATGGTTGACAAGTGCTCAACCCATTTCTAAATGGCTCTAATGTGCAAAGATTGGAAACCTATTGTCGGGGTTGGGATTAGTGTAGAATTAGCATTAGTGTTAGTACTAGGGTTGAGGTTAGGTTTAATGTTTGGTATACATTTTTGACCACAAACTTTCCTATTTACTTGTATTATTACATTCTGACAAAAAAACATCTAGACGAATACATACGAATACATAGATACTATAAGTGGGATCGTTACTGCTAAAAATAACTTCGTTATAGTTACCGTTAATTTGAACAAAAAAGCTCCTCGTTATCGTTATTTTATAAAAAAAAATTGGTCGTTTATCGTTACCTTAATAAAAAGTTTCGTTATTTTTCATTAGTTTTTTCCGAAAAAAACAAAAATGTATTAAAATTCAAATATATAATTGTGTTGAAGGTTTTGTAATTTTGAAATATCACACACAATTTGCTGAAATGCGTTCAAATGAAAGATTAAAATAACAAAAAAACTAAAATATATTATTTTATTAAATATCAAAATTTAACAACAGTTTAACAAAAAGACAAAATATAAAATAAAAATTTTTTTGTCAAATTTTGAAACAAATATTGAAATACTTCATAAATACACTAATTAAAAAAATGTATTATTTTTTGTTAATTAGTTTTTAAATGATCTTTTATTAAGATTTAGATTTTTAATTATCTTAATTATGTCTAGGTATTGAAAATTGAGCTATCAATTTAGTTTTAAAATAGTAAGGGTTAGGGTTAGGTCTACCTTAGATTGAAAGTCGTTTGGGCGAACGCATCTAGTATACAGAGATAGTTATCCTACCTCCAGGAAATCTGTTTATTTGATGAGTCGGTTCAATGAATCAACTACAATGGAAATAGCGTATCTGCTTCCCCAAAACACTGTACAGAAACGGAAACATGAATTCCCAGATTATCGAAGCATTTCAATAAGCGTTGAGATCGTTGTCAGGCATGTGGGAGCGGAATAACGAAAAAACGGTTTATCGGAGAAAAGAAAAACGAGA
>JAUIRK010000561.1:7500-202562 GCA_030549495.1 Nectonema munidae
CTACAATACTCCTAACCATGATGAGAGATTTCCAAAATCTTACACAAAATCTTGGGAAGAGTGGTGAAAAATATACAGTTCTATGTCATAGTGTCTGAGTATTGCTTCCAGCATTTGCTTTGCGATTAAATCGAAGGCATTTTAAAGTCAATAAATTGTACAGTAAATATCTTTCCCACATACTTTTTTTTAATATTTCTTCGAAAGGAAGAACTTGATTTGTTCTTTCTTTTACTTGTCTCTTGGTTTGCAAAGCTTGCAGGTTTGTGATAAAAGATTCCTGGTCTTTTATCTGGCTTTCTTCCACTATTGTAATGCCCCACCTGTATTGTGGAGTAGTCAAATTTATGCTAAAGTTGGATCTTTCGGAACTGAATTTCCTTTTAAGACTTCGTTAAACGAGTAACTTACCCATTTTGCCATATTTTTTCCACCTGTTTCCAAGATTTCTAGTTTTATCACGCCTCTTCCTGTACTCTTAGCTTTAGCAATCAATTTAAAGCTATCAATCACTTCATATTCTATTTAATATATGGGAAGTTTTTCATATAATTTTGCTTAAGTATTTGAGAAAAGTTTTCATAATTCAAGTTATCTTCAAAATCTTTGTAAAATTTTTAGTAATATTTTTGGCATTCTTTCTTCACCTCATCTTTTGTTGCGATTTTTATGTCCTTATCAATCTTTATGATTATCGAGTTTCCTTTCTGTGATGTAAAATTTATCAAATGATTGATTTAAGAAATTTTTCGCATTTCCAATTTTAAAATTCTTTAACACTTTTACATTTTCTTTCGATTTTGATTTTTTGACGTTTCTACTTCCGTTAAATTTATCAGCGCTTCTTCTGTTATCCAAGATTTCTTTCTAATTTTTCTTACTCCAAATGATTTATTCTCTTTCACTTAAGATTTCTTTTCTCATTTTCCATTTTTTACAGTCTACCTCTCTTTTTGAATCTAAATCAAACTTGCGAATTGTTACCGCAGGAAAGGTCTGTCACGTCAAAGATCCGATCAAATAAAAAGAATCCTTCTGGAGTTGCACTAGTAAAGACAGCCCCTCCCCCTTTCCCTTCCGAAAATCAACGAAGAAAATATTATCTCTCTGAAAGTGCACCAAGTAAAGAAGATCCTTGTGTAAATGCACGAAGTAAAGATAACAATACCTCTGTGATTAGATAATAATTTTAAAAATATTTGCATAAAAACTGGTTTATCTTTAATTTATTAGTAAACTAAGTGATAATCCAAACCCACAAACTGTTAATTATTATGGGAAGGCTTTCTGTTTTATGTAAAATGACCAAACTTTGTTGCTATACGTGTCACAACAAAAATCATATAAGACGTGACTTCCTAGGTGGTTTGAAGTATGCGAGAAATTATAAAAATTTTGAGAATAGTGATTTTAAACATATATTCAATAGTAATAAGAATAAATATGATTCTTTGAACAACTTTAAAAATTTTAATTGATTGAATGAAAAATGAAATTGAAATTGTCTCACAAAATACACGAAGTAAAGAAGATCATAAAGATGTTCTTCCACGTATCTTAAAACAAGAGCGATTAACTTTATTAGTTTAAAAAGAGTTTAATGAAATATTTTTAAAAGGAGTATTTAACAAAAATGAATATGCGGGTATCATAAATTAACTTCGTTTCTCACCTTAAGAAGCGTCAATTCCTTTTAAACATGACCCAAATTATTTAAAAAAAAATAAACCTCTTGCACTAATTATATTATTATACGATCAAATAAAATATATAGTTGTAGGATGTCATTTATGTTAAACAAATATGAAGGTAGAAAGTAATATTTTTTACAAAAAGAATGAATTTTGGTTGCACCACATCAATTTTTGTCGTGTAAAAAATAATACAATAAAAATAAATTCAAGACATTTACCAACAAACTAACATTTTTTAAATTACTAACAAAAAATTTTAACTTTTCTAAATAACTAAGCTAAAAGTTTTTCGATAATGAAATCCCGAATTCTTGGGTCCAGAATTATAGATAAATAACTCAATCCAGATCTCCACAATCTCCATTCCACTGAGTGCGAATTGATTCTTAATATGGCAAACTTACAAAGATACCCTGGCACCTATAGTAAAGAGGGGTCTGGACAAAATTTCCCCTCCCTCCTGGACAAAATCCCCCTCGAACAAAATCCCCCTCCCCCCTGAACAAAATCCCCCTCCCCCCTGAACAAAATCCCCCTCCCCCCTGAACAAAATCCCCCTCCCCCTGAACAAAATCCCCCTCCCCCTGAACAAAATCCCCCTCCCCCCTGAACAAAATCCCCCTCCCCCTGAACAAAATCCCCCTCCCCCTGAACAAAATCCCCTCCCCCCTGAACAAAATCCCCTCCCCCTGAACAAAATCCCCTCCCCCTGAACAAAATCCCCTCCCCCTGAACAAAATCCCCCTCCCCCTGAACAAAATCCCCTCCCCCCTGAACAAAATCCCCCTCCCCCTGAACAAAATCCCCCTCCCCCTGAACAAAATCCCCCTCCCCCTGAACAAAATCCCCCTCCCCCTGAACAAAATCCCCTCCCCCTGAACAAAATCCCCTCCCCCTGAACAAAATCCCCCTCCCCCTGAACAAAATCCCCCTCCCCCCTGAACAAAATCCCCCTCCCCCCTGAACAAAATCCCCCTCCCCCCTGAACAAAATCCCCCTCCCCCTGAACAAAATCCCCCTCCCCCTGAACAAAATCCCCCTCCCCCTGAACAAAATCCCCCCCCCCTGAACAAAATCCCCTCCCCCTGAACAAAATCCCCTCCCCCCTGAACAAAATCCCCCTCCCCCTGAACAAAATCCCCCTCCCCCCTGAACAAAATCCCCCTCCCCCTGAACAAAATCCCCCCCCCCCCTGAACAAAATCCCCTCCCCCTGAACAAAATCCCCTCCCCCCTGAACAAAATCCCCCTCCCCCTGAACAAAATCCCCCTCCCCCCTGAACAAAATCCCCCCCCCCCTGAACAAAATCCCCCTCCCCCTGAACAAAATCCCCCTCCCCCTGAACAAAATCCCCTCCCCCTGAACAAAATCCCCCTCCCCCTGAACAAAATCCCCCTCCCCCTGAACAAAATCCCCCTCCCCCCTGAACAAAATCCCCCCCCTGAACAAAATCCCCCTCCCCCCTGAACAAAATCCCCCTCCCCCTGAACAAAATCCCCTCCCCCCTGAACAAAATCCCCCTCCCCCCTGAACAAAATCCCCCTCCCCCTGAACAAAATCCCCCCCCCCCTGAACAAAATCCCCTCCCCCTGAACAAAATCCCCCTCCCCCCTGAACAAAATCCCCTCCCCCCTGAACAAAATCCCCCTCCCCCTGAACAAAATCCCCTCCCCCCTGAACAAAATCCCCCTCCCCCTGAACAAAATCCCCCCTCCCCCCTGAACAAAATCCCCCTCCCCCTGAACAAAATCCCCTCCCCCTGAACAAAATCCCCCTCCCCCTGAACAAAATCCCCTCCCCTGGACAAAATCCCCTCCCTCTGGACAAAATCCCTCTCCCCCTGGACAAAATCCCTCTCCCTTCTGGACAAAATCCCTCTCCCTTCTGGACAAAATCCCTCTCCCTTCTGGACAAAATCCCTCTCCCTTCTGGACAAAATCCCTCTCCCTTCTGGACAAAATCCCTCTCCCTTCTGGACAAAATCCCTCTCCCTTCTGGACAAAATCCCTCTCCCTTCTGGACAAAATCCCTCTCCCTTCTGGACAAAATCCCTCTCCCTTCTGGACAAAATCCCTCTCCCTTCTGGACAAAATCCCTCTCCCTTCTGGACAAAATCCCTCTCCCTTCTGGACAAAATCCCTCTCCCTTCTGGACAAAATCCCTCTCCCTTCTGGACAAAATCCCTCTCCCTTCTGGACAAAATCCCTCTCCCTTCTGGACAAAATCCCTCTCCCTTCTGGACAAAATCCCTCTCCCTTCTGGACAAAATCCCTCTCCCTTCTGGACAAAATCCCTCTCCCTTCTGGACAAAATCCCTCTCCCTTCTGGACAAAATCCCTCTCCCTTCTGGACAAAATCCCTCTCCCTTCTGGACAAAATCCCTCTCCCTTCTGGACAAAATCCCTCTCCCTTCTGGACAAAATCCCTCTCCCTTCTGGACAAAATCCCTCTCCCTTCTGGACAAAATCCCTTCTCTCAAAATGAGAAAGAGGACAGAACCCCCATCTCTTTTAAACATAAAAACTTGATTTTAATATTAGAGTTAGTATTAACACAAGCCATAAATTTGATTTTAATATTAGAGTAATACAAAAACTTGATTTAAATATTAGAATTAGTGTTAACAAAACACAAAAAGGGCGTGTACAGACAAAAGCCCTACCTGACAAAATCCCTCCCTTCAGAATGAGATAGAGGACAACCCCCCCCCCCCCCCCCCCTACCCAAATCATAGCATAATTGATAAAGAGAGAGGCCTCTCTAATACTACGAAATAATAATATCATTGCGAGAAGTTCCGATCTTTTACGAGTGTATTTTGCGCAGTTTCATGATGAATGAGCCAATTCGCCATGGAGAAAGCACACTTCATTCTGTATTTTTTATGTGAATCCTTTCTCTCAACATCCTTTCTCGTATTGTGCTTCATTCTTTGTTGATTCGTATTCTGCTGACTGACGTTTATATTTCATAGCAAATGTTATTACTCCTGTCGTCGTTATTCTTTTTCACATCCCTTACCACCTGGGGCGGTACTGGTAACACTTCCTTTCCTACCTAAATTTTTCATATCCTTTTCAACTTCTCATTATTTCTTAAACACATTTTATCCCATAGTTGTTTTTAATTGATATGCTGATGATTTCTTGATTTTATACGAAAATCTTGATTCAAAATTTCCTTTTAAAAATGAACACCAATCACACTTTTTCTTATTTTTTATATTCAATGAATCTCGAACAAACTATTTTATTTATAGAAATCCCCTAATACTCTTTTATTTCTACCTTCAAAAATTGACTTAACGACTTCAAAAAGTTGAATTTATTTGTTAAAAAATTATTCTATAGTGGTGTGACAGCAGTATCCATAGGAATGCAAAATGGTATCGTTTAAACATATAAAATTCTATTCATAATGAAAGAAGCCAATTCAATTCGTCTTTCAAATTCTTCTCCAAGCGTTAAAACCTGGTTTGTGGAGACCGAGAAATGTTTCGCGACTCCTTATTTATATATTTTCGACTTCGATATTTTTTATTAACGGTTTTTTTAACATTGAAGACTCCACCTATTTATATTTATGCTACTTCAACATAATTTATTAAAATGTTGTTTTATTCGTTCTTATTTGTGGGTTAGTAAATAAAGAGGGGGCGTCAGTTAGGTGTTGGTTAGGAACTGGGTTTCGATAACACAACTTCTTGGGTTCGATCCCGCATCAAGCCTACTTTCTCATAATTCGATACAAGCGACGCGATTGTGCGTTCTCGATGAAAACACCTCACGGTACCTTTACCTTCAGTGTCTTTCTTTCTTCAAAATGATTTTCAAATGATTGTCTATAACCTTTTGATCCGAGACTAGAAACGTAGAAGTACAATAACATTGATAAACAAAATTTATCCGAATGTATTTTTTAAAGGTATTTATTGGTTTAAATTTCCTTTCCTACAAACTTTCTACTCATTGAGCACAAAATTTTAAATATGTAATAGTCATCTATATATATTTTTTTTTACTTTGTTCAAAAAATTCATTTTATTAAAATTTCTCCATTTTATACAAATGAACCAATCCGAATTCGATTTTCAAATACATATAATGTATTATTTTTTCGTATTGTCATATTTTTTCCCACACTATTCCTTATTTTCTACTCTTTCACAAGTTATTTGTGTAATAAAAAAAGTTCATTTTTTAATTCTATTAAATTTTTCAGTCTTTTTCTATGATTTGCAAAAACACAACGTTAGACTAAAATGAAAAACATTTTAAGGTTTTGTCTTTGCAACGTTGCACACTAAAAAAAGAACTAAAAAGCTAACAACCCTGATTAAAATATACAACTTTTTATTTGTACCTTTTCCATCCTGTTTATATCAATCCTCATGTTTCAATGAAAAAATGATGGGATCAATTCGAGAATATGCGATTCATTTCAAGTAGTGATTTGCTGATTTAATCCGCATCATCACCAGGGGGTGATTTAGAATCTCTATAGCCAGGAGTAGACCCTTTTGACTAACGAAGAACAACTTGATATCCCTACAAAAATTGAACTTATTTTTTATTGTTAAAAAAATGTTGCTTCAACTCGAATTTTATTCGATACCGCCTCCCATTCTAACTCCTGTATCCTTTTAAAATGGCCGATCCCACAACCCTCATTAAAATATTCCAGGATGGTCAGTGACCTTTTCTTACTTTTCCTATTTCTTTCAGAAGATGTAAATTATGGACAGCTTTTGCAGATTTTCCGAAACTTTTCGAATGGCAACTTCAAAGATCTTCGAAAGCGTGACATCTTGCACCAATTAATGCAAAGTAAGAAGCATGCGTTCATTATTTTTCCACAAACTACTTAGAAATTTATCCTTTAGAAACTTTATAATTTTTTTTATAATACACTTTCGAGAAATATGACTTAGATTAACTATCTAAATGGGAAATGTTCAAAATATGTTATCACATTGAAGGGAATGTAAGTAAGTTTTGTGAGCGCACAGATTGCTGAAGTCTGAAAGTTTATTTTTAATTTATATCTCATGCTAATGATTTTTTTTTAAATATTAATTAAAATTAGTATTCTTTTCAATAAATTTTCATTTTTTAAAATTAACTCATATCAAACAAGCACATTCATTCACTCCTTCGAAACATCATTCCCTGACTCTCCTCCCATTCCCCATGTAATTAATGCCTTATTTTTCAAATTCAAACTACATTCATTCAAAATGTCTCTGAAGACTTTTAATGCTCTTTTTGTTCACATTCAAATTTCTTAGTGATTAAAGGAAATTCTGTGTATATTTTTTTAAATAGTGAGCTAGAATGATTTTGCCCTCTTTTCGTTTTACATGGAATATTTCAAAGAAGTCTTTATTTGCCTTTGTAAGTATTTTAACCAATTTTTCTGCAATTTTTACTTTACCTAGTTTAAAACAAATTGTGTACCATTTTGGTATTTATTACTCTATTTTCAAGATTTCTAAGATTTATAGAAGGAAACTTTGTCCGATAAATTTGACTAAAAATAAATCATCTCAGTTATTGATTTCGAATGATCTCTAAGTTATAAAATAGATTTTCAATGGTTTAAACGTTTAAATTTCTTTGCCTCCGATATAAGTTACTTGCAAATATTTGAAAATTCAGTGCATTATGGGATAGAATTTATCATATTTTTTTTTATATATGTAAACTATCAATGAAAACAAATTGTTATCAATTTGGCGAAAATTTTGAAAGATAATAATAGATTACAGAGGGGACCTTGGCAAAAATGCATCCCTCTTTTTTCTTCGACTCAAATACGTATCTTATGCTTAGATCCTTTACTGATGGAAAACGCGCTAAGCAAACTGGGCTACTCTCCAAAAAGTATTAAAAGAATTTTGAAAGTGTTACGCTTGATCAGTGGGAGTAAGAAAAATCCCAAAATGGAAGGAATAGCGGGAGAAGAGAAGAAAAAGATGGGATTGAAAGAGAAATTGTTGAAAAAGTTATTTTCAAAAGGGCATTGATGCATATTAAAAAGATAAAGAAAACAAGTTATCCAATTTTACTCTCTCTCTCTCTCTCTCAAAGACGACCACGCTGATTCAATCATGAACATCAAGATTTCTTTGCTCTTTTTGAAATATATAAATCTTACATGCTTTATTTTTCTTTAGGTGGGCACTGAGTGATTTTAATCTATTGATTACATTTGGAAAAGCGATCCTTTTTAACATTGGAGATGGCTAAATCGCTTTAATTGAAGAATAGATGATAAGTTTGATTAAATTGAAAAATGAAAACCTGTATTTTGTAAATAGTCTAGTAGTATGCGTAAGTTTGTAGAAATAGTAGTTAGTTGCTTTATATCATATCACCCACTGAGTAGGTGATCAGTCGCTTTCATCCATTGTCTCTATTTTATTCTATCTTTAGCTTAATCTTCTTTGAGGCTAAGTTTATCGAGCCTTCTTTTTTGTTCTTTACCACATCCTCCTCCTTCCCTATCACTTAGACCATAAGTAATCACTAGTCTAATATTTTTGCTTTCAATTATTTACGAAATTATCTACCATTCAAAACTGTTTTAAAATCTCCCCATTTAATCCAACATATCCTAACTTTTGCTGCACTTCATTTTCACAGCCTCCTTCATCAACTACACCTGAACCCAAATACTTGATTATTTTCACTAGAAACACTTCTTTCGATTTTGTGACCATATTTCTCTAGACTTTTTTGTCACATCACGAGTCTCTTCTGCAGTTGCTCAACACTCTTAACAACCAAACCATGTGCAAAAATTAGCTTTAATAAATCTTCTCAAGTGTTTTGATAAAACATCAAAGAGGATGTTAAATATGAAATGGCACCTCTAAGCGAATCCTGGCTACCCTGATCTCAAATTCCTTTCAAATACCTATATTACCTATCAATAAAAATTTTGATTTAAAATGAAACAAAAAGCTAAAATATAATACCAAAAATAGGATAGATTTAATCAACCGATATGTGCAATGTACAAATTAATTAATTATTCTCACTTCCCAGTCCTGGTAAATACGTAAGAAAATTTTTTATTGAGCGTAAACTCAAAAAAGCAAAAAGCTTAAACTCCAGATAATAGATATTGATGAATACTCCACATTTAAATTAGGAGGTTGCAATTGAAAAAATAAGAATATAATAATTTTTATTTATCACAAATCTTTTGAAACAAACTCATCAGCTGGAACAAGAATAAATAGATTCGCAATTAAATTCATAAAATTGGTTATAGAGATGCATTGAAAAAAAACATAACAGCGAATATATCCTCGAAATTTTCTCTCCCAAACTCCAAGTTTGATAGCAAATCCAATAAGTTACCTTAAACATTTTAGCTACGCGCCAATCTCCTGATAAATAATATGGTATTTGAGGAGTTGGAACAGATAATGGATGAAATAGGTTATGTATAGATAAGAAAGACGGCAATTGTTCTTCATATTTCATCGGAGATGAGAACGGATATTTGTGCACTTCTTTTAGAATAGTTGCGGATCTTTGCGCTAAAGGCAGGATTCCAGACCGAATACGGGATAAACAGACTCTTTGGTAAGCGCTTTTCTAGCGTCGTATAATGTGGGTGCTTGAAGAATGATGCTGAAAGTTCCAAGAAATCCTGAAATGGTGAAGATCCACAGAAACAGGCGATCAAGAACCATGGCAACAGATTTCCACTCTTCCTTTACCTATAACAATATTGAAATATATAGTCCAAATTTGCAAAATCTTAAAATAAAAATAGTTAGTTTATTTAACCCATTTACGGCCAATGTTTCTATTTTGGAACATAAGTAATTTCATCTTCGTCTGCTTTTTTCAATGACTTTGAATATAAATCGTCTGCGTTTTTTTAGATATCGTCTGCTTTGCTTGGCCTTAAATTGGTTAAAGCGGTCTACCTTTAGAAGCTCTTGAATCAACGTGATCTTAATCTGGGTTTAATCATCCTATTCATTTTATGACGGCTAAGTATCTTCTTTTTCAAAGGTTTTGTTTAACAACTCTAAATTTCACTGTTTTTTAGTTAAATCAAATTCAAATCAAACTTTAATTTAAAAATTGATGGATAATTGTTTCTGCAAAATTATTTTTTGTTGTCTTTTGGATGAAATTAATTGATTTTAAATTTAATCAGCATTTTACTTTAAAAAGTCAATAATTTGGCAATTTTTGTGTCAATTTATAACTGCCCTAGTCATTAGTTAGTTGCTAAAAAATAACCATTGTTTTTCTGTATTTTTTTATTACTTCTTTAACTTCGACGTTTTATCACATACTATAGTTATGTTATGCCCGATAAAATTTACGCATTTAGATGATAAAATGTTGACAGAAAAAGGAGGATATAGAGTATAGCCAAAAAAAGCGACAAAAATAGTTTATTTCTTTTATAAATTTTTTATGCCATTTTCTCGCTAGTCCGCAATTCGTCGACATTATGTGCTTCGACATATCTACGCATACAACGGTTTTGCTCTTAGAAGAGTACGACGAGTGTCTTGAGAAGAGAAGATGATAATTTTACCTTGTTACTCTCGTCTTCCCGTTTCAAGTGATGGGAAATGAAGGTGACGCTGTTGACCGCAGTCTTGACCTTGATCTTGCAGCTCTCCCTGTTCACTCGCATTCGCATGGCGGGATCGGGAGTCAGGCTCTGCATCTTGTGGATCGCGTGTAGTTCTTGGAGCGCGTCGTCATCTTCCGCGAAATCTGGTTTGCGCATGTACAAAATTCTGTTTCGTTCAAAATATCACAGAATATGACATTTATTCGATCACAAGATGATCGTCATCATAAGGTTTTTCAACTGTGGGCAAATAGCCCACATCTGGGCGAAAATGGATTCCTCTGGGCAATGTTTTACAGGAAACAGTTCAACATTGTATAAACAAATATTCAAAAAAAATTTCAAAAACTTAATTTTTACACAAGAATTTAAATGTAGTCATAGTTTGAATCAAAGTTAAAATTTTCTCATTGTAAATTTCAGGGGAAACATCACTTATTTTTCATAATTAACGATTTGTTTAAACTCAAAAAAGAAGAATGGGTGATAAATCGAATTTCTTGAAATAAGAAAATCTCTATAGATGGAATGAAAAATCAAGGTAAAGGTTTATAAAAAAATGATGATTTTTTTGCTATTTTTCGTAGACGAGAATTTTAATTTTTTTACAATCTAAGTGGGACAAAAAGTTCAGAAGCTCCCAACTCTTAAAAACAAATTCACAAAAAACTGTGATTAACCATCTTAAGCATAATGTGAGCATATAGCCTTACGGCTGAAAGTGCTTTGATATCTCCAGCCAACCCTATAAAAATAATCGAAAGAAAAATGTCGCTAAATGGCTTAGTTGTAGGAACGTAGGATTTTGATCCAAATGGTCTGGGTTCGATTCCCGATCCTATGGATGCGATACCGACAACTAAAAAAACCCCATAAAAAATTTGACGCTAGAATTGGGACCTTCTTTGCATCAGTGTTGAAACGAATACAAGACCGGTTTCGATTCCAAAAATATTGAACGACCACGAATATAAAAGAAATACAAATATTATTTAAACATAATAAAGCTATATGTACTTTGAAAAAGTTCGACTCCGATTTTTATAAATATCTGAGCATTCAAAGTTTTGAAAGAAAGCTTTGTTCTTTTTTTGAAAAAAGATCTTTCTGATTCAGTACATGTAGTATGCTTTATTGTCAATAAGGCAGAATAAAGTTTTTCAAGTTATTTCACTTACAATATTTTTTTGAAGATTAAAAAGCCAGTAATCATTCATTTAATTTCAAAAAAATTTCAGAGATTGAACAGGACAATTTAAATGATTCTTCATACTGTCATTTTTACATAAGAACTCGTACTGGACCGGAATTAAGAACTGGTTTTTCAACACTACTTTGGAAGCAAGATGGAAATTTTCCGAGTGTATGTCTGTGGGTGTGTTTATTTTTAACCCCTGCGCGAGTTGTAAAAATTTGGTCACACCGGTCCCTACTCCTATTTTTTCTATTTTCCACCCGCCCCACACCTGGAATTAAAAAAACGACAACCGCTCTGCACTCAAAATTTTAAAACATGCACTCGGCGCCAAATTTCAATTTATCATTTTGATTTTAGCTAGATATCCAGCCAGTCGGAAATTTTCCCGATATCCGGTACATCCCTAATATAATCTAATAGGACTGGAACGTTAAGCATAAGACCAACATGGACTGAACATATTTTTATTAAGATTGGACTGTACCAGACTGTTGCAATCAAGACGTGAAAAGGCCTAACGACAAGCAAATAAACGTCACATATCATTTGCTTAGATGATTATAATAAAACACACGTCATTTCATTTACGTCAAGGTTAAAGAATTTTTTGGTTGCGTAGTTCGCTACTTACTTACTTTTTGAGTGATTACCCCTTTTTCCAGGATACCCAACTCCAAATCTTAGATCTTACAAAAATTCAATTCCGACTGCAAAAACTTAATAAATTTAACCCAACTCTCCACTTCCAATTTCGGCTTAGCCAGGCCAGCTTCCATATGCTTACAAAAAGAAAACTTTTTTTCATTTCTTAAAATACTTGAAAGAATTATTTTTTAATACTTGAAAAAGATCATACCGATTTATGGGCCGTGATTAGTCCCACCATGCAGGGGTTAGCTCTCCTATCCCCTTAGAATCTCCAACCCCAGATTTCGCAATCCTGCTTTTTGCAATTAAAACTTTCAAACCTTTTTTTCACCACATTATATAATTAACATTTTTGAGGTTACTTGGGTAAATGTTTGAGGAAAATGGATCGAATCCAAGGCTTGAGGTAGTGCGTTTGGAGCGTGCGAAAGTGAACGTTGAGTACGATGACAGTGACGATGATTGACAGGGTGACGAGGATCATGGTGAAGAGGAGGTACTTTCCGACCAAGGGAACGACTAAGCTCGTTGGAGGAATGATTTCTGCGAGCAGAAGGAAGAAAACTGTCAACGACAGCAGAATTGATATGCAGAGCGTGATCTTTTCTCCACTATCAGAAGGCAAGTAGAACACCAGCACGGCTTTATGGAAACAAGACTCAATTAACATAAAACATGCACCACATTAATTAAAAGTTCTCCTGCCTCAAATCAAAGACATGCGTAACGGAGACACACCTATCTGAAACGTTAAACAGAGTTAAATATTAAAAAAAATAATTAACACGCATTTTGGACTACACAAATTATGGAAGCAAAAAATTTTTAATGTTTTTAAAATCTTTACTTGATAGTTGTGTTACTTTTACATCGAAACTAATTCTTTTGATATTCCTCAAAATTTTTTGTTTAGTAAAAAACATAGAGACATTTTCACCCTAAATTAAACCAAAACAATTTACGCCTCGTTTAATTTGTTTGCGACTTTCCGATCAGGGCATGGAGAGACAGCGATCACCAGGGTTGGATCAAATGCATTTGTATTTGAATTTGTATTATGTAAAATACAATGGTAAATACAAGATATTTCGTATATCAAATTAATTGAAATGATGAATATATTTTTATAGCAATTTGATACGCTGACCTATAACATGTGTATAAGCAAGTTATACGAAATAATTAATATATAATAAAATATATAAAATTAAATTATAATATAATTAATTATAAGCAAGTATAAGTTTATAAAAAAAAAGTATTTGTAATTGCATTTTCAAATTAATAAATGTATTGCTATCTTGGACTTTGATGATAGAAGTATTTGTATTGTATATTTCAAAATTTGGCGGCGAGAGTATTCGTATTTGAGACTCAAAAATGAGTATTTGGTCCAACGCTATTGATTACTACACATCGTATGTTTAACCTTTATCTATATAGAATTTTTGAAATTCAAAAATACAAGTCATGCTTACTTAAAAAGGAGATTGATATGCAGGGTATGATGAGATTGACGGTGTAGAAGAGGGTTTTGCGACGAATGGAAATCATGAAGGTTATGTCTATGAAGGGGTGTGGACAGCAGGGATAGTAGTTGGTGTTGACGACAGCGGGAACCGACAAAAGATCCCATTCAACGCTTGGCGTGTACTCTCTCAGATCCATGCCCAGCTCGAAGTAGTTTTTCGTTTCGTTCTCCAGCTTATCGATGTGAGTGACATCAACCTAAGTGCGAGGCAAAGAAAAAGCGGTCGCATTTAAAGTTTTTTCGCGTTTTATAATACTAAATTTTTAAATTTGCGATTATAGTATAGGTACAAAGGATTGATAGCCTATATCCAGATTTAATTTTACAACAGCTATTTGGCCGTTTATTATTGATTTATAACTGGAACAAATATTTCTGCCAAAAAAGCCTCAAAAATCTGCTAGCAGTTATAAGAGGAGGGCGGTGATATTCTAGACTCTAAATTTACAATACACTCTTCAAGAAAGCTGGTGAAATAAAGAAAGACTTGATCGATATAATCAAAAATGGAGTCTGTATTTCCATGGTAAAAATCTAAGCTTGAAATTTTACAAAAGAAAGTTTTAAGAACAGTATTTAATTTAAAGTACAGAGAGCACACCACACCATCGTTTGTTAATAATAATTTATTGAAATTAAAGGATATATATTATGTTCAGATATCAAAATTTATATACAAATACAATCATAATATACTTCCTATAATTTTCAATGATTGGATTCCCTCAATATATCAAAATCCACATCACTCGCTGCGGTTTCCAACTAAATTTCTAAATCCATATTTGGCTTCCAACTTCTAAAAGGTATTTAAAATAGAGTAATATGCTTTTGGAATGAATTTTTATATAACTCGGAACTCATTTGTACTTCGTCTTATAATTTTAAATATAAAATAAAAGAATACTTTATAAGTAAATATGAAATGAATTGTAATATTGAGCATTGTTTCTTATGTTCAACCTAGTAACACTAAATCTTATTTATAGTGTATATATATACCATCATCTTGAGTATTCTGAATAATTTTCTCCATAATTATACATAAATATTTATCAAGCCCTGTCTTCATATATGATTCGTAGCATGAGTGTATAATCTTTCCTTCTTTGTGATGTTTTTTTCTTCCTTTTTTTACTATTTAGTTATTTATTCGCCATTCTTTTCTATGATGTAATTATTTATTTTATGATTATTATATAAACTATTTTAAAATACATTTTTTACATATATTGTTAACTTTTCTATATTTGTTCTGGATAAAATCAATTCTATTAGGATACTCATACCAGCGGCTTGAAGTGGCCTTTTGAGTTTCCTCGCATTTTAACGTAAAATTTGTAACACATCTTTTCTTCATAAATATTTTATAATGATGAAATGACATGAATATTATTATTGTTTTCTTTGTTATGCGAAATAAATTCTTCTTCTTCTTATTGTATATTATATAAGTTAAAAGATCATAAAATAAGAAATAAGCAATAAAATACATAAAACAAATGGAGAAATAAAATACAAAACTTGTATAAGATAGGAACTTAGTTGATATTTACACGCATAACATTCCGTAGATAAAATAATATAATCTTTTCTAGATATTCTATACGTAGTATAGCTACAATAATTTTTTATTAACCCATTTACGACCAATGTTCCTATTTTGGAACATAAGTAATTTCATCTTCGTCTGCTTTTTTCAATGACTTTGAATATAAATCGTCTGCGTTTTTTTAGATATCGTCTGCTTTGCTTGGTCTTAAATGGGTTAATGATTAAAAAAGTTAAGGAGTCGGAGCCAGAGACTAAAATATTTTTGCTTCGGACAATTTTTCTGTCTCCGAAACCCTGACCAACATTTATCATAGAATCAAATTTTGTGTCTAGGAAAAAAATTTCTCTAAGATAAAGCAAGGATCAAACATTGAAAAGAATGAAGATAAAAAACTTACTTGGAAGCCATCGAACGTCCAAGAACCAAACTTCATGCTGCAGTCCTGCTGATCAAAAGGAAAGAATTCAACGTCGATCGGGCAATAGCTCTTGTAGATAGCTGGTGGGGACCAAGTCACTCTGCCGTCGTATCGGAGGGTCGCTTTCGTCATTAAAGTAACTTCGTAGTTTCCATCTGCGCTACAAGGAGTAACAAAATTGAGGAAAACTGCTTTATTCGTTATCTGTGGCTTTTCATCAACAATTTTTGTCATCATCACCCACCAATAAGCAGGCAAAGACTTAAATGCCTACTTTGATATATTTTCATACGTTGTTTATGTCATAAAAACAAAGATGGGAAATTATTTTAAGTAGCCAACACATTCGAAACATAGGTAGGTGTTTTCTGACCGCACATAATGTAAACTAAGATATATAAACGCACATTTGAGTGATTTCATTAACAAGGAGCATTCATACTGCGTGTGTCGGACTATTAATAAAGAAGGCGTGATGCTTACTCGAAGCCGAGACCTTGTGGTATCGAGAATAGGTATCATCCCCAGTATATAAGTTTGCGTAATGGTTTTGTTTGTATATACGAATGCTGGGCAAATGAGAGGGTCTGAGAGTCGCATGCCGCTCTTCATTGACTCAACTTTGGCTCTGATTAAAATTTTAGTTTTATTTTTTTCTCATTTACCTTTTGTGATAAGGGTAATGGGAAAAAGAATTACTTCTACTCTAGCATTCAAAATCGAATTAGAATCAAGGAGGCATTTACCAAAAGAGTATATTGATAATAGATGTTTAAAGGTGGTACGGTTTTACTTTTAAGTATATAGAGGAAATGATATAAAATAGGAGGCATCATTGATTTCATCGATATAATTATAAAAATTAAAATAGCAATTAATTATAAAATTCCAGACTTCATTTGATTATTTTTTATATCAAGTTTGTTGAATAAAACAGACAACAGGAAACAACTATAGAAAGTAAAAAATATTTATAGGACTGAAAAATCGCGTTTGCCTCCCTACATAAGCAAAAAAGCATTATTTGTTATAAATTGCTGTATAAAAATAAAGATGCAATATGACTTAAAATAATGAAAACATAAAAAGAAAATTTTTTAAAATTCTGTTTTAGTTAAAAATGCTTTTTTGCTTGCGTAGGAAGACCAATTTTTATATTTATTCCACTCAAGAAATCATTCTTTTAAATTTTGAATGGATTAACTGTATACAACGAAAAAGCTTTTACTTGTTGTACAGCACAATGTCAGGAAGCCATATGTCAACTGAGGGGATGTGCAATGTTACAATTCCTCCATATTCTTTAGGATCCCAAAGAAGTTTGTAATCAAACCATTGCTGTTTTATAAAATAAATAAAATATAGGAAATGCAAAAATTGAAAACAAAAAAAATAAAACTTCAGAAAAGTTATATAGCAAATAAAGCACATAAAAAATAAACATTTTGAAATAGTTAACTTAAAAAATATTTTTTCAATTTAACCCATTTAAGACCAAGCAAAGCAGACGTTATCTAAAAAACGCAGACGATTTAAATTCAAAGTCATTGAAAAAAGCAGACGAAGATGAAATTACTTATGTTCCAAAATAGGAACATTGGTCGTAAATGGGTAATCAGATAAAGTTGCATGCTGTTGAATGAATGCTGAATTCGCTAAGTATGATTTTTCAAAACTGAAAGTAAATTATTTAGATAAAGAAATTGGCTTTATTTTGGAAACCAAAGTAGAAATTTTTTTGGCATTACCTCCAACTTGGTAAATTTATAATTGTTTGCCGGCCCCGAACATAATGAAATTCAATGAGACAGAAAATGTTGCATACATGTGGGGTTCTGCTTGTGGATGGTATTGATGCAATTTCAAGTGAATTTGAACTTATGAAAAAAAAGATCTTACGTGTTGAAGCCAGACATTTGTAGTCAAGATTTGATTTTTCTCATGCTAAAAAGGAATGAAATAATTTCATTTAGTGGATCAAAATAGACAGATGAGATTTAGGACACATATATTTTTTTTATCTTTAACGATTAAATAGTGAAATCAATAATTCACTTATTGATCTGCAATCTGTCAGCAAAATAGGGGTACACTAAAGTAGTGATATTCAAATTTTTATATAAGGCTTTTGCACTCCGGAAAAGCGTGAAGATTTTTGTCATTCTCCAAAAATGTATTTGAGATTAAAATTTAAATATTGTAAAATTTTTATTTTATCTAATGAGCCCTAAAAAACGATATACCCATATACATCAAAATATACACAATAAGGCTTACAAGGGTGAAATCTCCCGTGGACGCCTTTATAGTATTTTTTCCAAAATGAACTTTTTCAGAATATTTAAGATATATGAAAGAATAGGTTATTACTTGTATTCAGCTCAATCACCAAACTTTAAGCAGAGAGCGGGACTGCACTTATAAGAAAGTGTATGCATTAATTTACCTCAAAGGAGTTACAAGGGTGGGGTGGGGTGCAAAATATGCTCAGACTCTGTGTTATGCACGTGCCTTTCGCTCCACCAATAAAATTTAAAAATTTTATATCATTATAAAAGGTTTACGGTTTATTTTGTTTGTGAGTAGACTTTCCGTATTACTTTACTTGTTTATGGTTGAGTTTCAGACACACACTCTTTTAAAATAAACTTTAAAAATTGTAAAAAAAATCACCCACCCCCCTTCTAGATAAAATTCATTAGTTTTTATCAAAGTCATATTGTATGAAGTTTGAAATAATAAATATATTTTTTAGTTAATTGATAAAATAGTTTGTTGTGGTTGCTTAAAAATTTGAGTTACCGTGTATTTCGGTGTATAAGTCGACCTTTTAGCCCCCAAAATTAAGGGTCGACTTAACAAAAAGCTTCATGAGTTTAAGTATAAAAAAACATTTAAAGAATTTTATCTGGTTAGTATGAGAGTTAGGAACAGACTGAATTAGAGAGAAAAAGAAGAAAAAGTATAGGAGTATGTAAACTATAGAGATTTATGTTAATACTACCTTATATATTATTTCATATTGTAATAACATATCGGTAGTCTTTAATTAATGCCCGGTGTTTTATATATGCTAACTTTTACACTGCTGCTTACGCTAGTGGATAACTTAGGCGCGTTTCGTATTTCAACTTTTACATTTCTGCTTAGGCTAGCCGATAATTTAGCGAGTTCTGTATTTTAGAGGTCCACTTATACATCAGATATTAGCAAAAATCATAAAAAATTACTTTCATTTTGGGGGTTGACTTATACACCGAAATATACGGTATTTAAAAGATCAATGGTTGCTAGGGTGTACCTCTTAGCGTAACAGTGAAGGTCGGGGGTTCGATCCTCCAGGCTTCCGACTCATGAAAACAATACCACAAAAACTGAGATTAACCATCTCAAGCATAATGCGAGCATGCCTTATGCCTGAAAGTACTTTGATATCTAGAACTAACCAAATTCTTAAAATTAAAAAAAAGCTAATCCGTTTGCGTTTCATTTTCCAATACCCGATCTGGTTTTATTTAGAGTACGAACGCTCAGAGTGGATCAAGAAAATCTAATTATTCAGATTGAACCCACACATACATGTAGACATGTGTAAGATGGACGTAACATAATGTGTTTAAATTCATAAATTCAAACACCTACCCAACCATGGTCCTAGGAAAAATTCCCCAAACGTGACAATACTTTCGGGGAAATATCAATATATTTTTATTCCACTATTATGTTAAATATTTGTGTGAGAGGAAGAATAAGAATAGAGGGTTCTACGAATTAAAATCACAGTTGGATAAATTTTATGTATAATCATCACACTTAGATATTTCAAAGATATGACATTCACATTTTTTGATATTTTCATTCTTTTCCCTCTCTCTTCTCCTCCACGCGTGGTTTTAACTTGCCAATATTTAGTTGTTTCGACTTTTGATAGAGACCAAAAGAGTGACGTCTCTAACGTCGCAGAAAGGACAACCCAAACGGAAGAGTTCCTGAAATACCTTGCAAATAATTAACGTTCTTTTGAATGCATTACGAGAAGAAAAAGATAATGTAAATAAAAACTAAAAATTAGCATTTTTGATGATGTTGTTGGAACACTAAATGAGGCACACCCCCGCCAAAAATCTAAAATGCCCACTTTTCCTAGATTTGAAAGTTACCCCGGAACCCGCTATTATTAATAATCTCAAGATAACACCTACCCCACATACATGATAAAATTCATACACAATTACCTCAACCATCGCATTCTAATTCTAACGAAAACAACAACTCATATATTCGCGAGCCTCTCTCTACTCCTCAAGGAGGCAACTTATCTGACCTACTTTGGTTAATACTCATCAATCCACTTCTTGCCTTTATCAACAACAAGTCTGACTTTTCTCAGGGATTCTCCGATGATCTTCTTTTCTCCTTTTCTAGTTCTGAGCAAAACGAAAATCTTAAACAATCTGCTTCTTTACTAAAACAAATTCAATTCAAAGCCCAACAATTCAAAATTTCCTTTAACCCTAATAAATCCCACTTAATCCACTTTACACGCAAAAGAATCAAACCTTTACCCTTACAACTGAACACAACAGACAAATTAGATCCTCAAAACCAAGTAAAATATCTCGGACTCACCTTTCAACCCAATCTAAAATTCTCAACTCATTTCAAAAGCATCTCACAAAAACTAATCAAAACCCTTTTCTCTTAAAAACGGAATTTCTTACAAATGGGGACTTTCCCCAAAAATCACAAAATTCATTCATAAAAGTCTAATTTTCCCTGTCCTCAAATATGGAGTTCTCTCATGGGGCTCAGAGTTGAGACACCAGTCATCCATCACTCATCTCAGCAAAATTCATCGCCTGTGTCTTCTTTCTATCACCAATGCCTATCACACTACACCAACTACAAAACTTGAATTATTCACTAACACGCTACCGCTACACCTCAATCTAAAGAAAACGCTTCTTAAAAATTACCTTATAACTTTCTGCTCTACACCCCCACCACATCCTTTCACCAGCCTATACACAACTCAAACATCCCAATCCCTGCAGTATTACAATTCCTTATTAATTCAGTTTGCTCCTAACAAAACATCTTATCAAGTACTACCATTAAACCACCCAATCGAGCTCATCCACCCTTCTTCGTCTCCTCCTTACATCACAAACATCTGTCACCACAGATATCTTGCCCTAAACTCTATAGCTCACCAACCACAACAAACAATACCTGTTCACTTTCAATTTTCACTGACTTCTAAATCACAACACCGCTCTTCAGCTGCATGCCTTTCTTCCTACAAAACACAAAAAACCCTTTTCTTATCCAACACACAAACCTAGATCCAGAAATCACTGCACACGAAACTGAAATTCACGCAGTACTACTATCCTGCAACATACTCCTTAATAACCTAACTTCCTTTTCTACCTCCTTCAAATACATAACTTTTTTCACAGACTCGCAAAATTTAATAAAAAACCTAAAACTCGAAAATAAAATCTCACACTCAACTTATAGTTTAGCACGCAAACTTATTCACCTATCCAATCACTTTGCAGTAAAAATCGTCTGGTGCCCAGCTCATTCCAGCTGTTTTGAAAATTACCTCGTTGACTATATCGCAAAATCAAATATCTCCGATTCTCAGATCCTACCCCTATTTTCTCTACCCATCTCCACTTTTACAAATACTATAACCAACTCTACACTACTGCAGTGGCAACAATCTATCGACTCAACCATCACATCACCTCTGACATCTATGCCATTATCACAACTCATTTTAAAGAAACACTTTCACTCACTCCCTCGGAACATCATTCGCTGGCTCTCATCCCATTGCCCTTGTAATGCATACTTCTTCAAATTCAAACTTCACTCAAACCCTTTCTGTCGTTACAGCTGTTCGTACATTGAAACACCTACACATATCCTCCTATATTGTCCAATTTTTGATTCTCACCGACACCAACTCCTTGATAAAAGTCGCTTCTTTTTTAAAGATATTCCATCCTCTTTACATGATCTTCTACAACATCCACTACTCATCAAACATCTCTCCCTTCTCATAACCACAATCGAACCTATACTCTCTGCAACCCAAACACTCATTCCTCCCTCAAATATCTAATAACAATAAGCCACTATCACCACTAATCCATGCATTCCACAAAACAATCTAATGTCTACACCCATAAAAATCTTCCAAATTTTCTTTTTCTATTTCAGAAAGACCCACAAAACTAAACTTACACTTTGAAGACCAAATTCCAGCAGACTTGCAAGCATATCAGCTCCAGCTGGAAAGTGCTTAGAAATCTCCATACCTACCTACCTACCTACCTACCCATCCGCCATCGGTAAATTTACGAAGAATTAAAAACTTTCGCAGAACCATTCGCCCACAAAGGCAAGATGATGATGATGATGATGATGATGGTGCTCAAGCAGTAAATCCTTTTGACAGAGCAACTGTTCCTGCTTTACCTTTCCAATACAATGAAACTTTGAATGGTGAACACTTTCTACTTTATGTCAGTGGTATTCGTGACATTTCACGTATACTGATGAAGAGTACCAACGTGTTGTTATTTACCTGTGTGTATCCACTACTGTCAGATAAAAGACAACACACCTACTCATTTCTTTCAAAAGGGATCAAATAGGATTTCACCAATAGGAAATAAAGTGGTTTATTTTTCACTTCTCCTCAAACATTTGGAAAAATAATCATGCGTTTGGTCTTGAAGAAAGCTATACAACAATGATGAATTTACGAGACATTTACCAATGTCGATGGTATCATGGCATTTGTTCCTCCTATTGACGTTGTTGTTGTCTTTGAAGAAATCAGTGGCGAGATCAGAAATAGATACAACGCAGATGCTGATAGAATATTAGATTACATTGAGGATCATTGGCCGATATCGACGGCGTACCACAGGACAGGATAAGAAATGCCACGTACCAGCAATCACATTTAAAGCGGGCTATGGCGATTTCAGTTATTGTGTGCAGGATGGCATCCCGCATTTAGAAGGTTCGCTGACATGGAGAAAAAGCAATCATTGAATCGGATAGAGATCCTTCAAACCCAAGATTTAAATCCAGCACAATGGCGTCGATATGTTGATTGCAATTCTAGAATTTTGACTATTCTGAATGAATACCAAAATTGAGATCAAATACGTTACTTACGTGTAGAGATGTATGGGATATCCGCTAAATATTTTACATCCTCTTGACATCTTCATCAGCGGATCATTTAAGTTTCGACAACCCAAATAACATCCGCAACCTTCAAACATTTTTCTTTTTTTACCGAAAAGTTTTTTTTGGAATTTTTGAATTTTTACTTTATCCAAAATTTAAATGATAATTATTTCTTTATGATAACACATATACATTGACATCTCTCGAAATTTTTAAGAACTACAAAACTTGTGTTTGCTTTGAATAGCGATTATGATATCCGCATTCGCTAAAAAAAAAATAAATTCCGACATTCGCATCTGAATCAGCTAAGATGTCAAATTTGATATTTGCATTCGTAAATACAAAGAATTTCACATCCGCTAAATCTCTACTTACGCGACAAACACAATGTGGCCTCCTCCCAAGCGGACATCGTGCAAATTAATCTTAATTTCTACATGTCTTCTTCTAAGATGATTAAATATTTGAAAGTCTTTTTCTTTGTGCCTTTATGATGAAAATTCCCCAGGTGTGCCTTTACCTTTTGACTATAAACTGTTTTAAATCCATTTTGAGCAAATGTTCCATTTTTCTACGCCCAGGGTTTGAGAATCGAAGTCTGAGTCTGTATTTAATAAAATTTAGCAGAGAAGTCTCAGTTGAATTTTTAAGTAATGTAATTAAAGAAAAAAAGTTTAATTTTTGTAAGCATGTAGATAGAGAGAAAAGAGTTTAATTTTTGTAAGCATGTAGGAGATTCTTCATGAGGCCATTTTTCCTGACACATCCAATTACGCCCCCTCCAAATATCTGCATCAAGCAAATACACATACATAATACATATACATAGCAAAAATTTCAAATAGATCAATTCATTGGAATAAAATTTGTCATCAGGTTATTGAAGAATAATCATGTTTAAAACCTATAAATCGAAGTCTGAGATTTAAAGGAATACATGAGTAGGAGTGGATATCTAATAAAATTTAACTATTAAAAGATAATTTTTTTAAGTATTTAAAAAAAAAAAAGCTTAACTTTTGTAAGCAGATGGAGGAGTAGCAAAATTTTTTTTTAATTGTAAAGTTTTTGTGTACTTTTTACTTTTAAGTATTTGGAGTCAGAATCAAAGTCGGATACTTTTCTTCCCACTTCGAAACCCTGATTTGAAGTCCCAATTTTAAAAAATTCACTCTACTCGAAAGTGGAGCATCGATCCTGATTGCGAAAAGGTGCGACTAAATAAAGCGCATTTTGTTATAAAATGTTGCAAAGCTACTTTCATCAAACGTGACATTTCCACCCAATATAATATGTAAAGCAACGAACTGCAAAACACCGGGATACGCGGACTATAAAAAATATAGAACTTAACTTAAGTTCGTATAATTAGTTAAAAAGCTGAGTAAGTTAATTGGATGGATGAATGCATATTATGTATAGGTGTGTGGTTATATAAATTAAGTCATGAAGGAAATTTTATCAAAAGTCCTTTATCACATTTATTTACAAGACGAGAGAGACTACGCCATTGGTTCCCAAACGGTGGGCCATGGCCCCCTGGGGGACCATAAAGAAAAATTTAAGGTACCATAACCTGAGGCTATGCATAAATAAAACCTACGCATGACCTACGTTATGCTTTAAGTGAAACAAAACCAAAAATCAAGAAGCTTGTCGATAGTCTGCAACTGAGTAGAATTGTCTCCCAACTAGAGCACTTAATTGTTACAATGTTATCAAATTTGTTACATTCAAAGATTAAATCACATAGCGTAAGATTAATAAACTTTTTGCATCCACTGGATTTTCTATGTTTCCTTCTTTTTTTTTGCTTATTCTTGAAACACCTTTTTAGCAAAATGCCCTTTTTAATTAATCGTATGATTATAATTATTAGATACTAGTAGACAGTCGCGGTATTCACCGGCTATGATTGTTTTGTGGGGGCCATAGACAAGGATCATGTATGAAAAGTGGGTAACGATCAGAAAAAGTTTGGGAATCACTGGACTACACACTCTAACACATATGTTTATTTGAATCTACATAAATTTATGCTTTCATGGTATTTACTAGCTAAAGAAAACTGAAAAGAACATAAATGTGTGGAGTCACACAAGCAAGTGTAAATTAAATATAAATACTACAATAGACAGGAATTATTACGAAAGAAAATGGAATATAATTGATTTATTCGATAATAAAGATATAATTAAATTCAAATTTCTTAAAGAAAAATCAATAATAAATCTTTGGCAAACACTGCCATAGATAAATTATGAAATGTGATCGTAAGCGCGTATAAGAATCATATATTATTGATGGCCTTCTTTCACTCTGACACGTATTTAGCATTCATCAAAAAATATTTTAAAAAAAACAAAGCATTGATTGATACATCAATAAAATCGTTCATCTCCGTGTAGTCGATAAAAAGTACGTTCACACAAGTTTGATGCAAGACGCAATTTACATACAAAAAAAAAGTTTCCTACTCGAGACAATGAATGAAAATGAGAAAAAATGGTGGAGGGATAACGTGTGTTTCTTAAATAGGAAAATAATACTCAATTCTTTTTCTAAATTTAAAAAATTAAAAGATTCAAAAATATTTTATATTTAATAGTTTTTATGATCTAAAAAAACTTTTGAACTTAGTTATTAGTTAGCAATTTTTTTATATTTACTTTTTAGAAAAAATTTATTTGACAAAATATCCAAGTAGAAGCTAATTAATTCAATTAAATTTTACAAAATACTTTTTTGTTTCATTTATTTTGAAATGGTAATATCTTTATTAAAAAAACTCTATAAAAACAAATCAAAACTTATCTTGTTTTAAAAAAAAAAACTTTTTCGATGAAATTGGGTTGGAAGGGGGGGGGGGTTTTTTCCCCCCCCCACCCCTTTTCCAAAAAAAAAAAAAGGGGGGGGGGGGGGAATATTTGTGGAGGGAGAACTTTTTTTTTTGGGGGATTTTTTTTCTTTTCTTTTTTTTTGTTTTTTTTTTTTTGGGGGGAGAAGAGGGGGGGGGGAGGGGTCTCTCTGCTTCTCTCTTTTATCAACAAAAATTTTTTTTTTTTTTTTTTTTTTTTTTTTTTTAAAAAAAAAAAAAAAAAAAAAATATTAAAAAAAAAAAAAAAAATATATTGTCACCCCCAACAAAAAAAAAATATCTCTACTTTTAAAAAAAAAAAAAAATGTTAAAATTATTTTTTGTTGGTTTTTTTAAAAATGGGGAATGGAAAAATGTTGTTTTAAGTGAGTTAAACTAAACACCCGTAATCGCGCCAAAAAACAACAAAATTTTTTTTTTACGAGGAATAAAACTATTTTGGGTAGTGAAGTTCAAGCACCAATAATTTAAGTTTGAAATAAACCATACTAAGTTCTACGTTTGAATGTTTGTATTAAACGCCAGGAAGGGGCTAAGAAATGCGAACCACGAGATAGGTCTATTGGTTGGATATCAAAGCACTTTTCTGACTTTGTTTTTAAAAGTTTGGAGCGTTGGGGATCGAACCTCTGACCTTCAAGTGTTAAGCTGAGAGATACAGCCTAAAAATCATTGAGGCCACAATGAGATGAAGTGAAATAAAATGAAAAAAAGGAAAAAACAAAAAGAAAATTTGAGCACATCATAGTACAGTTGACTACATGGAAACCGGAGATTACTAATTAGGATCTTTGTTAATCCGGCACTTTGATTATTCTGGGAATCTTTAATTTAGTAAAATTATTGAATGATTGATTCGATTAACAACTGAGCTTTTTGAAGGTTTAGAAAATAAAATGTTCATAAATGAAGAAGAACCAATGAATCTTTATATTTTGCAAGAAAAAGTAATTAGAGAAAGACCAAAGCACCTAAAACAATATATTTAAGAGAAATGTTCAAAAATTGTCTACACCCAGTTGAATCAATAAACGTGAAAATAATTAAGCACTCAGAATTAGTGATAGTCCACTGTATATCCTAAATAGTTTATTCACAGAAAACGCTTTATATTATTGCCAGCTATGTACTGTTTGAAGTTATTTTTGGAGGGAATTTGAAGAGGATTACTCCAAACTTCAAATGTTGCATCCTTGGTACGCTGTAAAAGGATTTAGCCTTCGACGATTTCACTCTTGACATTGAAAAAAAAGTTGACATAAGCGAGGAATATAATAGGATAATATCACAGATCTTTAATTTAAAGAATATTTCCCTTCTATGTGTCTTTTTCAACTAAGTCAATCAGAAAAATTTGGGTGAGATTGGAATGAAAAAGGGTGCCATTTTTTTTCAATAATTTGCCCGCCAAATTAAGCGGGACGCATGTTGTTCAAAAACTCATGAAAAAAATTTAATTTTGTAAAATGGAAGGAATTTTATTAAAAATTCAAAACTGTGCAGAAAAAAGTAAAAATTTGAAGAAAATTCAAATAAAGGTGTTATGAAAATCAAAATGGTTGTGATTTTTTAAAATTTAGTCAATAAAAATTCAAATATTCAGGTTTGTTAAAGATTACTGAAAATTACTTATTACATTTCAAGCGTTTCACTATGGAGTATTGAAAAAACAGTTAATAATTTTTTTGATTAAATAGAGTAATGTTTTCTATATTCAAATGCCAAAAAGAGGCGATATGTCAATGGCGAGTATACTACCACCAAGAAAGTAGGTTGATTGAAAAGCATAACGTTGATTGGCTGAGATAAAATACGCAAAAAACTTTATCGATGAAATTAGATTGAAAGTTGTGGAGGATATTTTGCCTCCTCAAAGCTTCTTCAGACAAAAGAAAAGAATGGGGGATAGGAAAAATCATTGAAGTAGCATGACTTATTTCATTGGTTGAATTTTTCTTTTCTTATATTTGAATTCGTTTCTTTTGTGTGAAGAAGCCATGAGGAGGAGAATTGTCACTCTGCAACTCGCTAATTTCATCAATAAACTTTTTTTATTGTCATTTTGCCATTTTGATTGAAAAAATACAAGCAAATCAATAATTTTAAGAAAATCAAGCGAAACTTTTATGCGAACCGTCATTAAACAACGCTTTGTCCACATTTGAAAAATGAAAAAATGTTTTGATAACATTCTGTTGGAGTGTTTCAAAATGTGGATTGTATAAATTTTGTTTTAAGAACATTTTCCTTCTTTTTCTTTGATGTCACTCATTCAAATGGCATCACTTATTTTACTGGCAAAAATGTATTCAACAAAGTGAGGAGGACACAGGTCATGCACGGATCGCTGCAACATTAGCACCAACTCCGAGACCAATTTTACGAATAATTTTGCATTAAGCTTTGCACCATGGAAAACAAATAAATTTTACTAACGTGAATATCAAAATGCTAAAACCGAAAAACGCTTATTTTCGCTTAACCATTGTATCCTGGTAGTTAAATTTAAAAATCAGTTAAATGGTTCAGAAGGATTTTAAAAGAAATGTTTTATTCCTTACAATAAGTGCTATGAAAAGTACATGAAAGAAAAAGACATTTTTTGCGTCTTATCAAGGGCCTAGATCGTACACATATGGGGAATAAGTTTTTTATTTTAGTCTAGGTAGGTAGGAGTGTGTGCCCGTCAGAATGTTAACATTGCTACCAATAATTCAGAAAATTGAGGGAAAACCATCATTCCAGATATGTATTGAAATCTTGCAGGACATGAATTACACGCATTATACTGTTGACCATCGAAGGAATTTTACAGACCCTGTGAATGGCTAAAAAATCTACATTTTTTTTTATAAAATCCAAAATAACATGTATATTGAATATTTAGAGCATAAATAATGATGCTCATGATAAAATTGATTATGACATCTTTAAAATGTTTATATGTAAACAAAAATTTTAAACAACACACGTTTTATATATAATTAAGTAGTACATTTTCTTTTGTGATATGAATGTAGAAAAAAATAATGAAAGAAATGAGAAATTCCGGTATAGAAAGAAAATAAGATGTTTTGCATTTACGAGAAAAATTGGAAGAGTCAATATAAGAATATAATGAAGAAAAAAGTTAAACAAAAGAATTTACATTTAACTTAATTTAAAAAGAATTCCTTCTCTACAAGCAACTAAAGAAAAGAACTGAAAATTTACAGTTGATCTACCTACAATCCTATAAAAGGCATGGAACCATCTTCTATTCCAGAAAGTTTTTCTTCAATGGGTTTTAATTGACGTTAAAACTCTCGTAGCTTAATTTTTTTGAAATATTTTTTTACGTATAGAATTGAATATGCAATTCTATATTTTAAAAAAAACTTTGTTTCCCGAGGATAAAAAAAAGGAATTTATTTAGGGACAGGGAAATTAACATGCTAAAAACGCAACCCCCGGATTCCGTTATTAAGAATTCTGTGAAACAGGCACATCTGTCAGCCTTACGAGTAAGCATAATATAAGTAAGTACATGATTATCTATAGTAATGATTTTCTTACAACATCTAAAATTTCGTTAAGCTTTAAGCCGAGTTTGACAGTCACTTTGTCAGTGTTGTTCTTGACGGGACGCACTAAAGGATTATAGGAGGAGAGCAAATCATCCATCAAGCGCTTAGCATCCGTATTACCTCTTACACCAGAAGAGAGGAGAAGGATTGCCCCGCAAAAAAGAAGGAATTTGAATAGGGAGCGAAGACTCATAACCGTATCCGATTTTCAAGTAACAGAAACAAAAAAATTGAAATTGAAAAAAGAATTAAAATGACAGCTTGGAGATGTGTGACAGACGAGAGGAAGAGGGAGAGGAGGCAAACGAGAGATCGAGTAAAGAATACTCATCATCAAAGGAGAGAAGCATGAGAGAGAGAGAGTAGGAAAAAGGCATCCTTGGAAAAGGAGAGTGAAGAAAAAAGATACGGCTAATATTTATCAGAGAGTGTATATATGGATGCGTTTGTTGTATACGTTATTTTCAAAATTAAAAATTACACTGATGATATGAAGTGATATACACTGTTGTGATACAAACATTTTGTATGTGCTTCTACATAAAATAGGAACAATGGCGTTTCATATACGGATTGCATGAATCTATTGTACACAGCAGACATATACACACACACACATTGTGTGATTTGTTAGTGTAATATAAAATGATTAATTGCTTTTGTACCATTCTTTTTGAAGAAGATGTATGCTTCTTTGTTTATTTGTCTTACATATCACGTTCTTTTTAATTATTTTTAGATTTGGCAACGAAAACAAAAAACGCTAGTTGGATTCATCATTAGCACTAACTTCTCCAGGGGGCAATTCTTTGCCCCCGGTCAAATATATTGATTGATTTCGTAATCGAACTTTCCAATAATGTCAAAACAAAAAAATACAGTTACAAGCAAGAAGAAACATATGTTAACCATATGGTAAACAAACTCTCAGATGACAATATTTCTTAGTTTGAAACAAAAATTTGAATGCCATTATGGCCTTCGAATCCAAGAAAAACCTCACGAAAAGAAGAACCTAGAAAAATAATTCTCTTGATAAACTTATCTACACCCCCTAATTAGGGGCCAGCTTTTCGACCACCACATTTTACCCATCAGTCATCACTTTTAGAAAATAATGCAAACAATGTGATACTCAAGTTTATTGTGCATTTTGTTTGTTTTATAGTGACAAAAGCGTTAGTATTTATAAAATAGTGAATTTTTATTTTTTAATTCATTTTATTGAATAAAAAATATTTATCGTCATTCAAAGCTTTGATTTATATTAAAATAACTCATTTAAAAAGATGCCAGATGCTTCGTTTTCAAAAACTTAAAGATATTCCTAAGATTTGCTCTAAGCCTCGATGTTTTAGTAGCAAAGTTGTTTGAGAAACATTTTTAAAGATCAAATTATGTCTAAAAATAAAACTGAGTTTAGTCTGAAATTATACAGAATCTAAATTATCACAAAAAAACCTTTTGGCAAAAATAGAAAATTTTACCCTTTTTCTCATAAACGATTTAATAACCCTTATCAGCCTACTAAACTACATATGTAGAAAACACCATTTTGAATGTTCATATGTGTGAAACACGAAAAATGTCAAACTTGAAAAGATGAAGTAAATATATCAGAAGAAGCCCTTATCACGATGAAAACAAAATTTGCATTCTTATTTCAAAAATATTAGTCAAAAACTACATATGTAGTTAAGCAGGCGTGTGAGTTTAAGATCAAAATCAATAAGGGTGCGAATCTATAAAAAGGTTAAGAAATCTTGCAATTATATTTTTTGTATATTTCCTATGTGTTCTGAATCAGTGTTTTCATGTTTGACTGATGATACATTTCAAAAACTACATGTGTATTTAAGGGAGCTTTCGAAGACATTTTTATATGTAAGTTTATACAAAATACTTTGTTCATCAATAACCCATTTACGACCAATATTCCTATTTTGGAACATAAGTAATTTCATCTTCGTCTGCCTTTTTCAATGACTTTGAACATAAATCGTCTGCGTTTTTTTTAGATATCGTCTGCTTTGCTTGGTCTTAAATGTGTTATTAATTTAATTAATTATATATATTTTTTGATACTTACAAATTGGTTTATATCGATTTTTACATGTTTTGTTGCTAAATTTTGAAAAAAAAACTACACATGTAGTCATGTGGGCTCTTGAAAGTCATTTTTTATGTTAGCTGATAAGGGTAATTTAATATAATTCTTGTTATCTTAAAAAAATTTTTTTTACAATCTGCATTAAAAATTGAGACAATTTTTTTCTAATCAATTTTCAATAAAAAATAAATATTTTCTTAAAGTTATTTTTTTATAAAAATTATAGATTATTATAATAATTAATTTTTTATGTGAAATTTTCATTTTAAAATGTTTTTTTTCTTTTCATTCAATTTTTAGTATACTAATAAACGAAAAAAATTTTCGCTAAATTTTTAACTGCCCCCATTATTACTTATTTCTCATTTTTCTCGATGCTCAGGCAATTTAAATTTTACAACTTTTGCATTCCTTTCTTTTTTGGGCGTCTTTATATATATACATTTCTATAATTTTCCTCCATTCATACTCTTCACTGTGATCGTGTACTCATTTTTTCATATTGTTCACCTAGCGTCTAGTCTACTTTCTTCTTCTTCTTTCCTTATACTTAAAAGTATATTTAAGATATTTAACATTAAAAGTATGAAAATAATACTTTCCTCAATTTACACTACAGTTCAAACGAGTACAGAGTTTTAGAGAACCAAAATCCCTTTAAACATTTAATAAGAACAGAATTTCAAAATTTTAAAAATTAGTCATTTTAATTGCGATTAACAAGTAACGATAAATATATTAAACGATTTAGAAGATGCAAATCTACCAATAATATTTAGTACATCTAATACAAATTTCAATTTTATTCAACGTTAGATGCATCCAATGTCTTATGCTATTGTTGATGTTAGACATCAAACTTAGTTAACCATAGAATACTTCCTCAGTTTTCCTAAGTTTATAAAGAGTCGCCACAAAAAACGCAATCGAAAAAACTTTTTCTCTAATAGAATTGTCAATGAATGGAACAGTCTTCCTGCTGATGTCATAAACTCCCCTTCAAAAAAGGCTGGATAACTTCTGTAAAAATATGTTGTATGATTAAGTCTTTACTTTTGTATTCTTCTTTTCTGTATTTAGCAATTATAATGTTTAAACGATTTCTATATGTTTTTTTCTTCCACACATTGATGCGATTACGCACAGGCAAAATGGTCTTTCTTCGCTTAATAAAATTATGTTATGTTATGTTAAACATTAAGTTTAACAAATGTCGCATAATTTAATTGACATCTATATGGTTTGAAAACTTTATCAGCAACACTCAATCGGAATAAACGAAGCTAGAATGGCCAAAAAAATGAGGTAAAATTTTTCATAAATCTGGCAAATTTGAAGCATGTAAATTGCATAGTGCCAAAGGATCTGAGTCTTCAGAAATTCAGTCACTTGATAGATAAATCATTCACCTCAATTTCTATAGAGTTGGCAGTATTGTTAACACAATGCACAAGAAGAAGTTTTAAATTGATTTAAAAGTATTGGACATAACATCAATACTACTTAATACCAATCAATAATAATCATATATAAACTAATTGTTTTCTATTGTGTGTACACAAGATTGATCATTTGCACATTAACGTGTATTATGATATGGTTATGATGTGTACTAGTGTTATTCTTATTAAAACAAAAGAATGGAAGTTCTGCAAAATTCGGGTAGGTTGGTTCAGGCACCAAAAATCCTAATTAATGGATTGCACAAGGATTGAAAATTGGAATTTTATTTGGGATCGTTTTGGATAGAACCCAAAAACTTTTTTTCGGGTCTATTTAATATTAGAGAAAATGTATGTTCTCTGAAAGTCACTACTAGCCAATGTTAATCTGCTCTGAGTGTCTGTTAGTATAGCCTCTGTGATTTCAAGCATCAATTTGCAAGGTCAACGTTATAAAAAAAATTATAAAGAAGTATTCAAAGTCTATTTGAAAAGTAATTGTAATTTTTCAAATAATTTTGCTAAGTATTTCAAATATACAAAGACAAAAGTATCTAACCCCAATTCTGATCCCTAACCTTATATTTATTAAAAATATTTTTTAATCTTTCATAACTTCTTGACATGAAGAAGTACACATATTTGAATTGGGTTCGCAGTCAAAGTCCGCAAATACTAAAATCCCCGCTACCAAAATCCCAGCAATCAATTTCTAAAAACTAAAGCACAGCTATTTTATTTTTCTGAGATTTTTCTTTTCAGCGATTTTGGTATCCGGGATTTTAGATTTCTGGGATTTTAACTATAGATACATTTGAATTGTCCGTGAACATTTTTGCCTTTCTCAGAGAATAAAAGGCAAAAAATATGTTACTATATTCTGAAATCAGGACTGAGATTCAAAGATTTAGTAAGTTTCCGCCTAAAAGACATATCCACCCCCAACAACTGTCACAGATAGCAATCTGGAAAGGAATAGCTTAGTAGAATGTCTAGTAGAGTTTGTGTGATAAGTAGAGTACTGCCTACCCAACTTTAGCGAATATGTAGGTTAGGTTGCCGTTATGAGAGAGAGAGAGAGAGATGCAGAAGCTTGTTGTGCTTAGTGTGGAGTATTCGTTGTTATTTGGGTTACACATTCACTTTCCCTTTCTTTCATTTCCTTTCCATCCCTCCTTCCTACAATGCTTTCTCTCTTATTCACCCTCCTCTATCTCTTGGTTATGAGAGCGAAAATTAGTAAGATTTTTTAATCTTTCCATGCCTTATGGGCATAGCGTAATACAGTGGTGAACCCAGGCATGAAATATATATATTCTACATATTCTGGAAATGTGTTGGCCAATCTATATACTATATATATTCAAAAAAGGTAGGCCTTTTTGTCAGAGGAGAAGGTATACTTAAAATATTTGATTTCTTTGGATAAAAACTTTTAAATAATTTTTATAATTTCAACCAATCAAATATAGCGCTACGATCAAATCAATTATTTCAAAGATTTCCCGAAAATTTTTTGACTATTCAAATAAGCTGCGCATAGAACTCGAATTTGATTGGCTAGAATTATTTTTAACTGAAAAATGCTCATACTGATAAATTTTTCGAAATTGCATAAGAATTACCACATATGGAGTTGGAAAGGGAGGTAAATTTTTAGCTTTGCCAACTTCTTGAGGCACATGGAAACATTGAGGCTTAATGTTTATAGTATTTTTTCTTTCCATCGGCCGAGCTTGTTATGGTTATGGCTTAGGGTTATTAATTTTTAAGCTGTCAAGTTATGGCTAAAGCTTATTTTATTAGATTTTTTAATTTTATTTCCTCCATTTTTTTTTAAAAATCAGGAAAAAGAAATCGGATAAATGCAGAAAGTTGTACGTTGAGATTTACTCTATTTCGGGTTGCTTTCTTACATGCAAAGGATAAAATGGATAGATTTAGCGCAAAACCAAGAAGAAGAAGAAGAAGCAAAGTTTATTTCGCAAATAAAACAAAGAGGCATTTATTATGAGGAAAAAAACGGAAACATCACAAACA
This sequence comes from Nectonema munidae, assembly GCA_030549495.1. Classification (NCBI taxonomy): domain Eukaryota; kingdom Metazoa; phylum Nematomorpha; class Nectonematoida; family Nectonematidae; genus Nectonema; species Nectonema munidae. Next base: position 42,415 of record JAUIRK010000561.1, read on the forward strand.
ATAACCAAAAAAAGAGAGAACGGCAGCAATATTAAATATAAGCATGGATAACCAAAAGAGAATAAAGCCTTTTGTGTGATTGACCTTATATAAATAATATTTATTTTCAAAAGTAACTTATCCGGATAAATTTCTTTTTTTGTCTTTGAAAGCCCATGTTACTACGCCACTTATTCTTTTATAACATTTCATGCAAAATGATATCAAAGTAAAAGGAGCGCACTCATAAAAGATGATCCTCAAAGTAGGAAACCGTTTTAAGAGTGTCTTTATGTTTCACTTTAGACGAAGCATTGTAAAGAGATTAATTAATTCAACACATCATGATCCGTCCTGCTAAACATACACGCAAAAGTTCAGATTTATTTCTTTTTGTTTAGTTTTGATCTTAATTTAATCATAGCTAACTTCAGCTTTGTAGGAAAGCGTTAACCCTTTCGTGGCCAGTGTATCATATATGATACATAAACAATTTTACCTTCGTCTGCTTTTTCAAATAGTTTTGTATATGAATCTTCTGCTTTTTAATAAATATCGTCTGATTTTTCTGCCAACGAAAGGGTTAAACATATGGTAAAAGTCATGCAACGATATAAATTAATTACTATAATGTTTCATCTTGAAATATGGTTATGATCAAAATGTATACGTTTATTTTTGCCTAAAGATGTGTGCGTGTCATTGTGAACTGGTCCCCGTGTCAAAATTGGCACGCGTGCCATATGTTGCCGACTCATGTTCCACGCATCTATTATATAATCATATATGACTGAGTTTCTTTTCTTTACACAAAAAAAGAAGCTTTTAAAGATATAATCGACTGAAAAAATTCTGAAACACATGAAATTCTGACTCACTATTATGTATATAAAGTTTTATTTTTTCTATCAACCGAAAGAAAAATTATATAAATTTTTTTTTAGTTAAAATTAACCCCTATTCATGAAGGTATGTAAATTCATTTATTTGCTAATTATGAAATATTTTTTGTAAATCTATGAAGTTTCCTCATAATTTAAAGTTTCAACTTTTTGAACTCGGTATTTATTGCTGGAAATAACTTTTATGAAAAAAAACTATTAATTTTTATAAAGATTTGTAATTAGCTAGAAATCACAATTAAACGTGTACATTAATAGAAATTATATTATTGTTTGATTCATCAGACCTCTCTTTGTAGCCGAGTTATAACATTTGATATTTGAACTTCTATAGTTTTAAAATACGAAAAAACTTATTTCCATCTTTCTTCGTATTTCAATTGGTTTTGATCAGAATTTCTTTTTTCGAATTCCAGCTCATAAATCTGCTTCTATTCATACAATTTTATTAAATTTGTTAGTTTGATTTTTTAAGTTCTCGGCATCTAAATTTGTTCTTGAAACAAAGTTTTCTATATTTCCAAAACTATCTTCCAATAAGTTAAGATATATGAAAGACAAAACTCATAAAATTAAAAAAAACTAATTTTGATTAAATCTTGTTCAAATTTTTCTTTTTGTTTAAATTTTCAACAATATTTGCAGCACTAGGGGAGGGGATAAAAAATGTACTCTTTTTAATTTTTTACATTTTCTTTCAAGTTATTCATCTCAAATACAGAATTGCTTGAAGTTTATGAAGAATTTATAATTTTCTAAAAATTTTGTTCGCTTTAGAGCTAAGGTCCCCTCATACCCACAATGACCTTTGTGCCAGAAAGAGTAAACTGTCAACTATACTAGCCTGTTTAGAATAAGAGACCAAATTAGAGCCAAAAATTGGATCATTTGCACTATTTCAAATTTTTTTTTAGGTATCCAATGTTTTTTATTTTCGCCACATTATCAATCTTTTTTTCAATTGATTAATAAAATTTTGAAATAACTTTTAAGCGTAGTCGTCATTTTATTGAAATCGGGATTTTAAAAGTTAATTCGAAGTTAATCAGTTACAATCAATCAATCAATCAATCAATCAATCAAATCTCAGATACATTAACGAAAAATCAATTCATCGATTCTTAAGATTGATTAGCAAATATACGGAATATACAGCGTCGCATTAACATCTTCTTACATTTATTTATTATTCTTTTTCTTCAATTATTTCCTATATCAGTTGAGAATGCAAAAATTTAACACAGATAAAAAAAATTTTAGGTGTAGATTTTTATGATAAAAAGCATTAAACCTTTATTTTAGAAAATTTCAATTTTTTTTTTTTTTTTTTTTAATTTCTTCCTTCTAAAGTGTCCCCAGAATAAATTAAATACCCATTCCCCTAGATTTTTACCATATGGTTTGCTCTCTTTTTGAAATCCCTCTATAAAAACTTTCCAGATACGGTCATGTAATTAATTAGCCTATACAAATTAACTAACTTTGTAAACATTTGACTAAGAAACGTATTTATTGTACTAGTTCTATATTCTAAGCACAAACGTAATGCAATTATATAGGAAAATGGAAAAATAGACAGTAATGATATAAAACTAGCCTATGGACATTGGGCAGACGGATATTTAAACAAATAGCCAAGTATAGCCAAAAAGGTCCTATCCTTATTACATGTATGTCACCCTTTAGATAAGCTAGCTATATTTATTATAAAAAAATTTTTTTTAATTTTTGCATCTACAATAAATATTTTTTATTTCTGATTCTTTTTAAGAAAATTTTCACTCGTTCAAAAGAATTCTTTTTCTAGCTTCGTTTTTGCTAGCTGACTAAACATAAAAATTATCTTACTTTAAAATAAACTTTATTAATTTATTATTGAATTTTTTTTCAATTTTTTTATCAAAAAAAGTTCCAATTTATTCTTTAAATAAATTTTTTATAAAATTTATAATTTATATTATAACTATGTTATGTTATGTTATGCTATGTTATATTATTGAAAAAAAATAAAAAAATAATTACTTGTATATTTAATTTAAAAAAATTTTAAAGTTATTGAAAAAAAAAATTAGAAAATTGATTATTGATTTGAAAAAATGAAGTTTTTCTTTTTGTCTAGGAAACATTAACACTGCCAATTCTGAAAGTATCACAAAGCATAGAAATCGTAAAATATGCTGAAAATTTGATTTTTCTTTGAAGAACTTTGTGACAAATTTGATATTAGTGCAAAGAATTACTTATAAAATGGATTGAAGTTTAAGAAAAATTTTGGGATATTTTTATTTGTCGACCATTCAAAATTTCTAGTGGACCAACTATGCAGCTAATATGCATCTCTTCTATATAAAGGTAAAGGTAAAGGTACCATAGGGTGTTTTCATCGAGAAGGCACAATTGCGCCGCTTGTATCGAACTATGAGGAAAGCAGGCTTGATGCGAGATTGAACACAAGACATTGAGTTCTTAAATCCAGCATCTAACCAACCCTACTCACGCCCCTTCTATATATGTAACAACAAGGTTTTTAAAAATCGTCTTGATTTTCATTACATTTTTTATGTAGTTTATTTTTTTAATCGATGCGATCACTACAAGCTAATCCTTAGCGTTTTTTCGATTATGTTATGTTATATGTTACAGTTATCAATTCTACAAAATTTAATTGATTTTTTTGCATTTGTGCATAATTAATTTCCCATCAAAAATGTGCATTCGAAGATAAAAGGGATACTTTTAGTGTATGTTTGTCAAATTTATCTAAATAAATTCACAAATAATAATAATCCATTTCTTGAATAATAATTTATCCTTTTCTTTTACACATGTGTGAATACGCTCTTTTTCTCTCCTTTTTCTATCACCATTATTCAAGGATACAGCTTTGTAATTTCCCAACGTTATGCACGGGATTCGCCCATTATGCCACAGAGTGTTATGTCATTTTTTACACCGGTACAGCTCTTTTTATATAAGCAACCGAATTGATAAAGTCTCAGGCCTCAAAACAGGTCAAAATTAAGCTAGAGTAGCAACCTCCACGCCTCATATGGAACTCTTACTAATTTCTTGAAAGTCTCATTTTGAGTTACTTTAGTTATTTTTAATATAATTTAATAAAAACCAAATTATTATGAATATAACATTTGTATAATTTTAAATTTTTGTTAAGCAACGACATGAGCAAATTTTGTCCTGATTCAGAAAATGCAGCTAAAAAACATGACGTCTCTGCAGTTTTAAACACCTAAAATCTTTTTCCACCCTAAAATACCTTCAATTATACACAATTTCATACTTACGAAGATTTACGAATGAATGTATTGAAAAAAAGCAAATAAAGACATATTGAACTAACTGAGACATGCACAAAGTCAATAGGAAACAAACAGGATGAAGAAGACATGTGTTGACAGACAACCAATCAAAAAGAATTTATTAAAACCACAAAGTTTAGCGACATGTATATAAAATACTCATCATGAAAAATGGGAGTAGCGTTTAATTCACGTATTTTTAAATTTGGCAGCAATGAAGCCCAAAATTTTTTTGGTGGCCTTTGTATCAAAGTTATGCTCGGATAAGTCTTCAGGTTTCAACCCATTCTTCACCAGAGCATTGATGATCTTCAAAAGCTTCAAGTTTTTTGATGACAACTCCAAATTTTTGAAAAAGTCTTCATAGTTACTTGAATCTAAAAATGAAAAGACAAATTTTTGAGCATTAAAAAAATAAAATAAACATTTCTGATAAAGATGCATTGGAAAAATAATGGAATATAAAATCATGATTTTCCGACAGTCTTAAAGATTTCATCTTAATAATCGACCAGGATGCTACTTTCACTATAAAACTTGGTGTCCACATAACTCCGTCTCAGTAAAATCAATTTGAGAAAAGTTGGAATGAACAATGCCTTCCTATAAAACTGGATCTTAAGCCATTATTAGTTCGTTAGTTCTTCACTTCTTAATTAGTTCATTATAATATTAACTATATATAATTAAATTTTATAATTTTAGAGCTATTCAAATTCAAGTCAAACATAATAGTTTTATAGCCATTCAAATATAAAATTTTCCGCGAGTCATATATCCAGCTGAGAGGCCAATTTTATAGGATAACGAATTATCCTAGACCGCATTTTCCTTTTTTTCTACGAAAATCCTTTACTACTTTTTAATACTTAATCTAAATATTATATCTCAATTAATCTTAAGTAAGCAATTATACATTTCATTTGCCTTTCTGAAGCTTTTTTGAATTCCATGTTTCCCATTTTTCTACAATTACCATATTCAATGTGAATTAGAAACCTAGTAATCTGAGACCGATTTACTGAGACCAAGTTTTCCTAGCACCATAAAACATTTCCTTATTGCACACAATCAATTATATATGTAATATAAAATGCTGATAAAAGAATTCAATAAGGAAAATAACAAATTTTAAATAAAAAATATCTATATTGCGAAATAACAATTTTATATTGAATAAGATATGGCCTAATTAAAGTTAAAGAAAAAAAAGTAAAGTAAACCTATACAAAAATAATCCTCAAAACGAAAGAAAATATGCTTTCAGAAGAGATCTAAATGGATCAAAGAAATGTAATGGATCAAATTGAGAAATTGGATAAATGAAATATAGACGAAGTCAAAACGTAAAATAACAAATTCTAAATTTTATTTTGCTAGATGGTTTATTGGTAGGAGTTTAGGATCTCAATCCAGATGGTCTGAGTTCGATTCCAGAATATAACTATCGTTACCATCTGTCCAGCTATATAAGAATATTCTTCCCTTGGATACAATATCCACCAATAAAAATTAAGAAAGAACGAATTTAAGTTGGAAAAAAATTTTCAAAATGAGAAAGAACGATTTTAGAATGAAGCCAGTTCAAAAATTAGAAATGTGCTTTGCTCACTATGTCTTTACTAGTGCTATAAAAATATCATTTTATCATAGCATTAACACATTGACTTTCTAGTTTTTCAAGTATTTTTTGGTTTTTTGAGAGAAAATTTTTTTAAAATGTATATAAAGTTAATTTAAAAAGGATAATACCATAAACCATTTGTAGAAAAGCTTCTCTTCCACCAAAACCTCGGAAGTTGTTTTCTACTTTTCGACCAAAAAAGTGCGATAGTTCGGCATCCTTCGTTAAAGCATCCAATTGCGATTGCTTTTCTGTCAAAAGAGGAAGAATTTTTGATTGATACTGAGCTAAGTTTTTTGGCTTGCATGCTCTCTCGCATAGGAAAACCAAAAAATTTCATAATTGTAAAAGTTGTATACAATAAAAAATTTAACATATCCAAAAATTGCCATATGGCGTCAGTTTAATTTCCATCTTCTAAAAGCATGTAATAATTAAAAGTATAGAAAAAATGAAATAGGTTTAACAAAATATAGAGGTAAGCCAAGTAAAAGGTGTTTTTTAAAGGGAAAAATAGACCGCGCACTCATGATAGAAATCTGCTTTAGCGTGAAAACAGTAGTATATTGGCAAAATAGTCTTCTTTGCTAAAAGTATTGAATATTGACGAAATGCTGAATTCACTCAATTCATGATTCATTTATCCTAAAAAACGGTGAAACTTTTTGTGCTTTTTTGTGTTTAAGATTAATCTAAATATTTTCTATCTAAATCACCACTAAATTCTTGTAATGCTAATTTTTGTCACAATTAAAAAACGTGAAAAAAAGCATAACTAAGCAGAAGTCCAGCATCATATATTTAGACGCTAAACAAAACATGATGAAGTGCTAATTTTTTTCCTTTTGTACAATTATTTATATAAAGAATTGTTTTTTCCGTTATTAGCATATGTGCTATTTTCTCCGTATCATTTTTTGGTGACGTTAGAAAACACTAGAAATTTAAATCCGCCAGATAATAACTCTCATTTAATGTTAAGGTTCAAAAAGGGCATAACTGATAAAGCAAGAGAATATTTTTTTTAGAAGCTCAAATTAAATTTAGAGATGAACATTTTTGCAAAAATCCTGAATTTCTAGGTCTAACTTTGGAGAAGGAAACTCAACTTCATTTTTCCCGACTATCGCCATTTTATAAGTAAGGACAGCGGTCTTACCTGTGTTAAAAGTTGAAAAACGGATGCTATAATTTTATAGTAAAAATAAATTGCATTTGTGTACAAATTGGAAATGATAGTTAATACATTGTTTAGTAGTAAAGGATTTGATCGGTTAGTAAATAAGTTCAACTAGTTGATTTGTTAATTGCTTAGTTAGCGCTTTTGTGAAAGCTAGTTAATCCTTAGTCAGTTAATTGGGAGTAAGTTAAATGATGATCAAACCTTCTATTCCCCCTTTTACTTCTCGTATTTCCTATTTTTAGAACTTCTTTCAATAGTCTTTACTTTTTCTTTAAAAAAAACGTTATATTAGGGGCTGCTTGCTATACTTTTGACATGCATAAAAAAGTATGCACCAATATAAATTTATACGCACTTTTAACTACAAGTAAATTATTTTTCAAATTTAAATGAATTTTTTTCACGTTCAAGTAAACTATTATAATAAAGTATTTGATATTGTAATTAAAAGTATTTGAAATGTCTCGTTAAAATATCTGAAATCAAAATTTATATCTAAAAAAATAATCAAATAAAGATCGTATATTACTCAAAGTTACTTACATATTTCTTATGCCTTGCCAAAGAAATTAATCAAATAATAAACCAAGCCCAAAAAAATTTACAAGTTAAATAGCAGAAAAATTTTTTAATTTTAATACATAAAAAAATCGAGTAATAAATTTTTTGTTAGTAAATGCAGAGAACAGTTAAAACTTTAATTCTAAAACAAATAGTTTCAAAAACGACAAAGTATTTGTCCATAAAATTCAAAATTTTAAAACTTAAAAAAAAATATTTTTGTTTAATGTAATAAAAAATGTATGCTAGGATGAAATTAAAACCGATTGTTCAAATTATAAGTTTATTAAAACTTCTGGAAATTAAAACAGCTTATTGAAAAAAAAAATTTTTTGTTATTAAATTTTCAATTGCATATAGAATATTTGTAGCAATAGTTTTTCGAAACTTTAATCAGAATCGATAAAACTTGGAGTTTTGAGAAGAATTAATTATTTTTGTACCAGTTAACAATAAAAAAAAATGATTTTTGTACAAGAAATTATTTTTGAAATTATTCACCAATTATTATTTATGAAAAATATGCTAAAACAAAAATTTAATCATAATTTTCGGTGTTATGCTTTCCGATGATTTATTTTTCAGACGCTTTGGTTTTAGGTGTTTTGATTTTCCGGGCGTTCGGGAGTTTTGGTTTTGAAAGATTTTATTTTCGGGCTTTTAGAGCAAGAACCAAGATTCAGCATTTGATCTCGCTTTGCATAAAAAAAGATAATATTAATTCTTTATTTCTCGAGTATATAAATAATCATAATCTTTTAAACAATCAAACTATAGTATTTAATATTAATTGAAAGTTTGTGTGTTAATGGTATTGAATACATTAATTTACTGATGGTTTAATTTAGAATGTGATTTAAATGTAGGAAGAATGATTTTGTCAATATATATAGAAAAAGAAAAAAGGAGGCTCAGTGCATTTCGTATCTTAGGCATTTTGTACCAGAGAAATTTCATACTTACTTTTCGTCATTATTAAAACGAAAAGATATTATTGGGTGCGAAATATTTTCGTCACAAAACGTTTTGAAATTACGTAAAGGTATATTGATGTTGTGAGAAAAAATAGGAAACTTGCCTGATAAAAAAAATGAATTCCCAAAGAATATCTATGTGGATTAAACAAATGAAATTTTGAATTTACCCAAATCAGCAGAACTGCATGTGATTGTGGAAAAGAGGAAGTAAAATGAAATGCATAGGAAGGCATACGCAAAAAAGTTGCGAGTGAACATTGTAGAAGCGTTTGTCTGTGGTCAAACGTGAACTGTGATGAAATGAATCAAAATAGCGTAAGTAGTCTGAATAATAATAATAATCAAACTAATCAAATATGAGTGGGCCGTTGTGTATATACATATATATATATACTTTGTGATTAATGAAAAATAAGCTAACAAACTTCTACTCATCATCATCATCATCTTGCCGAAATCGTTATTATCACATCATCATCATCATAAAAACATTCATCACTTACAAGCCGGAGTTTCTCCACTTTTTGCAGTGTCATCTCCTATAGGCTAGAGCGTAAACAAGTTTGTCTGACAGACAATTCAAATCATCTAAATTTATTGGAACTTTATTTCCGTTCAGCAGTTCAAGGTATCTTTTCAAATATTTAATTTTTAGCAGTTCTAACTTTAAAAAAAGGGCCATTTTTAGTTTATAGGGCCCCTGGGCCCAACAATCTCTAAGTCCAGCCCATAATCCTATGGGAAATTACTTAACACCCTATAAATAATATAAAACCGGTGTTTGACATTTGCCTAATCACACGTTACATTATCCGCATTTAATATTTTTAACTGGAAAAATCCTAGACGCCTATATAAAAAAATGATACAGAATTATATTTAATGTGTTGAAGAGTGAGATCAAAATAAAAAATTAACAAATAATCTCGTTTTTGAAGCATTTATTCAAAGAGTTAACAATCGGGTAAATATATTCCAGCATTTTACTCTGTAGGACAGAGTCTTGCCAAAATTGCTTTATTCTTTTTCTATCTTTATTTTGTTTGTGTTCAATTATTTATACAACTCACTTTTCTCATATTTACAACAATATTTTATTATATTTGAGTATTAGTTTGCAAATAAAGTTCTTCTTCTGCTTCTTCTTCTAAAAATTGAAAAACTGTAAAAATTGTTTCAAAATATAAGTGGACTAGGATTAATCAACAAAACTCGTACATTCGATCGACATTTTTCACTTCAAAAAGTCATTTAAAATGTATTAGACAAACATTATTCTGACCTATACTACTGACCCATAAAAACTAAAAAATATATATTAATTTTCGACAGTTTTCTTTAACTATGATATTTTAAAATGGGAAAAACGATATTTTACCTTTGTAAATATGAAATATTGAATCAAATATATAAACTCATCACGTTAATTATTCGTATTTTTTCGAAATAAAAGTTGACTGACCTCTCATAAAAGCAGATTTTGCAAAAGGGATAACTTTTTTTTAACCTATGCCTATGTTTAGCATAAAGAGTATAGCTTTCCAATGCTACCAATTTCAAATTAAAAATTTTTTGTATGCTTTTAACAAAAAGTGGTGATTTTTTTTTACTAAAATTTAGACCAAATTTTCGAAGTAAAGCCCATTAAAATTTTTGCAAAAATAAATTATTCTAGAGTATGTAGCAAACGATAAGCTTTCTAATGATATATATATCATGAAAAAAAAATATTGAAAAACAGGTTAATTTTTTCTTCAAAACTTTTTTCTTGATTATTAATTGAAAAAAGCAGACTTATCTTTGTTGATAGTATCATACCATTTTTTGATACCCAGTCAAATAAAATTTGAAATTCTTTGTGGATAATTTTTTCAATGCATTTATTTCAGAAGGAAAAAATGGCAAATTAATTGTCAGATCGTCTGCAAAGCTAAAATAGCTTAAATTAGGTTTAGTATAATACAAATCATTAGTGAATATTAAAAAAAGGAAAGGGCCTAAAATGGATCTTTGGGGAACACCAGCAGTTATATTTTGTTTATCAGATAAAATATCTTCTACTAATACTTGCTGTTGTCTGGATTCTAGATATGATTTCATGAATAAGCATGTTCTTTTTTGAAAGCCATACACACTTAACTTTTACAGTAAAATCCTGAGAGGAATTAAATCAAATGCCCTTGAAAAATGTATAAAAGCAGTTAAAACGTAATAACCTACTAAATATTTATTAATAATTTGATTTATTAGCAAATATAAAGAGATTGAGTGCTTTGAAATTTTCTAAAACCGAATTGAAAGTCATATAGTAAGCCATTTGAAGTGAAGAATAAACCAATTTGTTTGGAAAGTAATTTCTCAAATATTTTAGAGAGAGAGAGAGAGAGAGAGAGAGTTGGAATTATGGAAACAAAAAAATTTTGCTAAAATGTTTATCACTATTTTGATATGGTACATTGAAATACCATGTGTACTTTTATTAGGTTGAAAAGAATCTACGACTATAGTAAGACATCTTGCAGAGTAAACTTAACAAAATCAAATTCAAAAAATTAAAGCTATCGACATTTTGATATGAGGGGTGAATTTGCCTTCATAATTGAGTGCCATTTTCAAGAACCAGTGTTGATCCAATTGGTTTTTGAATGCATTCAAGTTTGGTTATTCATCATCATCACAATCATCATCACATCATCATCATCATCATCACTATCATCATCAGCATCAGGCATCAAGTTAAAATGAATTAACTCTCCATCCTCGTTCACTAACTTCTTTGTCATGATGAACATTAAGTGCACAATAAATGAAACACACACACACACACACTCGGAGATAATGGTCAATGCCTTGTCACGTTTTTCACGGAAAAACAGAAATTACAAGTATAGATGGACTTTATGACAGGTCTTGCTGCTGATTAAGCATTTCTTTCAATCAGTACCAGTTGTCACCAAGACATAGTGTTGCATTTTTGAAAAAAGTTGAGCATCACCAGGGACACAAAGAGCTGTGCAAAAACACTTTTGATTGATTTGAACAAAATCTAACTTGAAACTTTTCCTACTGCCATATGATAAAAAAAATCAGAGTTCAAAAATCCTGCTTTATTACTTATGAAAAAGGAGGCACTACTTTTAATTCATACTTTTGCAATAGTTGATATCATCATAATCGAGAATAAAATGAGATTATTAACATCTTTTCCTTCTAAGTTATGCACATTTTTGACTTTTTGTGAACTGCCTTGCAAAATCAAGTTTAGCAAATTTCTTAATAAGATAATTTGGACATAAAACTTCTCTGCTTAAAATTAAACTATCCATCATGTGGGTTCATGTTTACAAGGATCATGTGGATGAAGTTTTATAAATAAATTATTTTTTATAAATTAATTATAAATTAAAATTTTTAATATATTACTTTTTTGATTTCATAAAAAGTAAATATTAAATGAATTACTTTTATAAAATTAAAAATTTATAAAATCTTTTTTAATCAAAAGACTAGCCAGGGGTTCACAAGCTTTTTTTGCTTGTGGACCCTTTGAGCGATAACCTTATTAACTGTGGACCCCCATGATCTATAAGAGACATGTATAAATAAATATGTATATTCAAATAGGGAAAACATTTCAATTTAATTGTAAATTAAGAAAAACGAATGTATATTATATTCATAATTTCACATCTAAAGGCTTCCAAGGACAATATAAACAAAAAATGTACGATAATGACTTTGACATACATCTTAGTAATTTATATCGCTACTTACATGGTGATTAGATAAAAATTAGTAATATGGTCATTAGATGTCCAAACCATATAAAATATTCCTACATCCGATTTTTATTTTACTATTATACACTCTTTAGTATAAACATTTTAGAATATATTGTATAAATAGCTTGTCAATTAAGCGCAAAAAGCAGTGGATGCCCATAACTCGTTTGGTTACATATTCTTTATTTTTGGCAAAGACTTCATGGACACCTTACTGTGTTAAAAGGACCTCCAATATTCACATTTTTGTCCATGGACCCCCTTAAATTTTCAATGGACCCTTAGGGATCCATGTGGACCCCGTTGGAAAACCTTGGACTAAACTTTAAATTAAAAAAATCAAAATTTAAAATAAAAAACTGAACTTCATAAAAAGAGAGATTAAGATAATATACCCTTAACTTACTGTTTTCCCATACTTAATAAATTCATATAAATTTCATTTCAGACTAAATAGTTTAAAAATTTTTAAATTTTAGAATGTAAAAATAAAAAAAAAAAAAGTTTATTTATAAAAAAATTTTGTTGAAGCCTAATTTATATAAAAATTATATTTACACTTGTAACAAATTATCTCCCATTTCGAAATCTTCCATCTTTAGCGCTAACTAGTAATGAATAGTAAAAAAGTGGTAAAATTAATTATCAAGTTCCATCACTCTAACTAAAACTCTTAAAATAGTAATAATACTAATTGTTAATTAAATTAAATATTTTTATTTTTATAAATAAATTGTATTTAGATGGCGTTAATATGTTGACATTAATTCCTATATGTTTTAATTATTTCATAAAGTAACTCCTTTTACCTTGTTGTATGGATATTTATGATTAAAATTAGAAAATAATGCTATATAAAAAGGGGCGTGTGGAAGGTTGGTTAGATAATGGGCTTCCATAACTCAAGCTTTTGGGGTTCGATCCCGTGTCAAGCCTTCTTTCTTCATATCTCGATACAAACAGCGCAATTGCGCCTTCTCCACGAAAACCCTCCATATACCGATATGCTATGAAGAAAAGTAGATTTTTTTTAATTCAAATATTTTAATTTTTGTTCGTTCAAATATGTAGAGTTCTTTCCTCCTCAAAATGATCACTTACGATTTTCATTATACTTTGAATCACTAATCTAAAATTTTTTAGGATATTTATAAAGTACACATAATAAATTTATGAAAGCATTTCTCACACTCATTGTGGCAGATTTCGAACTTGTTATCTCACTAATTTCCATTATGCTTTCGAATTCATCTTAAACCTTAGCAGACATCTTTCTTCAACCTGGAATGCAGGTCCCCCTATAAAAGTATTATCCGCTTGAAAGCGGGGGTTTCATGTGAGCCAGATTTCTCACACTCATTGTTGCCTGCTTAACTTCTTCTTCAATTCTTTCTATTCCTCATTCATGATCTTTTCAACCTTTCTATTGTGAACTTTTTGATTCTATTCTTGGTTTTGTTATTTCTTTCAAACAGTGCTGGAGTGTTGACCACTCACTATCTTCTCTATTCTATGCTTTATATTCTTTAAATGTATTATAAATTATAAGTCTTAATAATAAAAACGTAAAATGAAGTTTTGGAAAAAGATTTATTTAAAATTTCAAATACGCACAGTCTTCATGGTTTGCATTCTTTGTCAGACGTTTCCAGAAAAGCCTGCTGTTTTCGCACGGCTCTTCTTTAACTCCTTTTTTGGAATTCTCTTCTTTGCTTCACTTGCATTTTGTCGCCATGAACACTGTGTCTATATGAAATATTGAATCACTCATCTTCCAAAACTTAATTTTACTTTTTTATTATTAAAACGGACAATTTATAAGGAAATAGGATGAATTATTATTAATTCACTACAACTATTAAAGATTTTACAAGCCGAGTTTTGGATTGAAGTAGTACATGCTTGCAGATTAAAGGTCTACAGTTGCAATGGTAGTCTCCAAGTTCTCTAAAATATCTTTTACTTTCTCTTTGTCTTCCTTTCGCTTCTTCACATACGGCAATAATATGTGGAAGCATAAATATATTACAAATACTACACCTACTAAAATCCCTATCAACCAGAAGAAAAATATAAGCAGACGGTAAATTCTAAAACTTTTGCTTTTCATGTTGATTCTATGTATTGAAATTTGTTTCTTTTCCAGCTTTATTTCATCACTGATTTTCATATAGCGAAATAAATGCGTCTTTATCTGTTTTCCGTTTAATTTTTTGCGCGTGTACAGCAGTATTATGATCTTATCCCTCAAAATTAAGACAGTGTTGTCAACATAATATTTCAAATGCTTATTCAGCACTGCTTCCAAGTTGTCTTTGATTCTCATCTTAATTTCAGCCTTCTTCTCGTGATTCCACCCTCTTGCGTTTGATCTTTTCATTCGTATACTCGCAACGTTAACGTAGCATTTGCTTCTTATCTTAGGTTGGCACTCATTATCTCTCCACACTTGCCCATCTCTACACACACATCTCAATCCCTTACACACCAAGCCTTGCATGCATATTTCACCTTGTGTGCAATTGCTTTTATACCCCCTGAAACTTTTACAGATCGTACCGTCAAAGTATCCATTGAAGCATTGGCAAGTATAACGCAATTTACTCATCATCACTCTCAACTGGCAGTAATCACTCTTACACTCCTTATCCATGTTGCACGCGTGCCCGAATTCCTTCTTCTCTTGACAAATAATTAAAGAGGTTCTGTTGCTTCCTGTTCTAGCTTCAAAATGGCTGCCACCACACTTACAAACGCCCTTCTGGCAGCTGTGGGAGCTGCACTGCTCATTACTTTTACACTCCACACCCACTTCTTTCTTCTTGAAACATTTGGAGTCATCGCCGTAACTCGTCGTTTCGTCGCAAGCACACACGCCATTCGTACAACGCATGCTTTTCTTGCACTCCAAATCTGATAGGCATTCCCCACCCAATTCAGCTACTCTCACTTTCTCACAAGTGAAGGTGTATCCAAACTCCCTTTTCTCATGGATCACACTGGCAAAAGCGAATAAATAGTCTTTATCGAAAACAGCTGCGCGCGATTCACGCCTTCCACACTTAAACGCTGAACACGCCTCTGTAAAAAAGGAAGGCAGTTTGTTCTCTTTCTTGTAAAAGTCAAAATCTTCGCACCGCTTCTCCATAAACCACTTTTCGTTGCTTTCCCGTGTAAATTCGTTTCTCTCGGGCCCACACTTAAAGATGCTCTTCACTTCTACGCCCATCCGCTCAAAATGAAAGGAAATTGCGTGTGCCTCTCGTTGAACTAATTTTTGCAAGAACCCTTTTATCTCATTGCTCTTAGCTTTCGTGTACAAGAACACGCTGACTTTCTTTTTCTCTCTTTCTATCTCTATTTTACTGCCGACATACAAATCTGGGAAGTATTGAGTCATGAATCTTAACAAACCACTCTTAATCTCACTCTTCATGACTTCCGTGTTTGAGAGCTCTTCCTTTGTTTTAAATCGAATGAAAAATGGACAAATAGGATGCGTTTCTGGATTCGGTACACACTCTTTGCCATCATAAAAATAGTCTTTCTCACAATCACATGTGGGAAAATCTTCGCCTTTGCACACGTGTGACTCTTGAGGATTGCAGTTTTCTGAGTATATTTCTTTACATCTCTGCTTATACTTTTTAAAATCTTTGCACTTGCCCTCCAATAGAAATCCTTTGAAGCAGGCACATAACGACTTGTCTCCTTGGTGCTCACAAAAACCAGTCTCACACTCGGCGTGTGACAGACACTCCTCTCCGAATTTCTTGCTAACTATACCTTCTCTGATCTTATTTTCTGAACTTTGACATTGTTTTAGAGAACAGTTGCCACTGAAACACTGCGAATTCATTTCACATTCGTTTCCAATCTCCACCATTTTATAGCACCCGCCTTCATAACATACACCGCTAAAACACTCTACATGCCTTCCACAAGATTGGCCATAAGCTTTCTTTGCTACACATCTGTTTTTTTCTCTAAACTCATTTAAGTAACATAAACAGGCTCCAAAAACACACCTATGGGTCAAGCATTCTCCACTCAAATGACAAACTTGCAACCACTCTTTTTTTTCATAACACTTTTTGCCTTTTTGGTATTCTTTGTCTTTGCAATGACACTTACCATCTTCACAGTTCGCCGACAAACACTCTTCTGATCTTGAGCAATTGTCGAGAATCCTCTTCAACTTTTTATTTTTAGATGGAACTTTTTTAAACTTTTGATATTTCTTTCCCTCATCAGATCGACGTGTGGAAACACATATGTTATCCGAGCACACATTACTAAAGCATTCTCTATTTATCTTACATGATTCCCCTCCTCTTCTCCTTGACAAGCATTCCCCATTCATTTCAAATGAGCCTTTCACACATCTACACAGGAATGTCGACTTATCGCAGTAATTAGTTTGGCAGTCATCATTCATATTACAATTTACTCCAAATTTTTTTGTTCTTTTCAATTTACACATCAAAATCTTATCCAATTCTGCGTATTTTTGGAAATAGACTCCAAATTTGTTTTTGTACTCACTTGGCATTGAAATATGTTTTGTGTAGAATTTATTCATATCACAATGCGTGTTTTTACAACTTACGACCATATAATTTTCCTCTACTCCATTAAAATTCAATTTTATATATCTATCAACTTCTTGACAAACTTCATCTAATCCTTGGTTGTTGTTTATTCGGGACCCTTCAAAAAATATTAATATGAAGGAGAGTATAAAAAAATATATTTTTAAGAAATTCATTATGCCTCTAATCTAAAATGTAAATAATGTTATATCATAAAATGAATTACTAATGCAGTGTAATATCATAAAATGAATTAGTAATGCAGTATGACATGCATTTATCAATGAAATTACTCACATTTTTAACCAATTAAATCACACCATTTAAAATGAAAATGTTAACTTTATTCAATTACGTCATACTTTATTTTTGATGTGATATATATGTTCCTATATAAATCCTAGTGTTTGTGTTTGTGTGTGTCGCTAGAAGCTTTTTGATTGGTTGAAATTATTTATTGACATAAAATTGAGCAATCAAAGGAGAGAATATTAGACTATATAAAAAATACACAGAAAAGATACAACTATGCTAAAAACGAATAACTCATCATCACACCATATAATACGAACAACGATTAACTAACTAACTACTCTATATAATTTAAGCGCACTCATCAGACCATATAAAAATACACACAAACATATAGCTTTAGCCATAGAGCCTATAACTAACCCTAAAACTTATATTAAATACTCTGATTGTCAGATTTAATATCCTTTTTGCAATCAATTTCAAACTAATTCATATTGTGAATTCAATGTGGATCATATTTTTTTTATTAAAATCAATCAATTCTGAAAAAAAGTTGAAATAGTCATAATATTTTTTGAAAGTGATTTAAAATAGCTATTCACTTCAAAATGGGTTTTTTATCAAGGATATTTAAAAATAGCCGGTCCCGTGGTCGTTCCATCTTAATTTACCAACACTCTACCAAAGATCTTTACAGCGAAGCGAGAAACGACAAAGCACAACCATGAAATTTGCCATCCTATGTTGAGACTAATGTAAGATATATGCTGTATTAGAGTGAGTCTGTAACGCTCCCGGTGTTTTGATAGTGCTGTACACTCTCACCTCTGACCTGAGTTCGATTCCCAGAAATGTGAATAACTTTTATTCCCCAAAGTTCTTACACTTATTTCAATACAATATTTTGCTCTCCTATAACTAATTAAATATCTCAAAACTGTAACAAGGAACATGAGGGTACAGCGATCTCGCTTCATTTTTCTTAAAACTTCCCTAACATATTTATTTAACATTTTTATTATACTTTTTGAAAAATATGATAATCTAAAAATTTCATTCCAGTCCTATGCAAACTTTTTATTCCAAGTTTTGTTTGCCATCTCTTTTAGTTGTGTGCAAAGGCTTTGTCTTTCTATTCAAAAGGGATGCCAAGAATATATTAAAAAAACTTTTTTCTAAATTATTCACTTTCTACTGTATTTTTCGCCTAAAAATCATTTTTAATAAAATCATTTTTAATAAGTTTCTAATTTATGTGTTTGTTCACGTTAGCTTTGAAAGATTGTTGCCAAATTTTCTATATATTTTTGAATGATGTTGGAATCTATCATTTTATAATAAGAAGAAGAAAAATGGCTGAATAAAGGGAAGGAGAATAGATTTGGGAATAAAAATGATCATGAGATTTATTTTTATTTCTAACTTTTTTTTAATTTTTTGGCGCCTTTTTTATTTATTGAAAAGTGTGAGGGATGAAGGTAATCTGTAAAAAGTTTGCTAGAGTACCTTTTTGTTGTTATTGAACATTTTTCGATTAAAAATAATAAATTGAAATTCACTTCAATTATGACTAAATTGTTTATATTTTTTATCGTATTTATTTGTTTGGTTTATTTCATATCTCTTTCATAATGAATGTATATAGAGGTTGGCTTCACTAATCTGGCATCATTGGGACATGGATGAAGGTGGTTTGTCAGATTAGCCATGTATTAGTGTAAAATACAACAAACTTACAAACTAATCAATAAGGCATTAAATTTAAAATTATATACTAATTCAACTTATAAACTTTTTTTATATGATCTTTCATTTGTTGTACAATGTATTACAGAATAGTTGCATTAAATTTTCTCTTATACTTATTCCAAACTTTTCCTTGAAAAAACTCTCAACTTTTTGGAAGCAGAATCAGAGCAGAATTACTGTTAATATCAGATTACTGATTGCCGAATTAGCGATAATAGCCAACCTGTTTTTTGTATATTTTTTAAAATTTTTCTCCGATGAAGCTTTTATACTTTGGACTGTTCCAACTAATACTTTTTTTCTTAAGTCATTCTTACTTATATCCCTATAAAAAGCCACATATTCCCTAAATTTGGCAAAAATTGAGGAAAAAACGGAAAATGATTCCGGGGTCTAAGATCCATTCAATTGTTGCGCGATATATATTTATATATAAGTGGATTAGGAATATCAGTAAAATTAAATTTATTAGCGAGTTTTGTCGTATTTTAACGAATTTGTTCAGGTTGCTTTGATATTTAAAAAAAATTGAAGATGGAGATTTGACAATTGTTTTTACATTCATTTTGGCAAAGACATATTCAGGCTAAATTTAACAAAATAAAAACGTACTTTGACAAACTCTAATTCGCTTGCTAGCATTGATTCAAAAATAAAGAATATACTATTTCCTGTTTTGGCTGAGATTGATAAAAAATTCTCTGTTTGTCTGATGCTTAACAGAATAAGCAGAGTTTGTTGCATAGTTTAGACCAGTGGTTCTTAACCCCTTTAGGATATGTTTACCCCTAAATATTATGAAAAAATTTATATGACCCCTATAAAATTCTTTTTGATTCAGCCGTTTAAAGTTAAAAACAAGAAAATTTACATGTTATATTTTATAATACAATCACTTGTTTAGTCCCCCTCAAACTACTGTTTGCTGCAAAGTTATTTTTTTTGGATAACACTTCGAAAGGGTTTGAGACTTGTTTGGAGCCTAATGACTTAGCCTTTTATTCTCAATGAATGTGTTTTGATATATTTTCACCTTTAGATTTTATAACTTAAATTTTGTTATTTTTTTTAGTTTTCTGTCATCACTATGTTTTACCTGAAGAGCTCCAAATCGAATATGGTAAGTCATTGTATCAATCACAATTTACCTTATATATACTAGAGGAGGAATCTCCAACTTAAATGAATTGACAGCCATACCTCATCCGAATGGTGGTTTAAACATTATTTCTATAATAAAAAAAGAAGAGATAAAAATCTCAAAAAATGGCGTAAATTCAAATTATTGGCATGTAATACATGTGAATGAATACGTATATGCCTCAACTAAGGAAATCTACCATCTAAAAACTTGCTGAATCACGAATGATGTCAAAAAGTTCAGTTTGAATAAAGAAAGGAACTTGAATATCAACAGCAAAGTTGTTCAAAAAGATGCCTAGCCTGTGAGACTTGCGTCCTTCAATGCTCTGAAGCATCTGTAAAATTCTCTCTCCGACTATATAAACGCAAAGTTAAATTTTTTTAAGTCATATCAAAAAAAGATGTCAAAACATCTTTTTTCAGCTTTAGCAAAGCTTATTTATCAAAATATAGATCATCAAATGCTATAAGGGTATAATTATAATTAGTATTTTTAATTAAAATAAACTCTAGTGTGTGATGAAAGTAATGATGCTAGATTGCAGAATTTTCAAGATCCAATCAAAAATTTGATATCTGCATACCAAAAATAATCTAAAATCACTTGCCTCTATATTCATAAATTTCATCATAAAATGCAAATATTTCTTTTTTAACTGGTTACCTTGCTAATTATAGTCAGCTAGTTAATATTAGCTAATTAGTTAACGTTAGTTAGATATAGTTAGTTATACTAACTAAAGATAAACTATATACTAACTACATATACAAAACTTCTCATAATGTTAGATATATTTAAAAAACATATGTGCTTATTTTTGAATAATTTTACGTGTTGCGTCTGTAGTGGAATTGTTTCCATATATTCATTTTAATGACATTTAACATTTTGTGATCATGAAAGAATTTCTCTTGATATGTTGATTTCATCTGACCCACGTGTCTGACACATCCATATTTTTAAGATAACAAAATGGAAATAGTCAATTTTATTGTTGAAACAGGAACAATGGGTTATTAATGGAAAATTGTCGTGTATCTATGATTACTATAGGTCTTGCATTATTGAATTCAGAATGAAATCTCTTTTGCTTCATTTTACACATAAATTCGCATAGTGTAGGTTCTATGTTCTGTTTTTTTTGAAAATGTGAATGTAAAATTGGTCAAGTTATTATGCATACTTAAATGACATAAGGATTGTATTGTATAAATCATAAAGATATTCACTAAATTCTTATTGGTTAAGCATGATTGATAAAAGAAGTTTTTAAGTTTTAATGCTTTTAATTGATTTGCTCGTTTTAGAATCTTTCCTCCTTTCCTAATTGAGTGACATTTAAAAACTTTTAAATGATTAACTATTTTTATCCACCAAAATTCTTCTTATACTTGGAAGAATATGGGACTTTTTAAAACAGATACGCATAGGAGCATATCAACATTGAATTTTCGTTTATATAAAACCTATAAATTGAAGACATTTCAATGCGTTAATGTTACTTATACATTTAAGATAGGTCATTCGATATATACTTTTAAGACAATCTTCCAAATATTCTTTTTGAATTTTGTACATTATTTGAATTGATATAAACCCCTAAAAGAGAATTGTCTAAAGTATTTTTCCAAAATTCTCAATATATATAAATAACAAATTTAATATTTTTAGACAGAATACTTTCTCCATGGAGCAGATTTGAAAATTTGATTGACCCTGTTGTCATTTACGAGTAAGACTTCTATTTAATATCTGTAGTTGATAAAAAGAAACACAACTATGAAAAAGAGTTCAAATTTATATACTCAGTGATAGCCTACGTTACCGGCCATATAAATTGTATTTTCAAACTTAAAACATTTTTTTGCTATCCTAAAATCGTATCGCAATGAAAAAATGCGATATTTAAGAACGGATAAAAATTTTGAAAAAAAATCGAAACATAATAACGTAATTAAACATGATCAAGGTATTTGTTTGATGTTTTTTAACGGGCGAATAAACGCTTCAAATGTTATACAAACATTGCATATTAATATTATGTTTTATAATTTTTATTTTTTTTTATAAAATTATTCATTTGAAAGAAATAACGAATTTATGTAAAATTAGATAAATCTTCAAACAGTTCATTTTAAAAATGCAAGATATTGCAACGTTAAAAACACTCCTCTCATTTATGTCGTTTTTTAGCATGAATCGTTTATCACTTAAAACGTATTTTAGAGAATAAAAATTCATCATTTTTGAGGGCAGAAAGAGTTTGAATAATTAATTTTTTCTTGTACATAAATTAAGTAAAAAAATCATTTGTTATATATACTCTTTTGTATAAATTGATTCAATGTCCACTGGCTTGAACTTGATAAATCTATTTACAACTCACAAGTTCGATAAAATAAATGGGGACCAAAGATTGAAATCGTACTGAACTTCAATATGTTTTTAAGTAGTTTACTTATTTTTCTTACGTAATTTGGAATTGAATTCCTTGCAAAAAAGCCCTCGTATTGTAAAGTAGTGCATTCCACCTCTGCAAGCCGTGCAATGAAATCTCGCTCTTAAATGTCTCGCAATATTTTTTAGTAATTCTGGAAACAGACTCTCAGAATCACGCTACATGCAAAAATTTAGAAAGGCAAGGAAACGAGTTGAAGTTCATGACAGATATAAAAGAGGTTAGTTAATAATTGTCACTTCTCAATTTTTTTCTAAACCCATATGTTGCGGACATAAGATGTTTTTACATAATATTTCAGCTAAATTTAAAGATAACTTTTAAATATTCTTACGTGTTCGTTTACAGAGCATTAAGTTTATCTAAAAGTTAGAGATGAATCAGAAAATTTGGTAAAATAAATTCATTGACTAAAATCATTTTTAAAAAGAAGTATTATCTGTTTTCATTTCATGTTTATTAAAAAGTAAAAATTTAATTTAATTCAAAGAAAATATTTATCATTTTATGATTAAAACTATAACTAGCAAACTCTTGGAATAAATTACTTTTAGATTTCTACTCTTTTATTCTAATAATAATTTGTTAATTCATTAGTGATTTAAAAAGTAATAGCATGTAATATTAATTATACTTATTGTTATTGAGGATGCAATATAAATCGTCATCTTTAAGCTCTTAAACTGTTTTGAAGTCAGAATAACGAATATTTGAATTTATTATTTTTTTTCAATCTCTGAAATATTCTATACATATATTCATCGATAAATAAAGTAATAAATCTCTGCTATTCGTTTATCACCACTAAACGTATACTCTGTGAAAGGGTTTTTCGGCGATTTAAACCTCCCTTAGTTTCAATATGTGTCTTCAAAGTCGTGTTGAAATGCATACCGAGTTGGAAGAAACTGTTTTGTTTTCAAAAATATTGAATAAACGCGGAAAAACGAAGAATATTTAGTTGATAAAAAATTTTTTTAATACAAAATTAAATTTTTTTTTATTTTTTATTAGCAAAAAATAAATATTATTGATTATTATTATTGATTACAATAAATATAATATTATAAAATCTCTCCCATTCAATACTTTTAGGCTTTATTGTCAATAGATTAGAAGTTTTTCAATTATTTCAATTGCAATATTTTTTATAAATTTTTTTTTAACAATTTAATAGCTATAGTGAACATTCATTTAATTTCAAAAGTAAATATTTTTTATTCTATGTTTCATCGAATAAAATTTCTACAAAATTTTTCAAACTTCAAAGATAGAATAGGAAAATTTTTTAAATGATCGGTTACATCATTTTATATAAGAACCGATACTGTAGAGGGATTCAGAAACGGTCACTAGTTCAAATCACACTTTTAGAATTTGAAGTTTCCTGGAAAAGAAGTTGAACATGCGTCTATAGTTGTTGCTAACGTGAGGCTGTGGCATCTAGCCATCCACTGTTAGTATTGATGGTCATTTTGTTTATTAATTGAATGTACCATTGTGGTCTATATAATCAATTTCTAATCTAATCAAAGCTTAGGTTTTGAAATATCAATAACATATAAATCAGGCAATAATTTTTAGGTATGGGGCGCATTGAAGTTTACCTAGGGTTTGGCGAATCGCAATAAAACTTGATTTCATCAAAATTTTAAAAGCATATTAATAAATTCCAAGCACATATGTTTCATCCAAAGTAATTGGTCAAAAATAAAATTGTTCGCTTATTCGCAGTGATTAACAGGAACTGTGATGGCTTCAGTCTAAAAATATTAATTATTTTGAATTGTTCAAAAAAAGTGATAACATATGAGTTGACTTCATAGATTTCAAAGGTTTAAATGCAATGAAATTCTATAGCGTTAAACAAAATATTTTTATAAATTTTTGCAATTGAAATTTTGTTATTACTTTTAAAAGTGAAATTTACAATCTGAACAAATTCTTAGGTGGAGATCGAATAATAAAAATAAAAATAAAATTTAATTCCGAAGGACTTAATTTAACCCATTTACGACCAATGTTCCTATTTTGGAACATAAGTAATTTCATCTTCGTCTGCTTTTTTTAATGTCTTTGAATATAAATCGTCTGCGTTTTTTTTAGATATCGTCTGCTTTGCTTGGTCTTAAATGGGTTAAGCCATATAATTTTAAAAAATCGTTTCCTATCCTTCTATGAGAGTAAATTCGAAGAAGGAGTTCACTTTAGATCTAAAGACAGACACTTAGCCTGAAAAAACAGGAGTGGCTAAGAACAAAAAGATATTAGTGCCAGGATTGCGAAATCTCTATATCCTATTATATCATATATATTCATATTTCTTTCATCCTTCATATGTAGAAAAGTCTGCAAGATGTGCTAAGATTAGTGTAGACTTGCAAAATTAGTCTTATTTTATGTAAAATTTTTACTAATTCTTTTAGAAAATTATTAATTTAAAAGCTCTGCCCTCCATCGTTACAGCCATGAGTATAACTATCAATTTTCTATAAAAAGAAGTAAAAATCCCTACTGTCAATTCAGAATTTTGATAGAGAATGGATTTACTCCAGTAAATATAATTTTATGTCTCTAAGAAATCTTATAAATAGTTAAATGTTAAAGCATAGTGACATATTGCACCGGAACATATTAAAAAAGTGTACGCTTTTAACACTTCCTTTAACGTAGCTTTTTAACCTCTCTTCTAAAACGGAATTCTTCCCATGACATGGTAGACAGCATTAGTTCTTACTGTTTATAAAAACTCAGAACAAAAGCGTGCTTCAAGCAACAAACCAATCACCCGAACCTCAGTCCTGTTCAAAATTCTTGAATCCGTCATTTCTGAGAATGCTCTCGCTTATTTATAAACCAACAATACCTCATTTTATTGGAGTTTTATGGTGATATTGATGTACTTCTGGTAAAACAATGCAACAGTTGTATTTTGTGCTTCCATTTTCCAAAAGCGTTTAACAAGATTCCACCCAATCACTTGATTTAAGTAATTGCACGTTTATGGCGTGAATACTAAAATTGTCAAATGGATTGAAAACTTCATGTCTAATAGAGTATAGTTTGTTTCTCTTAACGCACACTAAGCTAATGCATCTAAAGTAAGTTGTGGTGTCATTCAATGTAGTGAGTTTAGCCCAATATTATTCAACATATATATATATTGACGAAAATGAGGTGATATTATAACTTATAAAATTTGAGTCTATAACTTGCTTATGAACGTAAATAGCAAGATCTTCAAACTTAAAATGGAACCAGTCTTCATCAATTCAAGCGCATTCAAGGTTGGTGAGCACGCAACAAATTCTGGAAGCTTGTTCCAAACTTTTATAAAGATCTTAGCAAGTAGCTTCTTCTAAAGTAACGATAAAATGAGTCTAACTGAAGTTTTGGGTGAATTGCCATAACGGATAAAACCCTTCTTCCAACATGAATATTTTGATAGAGTATATAGTAAGTTGTTATCATTGCTGGTCTTTTTTTTCTGTAGCGTAAGGAAGCAAGATTCAGTTTTTTAATTCGATCTTTCCTCGTCATATCGTGAATTCCAACTATTTTTTTAGTAAATCTTCTTTGAACTTTTTCCATTTTTTGTTCCGTTTGCGGTTTGTTGCGGATATGATATTTCCATACTCTGACATTGGCCTGACAAGGGATAAGAATAATAAAGGGGCAATTTGTGTTTCTAAATGTCAAAGTTTTGATATTGGCTGTGCTATCAAAGATAAAACCTAAATTCTTTTGTTTTCCAACTCTTGAAGGCTTTAAAGAAATCAATATTTTGGATTCTTCGAAATTCCATGTGGTAACGCTTTTCATAATTGAAGAATAATTCCTATCTTTTAGGCCATTCATGAATCATATTCAGATAATCTTGTAACTCCAAAGGGCAAGTATATTATTAAATTTGATGTCATCGACAGAAAGTTTGATACTTGATTTAATCACATTTGATATTTCACATTGACATTTGGTGATTCACAAATATATTAAAAAGGACAGATCTCAAGACTGACCCTTGCGAAATTCCACTCTTCATTTTTCTAGTTTTAGAATTTTGATAAATGGCCATTAAGACAAATTTTTGTTTTCTGTTTCCCTGACTGATATATAAATGACTTAGCCTCTCAAAATTACTTCTCGTTTACAGTTCGTTTGCTGACGATCTCAAAATTTGCTGTGCGTCAACTTGCAACACCAAATTGACACTTCAAGCTGATTAAGATGGACCTTAATTTCTCTAAACGGAACCATCTTAAAATTGTTTCCAAAAATAACTTCATTTACTAAAGAGCAAATATGATTCACAGCGAGTTAAGCAAATTAAGGATTCCTGCTTTGTATGATATGATTACTGTTTATAATACCATTAACAAAAACCTTACCTTCTTTTCCTGAAAGAGGTAAAATATCCACCAAAAACATTCAAAAAGTTCAAGATTCAGCAAGCGCTTTTGTAAAGCTCTTCTTGTTCAAACAGAATTGTTATTAATGATTTTGAAACGGCTACCCTGATCACGTTATATATTCCCTATGAAGCGCCTTGATTACTTCTGCAAGGACGCGGTATGTCTAATTTTTTCAAAGCAAAATTTTCTTTACTTTTTTTTCTCCTATTCTAAGTTATTTACAATGTTACGATGGATCATATGCAGCTCGCTATCCTTAAATTGTTTGATATGCGAATTTTACAAACTTCTTCACCTTCACCATAAATAAATTATAAATTAATTTTTATGATATCAAAAAATATATTAGATGGTAATTCTATTTATATATATTTTTCACATTGGATGCTTTTATAAGTACTTCATGCTTCATTTTTGGTTCACTGTCCAGATCAAACAGGATGATAGATTCTACTCATATATGACATTTTAGTTTAAAAAAATTTCATTGAAAAGTTCAGAAATAAAATCAGTTATAGCTGGTGCATATTCTCAACTCAGTGAGTGTAAATATCTAAGTCAAAATTGGTTCTGCTCTCCATTTAAAATAATCAAATAAGTGTTTCATAGTATTTTTAAATACTCAAATTTTTTTTAGAATTGAACTCGCAATCAATAAATCTCCGCGAAAAAACTCTGAACCTTTTTAGAAAAGTGTACAAATATATACATCCGCAACAGGATCAAGAATAGAGGATGAAGTAAGAGAGCAAAGAATCCTTTCCGTGATAAACTTCATACTGCAGCTGTTTCATTTCCTGATAATAAAAAAAATGGCACAACCACAAAAAATTTTTCCTTTTTTTTCTTTCGACTTCTATTATAATGTTTTCTCTTTTAAAAATTTTGCCTTTCTTGAAATAAAGAACTGTTCATTTTTTTGCTCAAGTTTCTCTGATATCAAAAGTATACAACATAGTACTCCTCTTGAAAAACGATGGAAGTTTGTTCCTCTTTTTGGCATAGTGTTCAACTCCAATTTGAAGATTTAGTATCGACGACGGCTTTAGAAATGTGGACACCAAAGTCCTTGCAATGAGGATACCTTTAATTTTGACGGAAATATAATTTGCTTTATCTAAACTAATCATAAAGTTCTCGGAACTAGAGTAAGAAAACAATTTCGTTGTATAAGAGGACTATTACATTCTTTGAAATGTTAAATGAAAAGTACTATTTTTAATTCATTCAAAAATGTTTACTTTGTTTCTCGTTATATTCTTGTTATCTTAGCAAAGTAATTTTTACAATTTACACTAAAAATTGAACAAATTTTTATCGATTCATTTTCAATAAAAAAATTCATATTTTCTTAAAAATTTTTTTCCCATTAAATTTTCTCTACATTACTAATTATTTTTTATGTAAATTTTTAGTTTTAAATATTTTTTCTATTTTCAGGTCAATTTTTAACTATAAAATGTCAATAAATTGACAATTTTTGAGACAATTTTTAACTCTTTTCGTTGAAAATTGTGAAATTTTGATTTTGATTGACAGCTTTTGACATGGATGAGCAGCATTCTACCTACTTTGAAAATAGTATCAAAAGATGCAGTTTAGCATTTTAAGAAACTTCATGAAATTTCAAGGTAGTATATTTAACAAACTTTTTGTATACCTTCTCCTTTATCATATCTTTTCAATAAAACAAAGCATACGTTTGGAAACACAATTAAAATTTTATTTGGAAGGCCATATGTAGCAATACTGGATTTAAAATATTTACCCACACGCTATGTCAACATCTAAAGAATGGAATGGTCGGCCAGTGACTTGACTTGGAACTGCCCTAGTTCCAAGTGTTCCAAATCTCGCTACTTAGCTGACACAAGTAAACAAAACGACAGGCTGACCTATTCTAGGTTGTATCGATTACACGGTACTCGATGTACCATCCCTAAGTCCCCTTCCCTTTTTTGATTAATTAAGCACCGTTTCCAATCCGAAGGAAAAGAGCATTTGGGGTCGAAGGGTGAGTTGGAGCTGGTTCACCCAAAAATATGTATCCGCGTATTGAAAAACAATGTGATCACTCTTTTAAACAAACGCCATAAAGTGGATGCAATTGTTTGGAAAAACCATAAAAACGGATTTTCGTTTTTGAGGAAGAAATTTTTAAATGATATTTTATATATAGAGTTTTTTTCAAGGGCATTGTTATTGAAATTGAAAGATATATATTCTATTCAAATTCCCAAAGTTATATACATCGAAAGTCAAAAACTTTTCAGAAATATATTGAGCTATAATTTTTTGGAGTGATTTCCTTCATGAATTGCACCTTGTTTATACTTCCTCGGTGTATAATTTCAAATCTAAGATTAAGGAATATCGCATTCATCAATAGGATGCAACGTGCAAAAAAGCATATAAATTGCTATGCTTGTCAAAGTGAGTCTTTTTATCATAAATTTTTTTTTCTTTGTGTTTTCATATGTATTTCTTATTAAGTTGACACTTATTTCAATTCTTTTCTTTTGTTGATAACCATTTAAACCCAATCTATAAATGTTTTCTTTGATATTATTAGTGTGCTTTAAATATATATCAATGAAATTAACATTTACAGTTCTACATATTTGTACATATATTTTATATAAATAATTTTTGTAACATGTGTGTTTTCTCTTCTTTGTATATTTTTGTCGTGTTAATGCTTGTATCATGATTAGTGTAAAATTTATAAACCTGTATATATGCTTTTCATCTCAGCGGCTTAAGGCCTTTTGGATATCCTCGCGTTTTAAGATTTATTATATTTAGTTTTTTTGTCGAATTAATGAACAGCTAATTTATTTTTCTGTCATTTAGTATCGTTTATTTTGCCAAATAAACTTCTTCTTCTTACTTCTAAGAGCATATTTTGTTTCTCATTGAGGCATGGATATCGATTCCCTGAGAACAACAAACAACTTTTATTCATTTAAAATAAAATTCGATTCCCGTCCAACTGATTTAGGTATTAATAAAAGAGTGAGAATTCAAAGGAGAGACAAAATTACGGAAATTCAAACGAATTTCTAAATAAAGTTAATTCTAAAGATTAATTAATGCACTAACCAGCAATTAACTAAAAATAAAAACAAACCAAATGAACAAACTAACTTCACCTTGGATTTGTTACTCCTTTGAAGAGTATTTAAGAAGTGGCAGATTTTGTCAGTGCGTTTGACTTCTATTTAATTGTATCAGTCCTTTGATCCCACCCCGCCCACCATATCAAATAGACTATTTTGCGTTATTATAAATTCAATTAATATTGTCTTAAGATGTATGGAGAAATAAGAAAAGAGATGAATATCAACAAGGACGATTGTAATTAAAATCATATCTTAGATTAAAATTGATTTCTCTCCCAAATTTTATTTAAAGGTATAGTTTTTATCCAATCAGGTGTGTTAGAACGCTAAATCGTTTATTGATTCAATTTCTTGTGATATTGTGAAAGAATTTATAAATATTTGTTGCTTCATAATTTTGAAATTATTTGCACCAAGTTTCTGCACCAAAATGAATATTCTTCTCTTCTTGACGCAAGCTCTGATCGTTGTAAACATTCTAGTGAACTTTGTTTTATCCATCCTACCGGTATTTTTCTCGTTTCTACGAAATCCCTTCTGCTTCCTCCTCTCACAGTATTTTATCTCAAACTTTCTCTCATTTTCCGTCACTCACGTTTGCTTCTACACCAAAAATCATATCAAATACGTCAATTTTCTTTGCATCGGGTGCTACTTCGCTGACCAAACGTTGACGACCATTAAACTTTACGTTGTGCAGGCCATTTCAATATGCAACTTCGTCATCAACTTCAAGCCACTCCTCTTCTCTAAGTTGTATACGTGGAAAGTCTTGTTGATTCACATGCTGGCGAATGCTTTCTTCAACGTATTCCTTTGGTTCCTGCCATTCATTCTAAAAAGTTCACTTCTTTCGGACTATCAGGATGGAGTATGCTTAAATCCTTACTCCGTTCCTAAGCTCGCGTTATACCGATCCCTTGTTAACTACCTATTTCCGATCGTTATTTTCATCTCTTTCAATACAGCGTCACTTCAAAAAAATGTATCCAAAATAAGAGATTGTGAAAGACATGAGACAAATGCGAGACACCCTATTCGCTACAAGCGCTCCCTCTACATAGAGATCTGCCTACTTCTTTCAGTCCTGCTTTGCTTCGCCCCATACTTGATTCTCTACTTCTTGCTCTACCTGCAACACCCATTTGTGACGACTGTCAATGTGCCTGTCAGTCTGATTGAGGGAATTGCCTTCTTCTGCTGCACAATCTTTCTTTTCTTTTCTTATGAAAAGTACGCAAAATGCTTCTTCAAAGTCAAAAACTTTTTTCGGCCAAAACGTAGGGTGTTTGTGTGAGGACTGAAGTTTGGATGTCATATCTCCCCCTCTATCTCTCTCTCTCTTTTAAAACTTTCTATGTTAACTTTTGAAAACTATTATTCTTGTTCTTTTGTATGAATAAACTTTACTCTTTATCGAATATTTTACTTATTTGTAACATATGTGCACATAATTTCCAAATATAAAAGGGCAAAGAGCAGACAACAAAAATAGAATGATAACTGATCTCCCACGAAATTCAATTTTTTCTAATTCACATAGAAGATAAAGCCAATAATAAAGAAAGGATTCGAAGATCTATCATAAAAGCGTTATATGTTTCATAAAAAAAGTTTAAATTTACTTCGCTTTCAAACTATAGTATTGAAAATTAACATATTCGACTGAACAATTTTGATTCAATATGATTTTTTTATTTTTAATACTCTGAAAAAAACTATTGGGGTTTTTCATTTTGTACCTTTTTTGTAGGTTCACACCTGACTAGTGACCATGGATGAATTGAAATTCAAAAATGATTTATCCAATTTTCCATCATAAAGTATGATGTAGGTATGCTGTATCATAGTGGGAGATTTGAATTCTATTTCAAATTTTCTATCAGGCAGAGTAAGAGATTTCAGCCATCTACTCGCTCACCCTAAATGACAGAGCGTGAGTAATGTGATGAAATGAACAATACCAAAGTTTCCTTCTCATGCTGATATAGGAATATGTTTATTAAGGCATGTGTAAGGTAATTATTAGTGGGGGGCGCAAAAGAAACATTGCAAACAAAGATGTTTTGGAGTTAATAAGGCAGAAAATTGGTCTCGCTTCCATTTTTACGCACCACATACGCAATCTCCTCGTAGACATATTGTCGTTGAGAAAATGCCTCTCTCTCTCCCTCTCTCACACACACACATGCACACACACACATACACACACCCACACATACACACACACCCCCCCACACACACACAAACACACACACACACACACACACACACTCACAAATGGATATTTCGCCGAAAATGTACATTCAATTTGACAATTTTTGTAGACGTATTTGTAGCAAATTTAGAAGCTTCTGCTCTATACAAATCTGCAGCCTTTCTTTTATTAGTGATAACTTCTATGCACACGTTATGTGATGAATAATTTTATCTACTAGAAGTTACATGACAAATGGTCCATTAGGCCAAATCTCCGTTAGCTAAAATTTTTGCTTGGCCAAATTTACACTTACAAATATATTCATATGGATATTATTTCCTCATTTTCTTTTGTTTGCATTTTCCGAACAGTTATTTTCTTAGTAAAGAATATATTTCACATAAAAAGCAATCTTCGTGAAAAATAAAATAATAAAACTCTTGTGAAAAGAGAATTGATAATAGTATACATATATATATATATATGATATTAACGTGATATACTAAAAAACATTTTTCAAAATTTCAGCTTCTTTCCAAAGTTAGAGGTTCGAATGCCCTACGGCTCCAAATTTTTGGATTACCCTCTCAGTGACTTTGTGCTTCGTCACTTGAAGTTGACTTCTGGATATCTTTCGAAAAAAATTTTATAAAAAATATCCAAAAAAAGACTTTAAAATGGAATAAAACATTGCTACATATACTAAACCTTAAATATAAATGAAATATTTCAAATTAGCAAAGATTGTATGGACAAATTTTTAATTTAAAAAGTGCAAATTCTGAAACAGAAAAAAAGATTCCATTTAAAAATGGAGATCACCAAGATAAATTTATCAAAACGAATTCACATATCGTCGCGAAGGAATCGTTCTCATATAGTCTACTTTATTTCTCAAAATATCAGAGTATAATAGATATGTTAAATATAGAAAGATTTGACAAATTGGCAAGGAGTATATATGGTAGCTAGAATTGCTATCTTTCTTTGTACAGAAGTTCATGTTTCCAAACATATTCCACGGATTTTTGAAATCACGCATGATCACTATTTATAACGTCCTGTGTTGTTATAGGCTACGAAACGGTAAGACTTTCTTTTTTTTCCTTCACTCTGCGATTTTGATACCAAATCTTTACCTAAAATAAAGAGAGCATTCGTTAAAAAAAATTGAATACAGAACTTTTCTATCAACAATTTAGAAGTCCATGCAAATTCAGTCAGAAAGCTAGCTTGACAGAATACAACTAAATGAAGCGTTAGACAATGCTTTATTCGTGAATCTATTTTTTTGTCATCGTTCTCGCAAAGAGATCAGAGAACACACCAGTTTAATCTTTGTAAAAGATTGGAACAGTCTGGGCGAATATGTGGTGAATTCTCCTCCTTCATTTACACATCATTTCACAACGCCTTGATTTTCTGTGGAAGGAGGCCAAAAGGTTACTTCCTCCCAGCCAATCACATCGACACTAAGCGTCTTGTACATTCATCTTTTTTTTTCTTTTTTTAAATTTGATGCGATGTCTACAGTCAAATCAGACTTTCTCTTTTTCCGTTAATAAATTGTGTTATGCTATGACTCCAAATTCCAACATCATTGAATTCTTTTTGGGTTAATTGTGATGAGTATACTTTTTAGAAGGAAATGAGATTGTTTCATAAAATTATTTGCTACATGAGTTATATATATTTTCGTTGAAAAAGTAGAAAGTAAAGTTGCAATACCTAAATACGAATGAATAGTTTTGCTATAGTGATTGTGAAGTAAAATCTTTTTTTTATTTATTTTTCCTTATGTTCAAAAATTTTATCTACGTGCCCAGAGATTACTTCACCCACTTTCGCTAATACCCAAACGAAAGTATTAAGTAAGATACATTCAGAATTTTTCATTTACGAAAGAGTTGTTCAGAGATGAACCCTGTAACTTAACGTCCGCTGTAAAGCTAGTAAAGATGGAGGAGAACTGAAAATGTATGCTCAAGTATCTTTTTATGGAATAGGATTCAATAAAAAGATACAGAAGACTCTTCCATTTTAAAATCGGAAACAAAGGCTTTGTGTTTAATCGTCTACCCATGGGAGCTGCATTTGCTTCCGGCGTACTTAAGTTTGTTATCAAGAAAGTTCATTCAAAAAATATTTTTCAAAGTTAAAACAAATATATCAATGAAGAATGTATAATTTTTGGAGAGGGTATAAAATTTTTGTTGAGTTTTTATTCAGAATTCTTTTTCTTACTGTTAAATTACACTTTTTCTTATTATAAAAAAATTTAATCTCTATTTTAGAGAGAAATCAAAAAAATTGCAGAATAAAAGTCATGTCATGAGTGACTGAATTTGCATTCTTCTTAAAGTATTTTGATTTCTAGTTTCTATCGAATAAACATATTAAAAAACATAAACACAATGCTAAACTTGCAAGCTTTTGAAATTTAAATTCTTCTCTGCTTTAATTTTAAAATGGCTGATGTTGGTACTTACTCTACTCCTCTATCATGTAGAACACAATACGCTACTTTTTTTTATTAAGCAAAAGATACTCATATAAAAAAGATTACTATAAGAAACTAATGAACTGTTTGAAAAAACATTGTTACCCTATCCACTATCCCTCCTTTTCTAAAGTCTTTCTCCTCCCTCCTCTTTGGCCTTGAATATTGTGTTTCTGCTTGATACCATTTATTTTTACTGTCCACATGATATATTCATTTTTGACTATATACATCATGTTTAATTAACAATAAATTGAATTGAATTGAATTGAATTGAATTGAATTGAATTGAAACATTTTAACACATGATTTGCCTCTCGCATATAAGCGAGCTTAACGGTTATTGGTTTGTTTGTTGCTATACTGAACACGTCCGGGTTAAGCCTTTATTTTTAGGCATAAAAATATCGATTTTACGCGTTTTTTAACGTGTTTAAACAAAATCTATACGCAAAATAAGGGCAAAATTTTGCGTTTAAAATCTAAACATTTTCTTACAGTGCAAACGGTAAAAAAAATTACGTTATATAAAAGGGGAAGTGGGTATTTTGGGTTACATTTTATTTTTTACAATTTACTTTTGTCTCTCTAAAATTCGGATTTGT
Source organism: Nectonema munidae (assembly GCA_030549495.1). Lineage (NCBI taxonomy): Eukaryota > Metazoa > Nematomorpha > Nectonematoida > Nectonematidae > Nectonema > Nectonema munidae. The sequence continues at coordinate 77,777 of JAUIRK010000561.1, forward strand.
TAAATACATTTTTATACATAATATAGCTTTGTTCATTTAAATAAGAAATTTTGATTATATATAGTCTCCGATGATGGTCTCAGTTTCAAAAAGTTTTAGCACTAAGACATATTAAATGGGGTTATTCAATGCATCGACAAAATCTCAAAGAATATATTAAAAGAAATCCAATCGAAAATGCGCTCTTCTCCTTTTTAATTTGTGACAAAACCCCCAAATGAAAGTCTATAGTATCCTTAAATTAGTCTTCAAGGCAACCAAAGTTTGTATCCTAAAAAGAGAAAATCTATATACTTACTTGTTTTTCAGATAAAGACAATCGATTCGAAATTTCAATTCGCTTTAATCTAGAGAGGTATTTGGACTTGGCAAATTCGTTCTCCAATTGCATCAACTGTTCCCCCGTGAATGCTGTCCTCAATTTCTTACAACTTTCATAACTTTTGTGGTATTCTTCCATTTCTAAAATAAATTTTAAATAAAGCAGAAGAGATCCAAAATTTTCAATTATTGATCAAAATTTCTTCTTTGAGATAAGTTAAACTGCAGGGTTTCTCAGCCGTGCGGGAATCCCCCTCTTTCAATAACTTACTTTTTACATAGGAATTTAAAAAAGTTAGAACTTCAATCCATTTTAATTATAAATCTCAACTGAAAGATCACTTATTGTCCGGGATAGAGGATTTGCTTGAGCATTTGAAAAAATAGAGGAATAAATGATGAATCCTTTTTTTGTAATATGGAATCAGCAGAATAAAATTTTTAGGAAGCATTTATTGAATATAATTGAAATACTTTAATTAAAATTAAAATTTGAGAAAAGTGAACGAACGATTTTAGGCATATTTTTACTTCAAAATGGGCGATTTTTGAATTATTACGGACCTCATTGTGCGATTAACTCAAAGAGGTTGACACAAACCCTGAGTTAAATGGCGATATGTGCGTGCAATTATTTTACCAAATAGTCCAAATAGACAATTTAAGTCCCCATATTTTCCAAATGCACAATTTTTTCCTTAAATGTATGCCCGTTTTTTTAGAATGGCTAAACAATTTCTTTTTAAATATTTAGTTTATCTCATTTATTTCAGTATGTAAATGATTTTACTCTCTTAAATCTGAAGAATTTTGTATTTAATTAAGACTTTGAATTAATACATATTTTCTAACTTAATAAAAAAAATAGATTTTCATTTTGTGAGATTTTGTTATTTCATTTTTTATTTAAATTTAATTTGCAAAATTAAAAGACGTTCACCCACAATTCTACATGCCATCCAAGACAACTCGTTGAAGTAAATCTAACATCTATATTAAAATGAAAATGATAATTAAAGATCTTTTTTTCCTATACATCTCAACAAATTGAAAAAATGACTATTTTATACAAACACACCTAAGATGAAAATTAGAACAATAAGGAACACGGAAGGATAACTTTCACAACTTATAGTATTTTCTATTTATTTCCAACGAATAACTTGTTAAAAAACTTTCCCACTTTTTAACCGCGCTTTTTTCAAGCTTCTTTGGATCCTTTGCATCATAATCCAGTTTCAGGTCGAGATAATTTAATCATGAATATTTCGTATTCTAGGAGAATAAGATATTAGAATTTGTATTAGAAAATTTATTTAAAAAAACATATCTTAATCATCAAAAGGATATAAAACTAAAAATCTAATTTAACCCATTAAGTCCCAATGTTCCCATTTGGGAACATAAGTAATTTCCTCTTCGTCTGCTTTTTTCAATGACTTTGAATATAAATCGTCTGCTTTTTTCAATGACTTTGAATATAAATCGTCTGCGTTTTTTTAAATATCGTCTGATTTCTATGGTACTTAATGGGTTAACCCTTTGAGGACCAGTGGGTCACCAGTGACCCAAGAAATGAAAATCGTCTGCTTTGAATATATAAAATTCCATTGAAAAAGAAAGCAGACGAATCCTCTTCAAAATGTTGGTCCTCAAAGGGTTAAATGCGTTCTTATTATTCACATGGATTAATTTATCTACGTTTTGAAAGCAAGATGATAGTAGCTCCATTACTCGTTTTATCGCATATTAATTGGTAAGATTTGTGTTTAGTTAGTTATTCAGTGTAGTTAATATATTTCTTCATTTGATTAACTATCTATCCCCTTATGTAACCTTGAACTTTTTTGTAAATACTTAGTAGAATTGATCTCATACTCACGAGTTATTTGCAGCATTAGGAAAAGCAAAAAAACTATATGAATTCTAAAGTTCAATTATTCTACTCTATAATATATTTAAAGAATCAAATATTACTAATAAAGTCTGTTCCCAAAGAAAAAATGAAGGAGTTGAAAGTTTTTTAGGGGACATGCTATTAAGTGAAACTTTTAAGTATTGGTTTTCATTGCGAATGAAATCTTTCAAAGTACAGCCTTCATTTATTATAAGATGGCAGCTGTGTAAAACTTCATTTTTGAAGATAAGCCAATCACGGGACAGATTTTTGTTGATAAAAAAATTTAGTATCAATTGATCTTGAGCCATTTTTTGATTATTTTATCACGATTGCCAGAAAATTTCCAAAATATGAAATGAATTATGGCTTCATTCCATTTAATGAACTGATTTGAAATAATTAATATAAGTAAATATATACAATATATTTTTTAATTCTATTTAGTCTTTTCACAATTTTAGCTTAATAATCTCACATGTGTTTTTTAAAATAATATTAAAAGTCAGTGAAAAAGATGTTGCTAAATTGAAGTCGAAAAATTTTGTAATTGGAAAAGTAAATAAAAAATAATTAAAAATTATTTAAAAGACATAATACAAATTTATAATAAGCTAATTTCGAATCCTTGGGAAACATTTGGAAAATTTAATCTCAAAATAATGATGAAACATGCGAAAAAATTTAATAAAAATGACATGTCTAAGCAATCAAAAATCAATTTTAATTCAGATAAAAGACAAAATAGAATTGCAAAAAGATCAAATAGGATTGCTTAAAAAGACAAAATCGAATTGCTAAAAATGGTTTTTATTCTAAACATAATATACCGATTTTTTCAGTATGCAATAAAGAAACCTATTCAGCACGCCAATTGGTAGGGGTTCAAGAAGCTATCGAACACTTCTACGTCGTATTCGGGCTTAAACATTTGAATAGAGAATAGACTAGAGAGAGAGAGAGTACCTTGTGAGAATTTGAAACTGCGTCGTGCTTTTGTGAATGCATTTGTGGAAAATTTGTTGTGATAAGTGATAGACTTTTTGGAGAAAAATATATCCCTAAATTCGCCATCATAAAGAGAATTGTAGTGATCATCCATTTGATGGCAGGAATTTGCTCCATCCTTCTGAGAAGAGTGATCTTCCAGCAACTTTGGAGAGTAGAAATGGGGGTATTCATTGAAGGGTGTGCATGCGGTAATGCTGCAGTTATTGATGAAGTAGGAAGGGATGTGAGCCTTTGATGGATTTGAGTTTGCGAGCTCAAGATCATCATCACAAATGCACTTTCCTTCGAGAATGTTCTTGATACTGAATAGGGTGGAGGCCATAAATACGAGGGATTATAGGTGGGCACGTCTTAAATAACGCTTACAAGGTGGGCGAGTCCTTTATATTGCACAATAGTGCACATATATTAAGATTATTATTGGAATGGGAAAAACATCATAGATGCATAATTGGCAACAGCATGTATGCCTAATTCGTAGGCGCAACAATATTTATACACTTCTATTGGAGAGAGATAATTAAGCGTAAACTTGGAGAGACAGAACAACACAACACAACACAACACAACACAACACAATAAAAATAATATTACAATATTAATATTCCCAATATAATAAGGATGGATCATATCGCATACAAGGGAATGCATGAAATCCTTCTCTCATTCCTTCCTGACTTCTTGATATTTCTTTCTGCTGAAAAATGTTCATGGTAAACAGCCTGTGTGTGTGTGTGTGCTCATCTAGGCATAAACTTTTCCGCCATCATTTTCAAGTAGACAAATAGACGACCACTCAGCAACACACACACACACATACACATCCTCAAATCTAATTTATTTAGATAGATTGCACCAGGATATTCTTATCCAATAATGACACATTAATATGCTAATAAGGAATGTCAACATGATACTCCTATTAGCATGTCAAGCTTAAAGATTAGAACTTATTTATTTGATACATATAACATATCTCTTGTATATTTAATTTAATAAAGACATTCTTGGTGGATGTTATGGTGAATTTACAATGATTGAATTGCACAATATTTGATATTAGATATTAAATATAGTAGTGAGAATATGCTAGAAAATTTAGAAAATTGAATCGGCCTATATGATAGAGCTTTTTGATTTATTTCTCGTTCATATAATTAACGCGTTGATGATACAAGGAGCTTTTAACTTCATACCGAGAAAATGAATAGTGAGAATCATCCATATAAGCAGGAAAAATAAGTCTTTCAAAACGTTGCTACCAAACTATTACTTTTGGAGAAACGTAAATGCAAAGTTTGATTGCAAACAGATTAAATATAATGGGAAAAGGTCAAATCAGAATTGCTAAAGGAACAAATAGAGAATTGGCAAAGGACAAAAATAAAACTAAAAATTGTTTATTTAAGTCACTGGAAAAAAAGAAAATTGAGTTCTTTGTCTAAATTTGTAAATATAAATATTATTATTTTGCTAGTTTGAGCTATAACTTAATTAAGTTAAATAGTAATGTAACTATATCCTAAAAAGTAAAAAATCAATAAAACTTTATGAGTAAAATATTTTATCATTGTTTTCACTCAGATTGTTCATTAGATAATAATAATAATAATCATCAATACATGATGCTATTAATCAGAGAGTTTGTGAAATAATGTGTTAATAATACGATAAATAAAAAGTTATTCGATTATCACTTTTTTCAAATCTCCATCAACGAGAAGTGTGAGTACACTGTTGAACAAAAGCGCTCCAAATTCAATAATTATAATCACTATCGCGAATCGAAGCCAGGAAAACAGCTGTGTGTCTTCAGCTGAAGCAAAATCAAAGTTTTATTAAAATGCCAAAATTGAGAAGGAAGAAAACAAAAATTTCCAACATTTTAATTTTTTCGATCCGGTCAGTGATCCAGTTTGTCCTATAAAATAATGCTGGTCCTAGTTGTGTATTCGAGCATTTTGAACCGTATGGAGCACATTTCCGTATTTTAATAACATAGAACCACTTTCTTTGAAGCCTGTGAGAAAGTTAGCATCATGAATATGCAATAGGGTTTGCTCCCGGTTCTGAAATACCGGGACGTTCCCGGTTCTAAAAATTTGGGAACCGTCTCGAAACCGAAAAGTATTCCCGGTTCCGAGAATAACTTCATTGTAATTGATTTATTTCACTATGCAATTCTTTGCATAAAACTTTACTGCACTTCATTCATATAAAATCTTTTTTTCATTGTCATCTCATTTTAAAATGGTAAACGGAGAAAAGTGTGCAAACGACAAAAGAGTTTCTTTTTCTTTTTTTCTCTGTTGCACACTTTTCTCCTAGAACCATTTTAATGATAATGATATAGAAAGAAAAAGTGTACATCTGTTTATAATAAATCAAAAACGTCAATTTCATTGCATCTTTTTGCTGTCTATATATCTCCTTAAGGAACCGTTTGGAACCGGGATTTCCCGGTTTTGTAAGTTTTTTTCGGTATCGGTTCCTAATTTTCGATACTTATGCAAACCCTAGTCTGTACACAAAAGCAGGCTCATTGTCAAAGTTCAATTTCACAATGTTCACATAAAAGTTCATTCAACTCAAGAATTCTCACGTATATTATTATGCAACCTATCATAATGGTATAACCTGTGTGCCAATAGATACATCACCAAGAAGTGGTTAGCAAGTGATAAGATAAAAACATCCGGTAAATGAGAAAAGACAAAGCAAGATAACATCTAGCATATTAATAAAATTTATAATTTATTAAAAAAAAAATTATTTATTATTTAATTTTATTTTTTAATAAAAAATTTTTTTATTTTTTTTATGCTCTTTTGAAATTACCTTATTTTGTAGACGATCAGATGTTAATATAAGGTTAATTGTCATTAGAACCGCGAAAGATATCGATAGTTATATTACTTTCACATCACCAATAAAGAGTGATCTTTTGCTATATATCTGAGTTTACAACCCTTAACAAAAATTCCTAGATCCATCCCTGAACTAGTTAATTTTTTTGATGTTTAGTTAGTAAAATTAGCTAGTATAAAAATAAACTGATCAAATATTAATCAATAAATATAAGGATGCTTCTCTTGAATTGATATCACCATCTCTTCAAAACGCATAACATCGTAACTATATAACTCATTTGTGTTCATGTGAAGTTTAGTTTAAGATAGCTTCTTTAATTATTATATACATCATCTCTTTCAAATACATATTATATAACTATTTTAATTTTATACGTTGTTACAGCCTCGGTGGAAATTATTCTCTTGATTGACGGCTCCAATATTCAAATATTTTCAAAGTTAGGTATATATATAAATGCGCATAATATGAGTTTTTAAAAACAAAAACGATTGGAAAAATTTTTTATTGGTATTTCAAAAAAATAGAAGTGTTCATAGTCGTAAATCGAAAAATAAAATGTGTATGTGTTCGAAATATCAATTCTTTAGCGTCAAATTTCTTGTCTTTATTTATAGACCTACATGCAATATTTGTCGACTTTTGAGTTCCAAGTAGATGAACTACATTTTTTGTAATTTATAGGAATCAAATCATTTATTGAGAATGTCGTTAAAATTTTCATTAAAAAAAACCTATTTTAGCCTAAGAACAGACCAAATTTAATGTTAATCAACAAATTAATTTCCACTCAAAAAATGAAGCCTTTGAATACTATTAATGTTAACATTTTTTTTAACCAAGAAAACAAATTTTCTTCATTTAAGTCAGTAAAGAAAAGAGGTTTATTTAAAAAAATTTGAAAACAGATCATACTGGACTTTAATTATATAATTCTTTCGCCCAATGTTTTCTATATAAGAATATAAACGCGTTTTTAACTGATATTTTCTTACAAATTTCTTACTTCCAGTAAAATCTTCAAAAATTTCAATTTATTCTTAAAACTGAAAATTAAATATAAGAACATTTGGCACTTTTTTAGTTTAGTGATGTTTTGATTCCTTTTATCCAGACTTTTCTCGCATCATCGCAATTTCACTCAGAAGAACTTTACTTTCCATAAAGGACTTTAAACTGGGAAACTATAGGGTTCAGTTTTTGTGAAACAATAAAGTGTCCAATTTTCTTATCATTATATATAAATTTTCATTAATTTACTACATGGGCTTGGGCATATCTGTGCATTATAAAATTAACAAAGCCAAATAGTTATATATGTGATTATTTAAAATGAAAAATAATTTCTATACTTGAAAAACGATTTAAGTTGAAAAAACAGAATTTTTTAAAACAAATTTATTTATTTTCCATTTTTTAGACATATTATTTTTAAAAAATTTCAGCTCAAGTAGCTAAAAACTTTGAGATATATTGAATTATTTTTAGTTTTGAGAAGATTACCTTGAATCATCATGGTAGAAAGTCACAATACTAAAATTGTATACAAAAAATTTTTTGTCAATATATGCAAAAGCGTATTTAAGGCAGAGGACATTTTGACATTGTCTTCTCTCCCTATGCAAAATAAAGTATATGAAGTTCCTATATTCGTTTGTTTATATACGATACTTTATTTGAAATACTGTAACCGGATCTCAATTTCACGAGAAGTTTTTTCACGTGCTGAGCATTTAATGTCGAAATTACAGTGATTTCCAATTTTATATATCAAAGATTTTAAAAAATTTCATATCAAAAACTAAAAACGTTCTGTTTATGCAAAAATAACAATAAAAAATATCAAAACATAATTAGATGAATTAAAAAGCTTATAAACTCCGATAAAAAGTAGTTTTAAAATCCGATCTAAAAGTCAACTTTTTGAACAGTGCTATGAAAAAATGGTTTAAAGTAAGGATAATTTTTTTTAAGTTAATAATACCATGCTAACTAATGAAGTAAATGGAATTTTTAGCTTCCAATATAAATAAGACAGAGTATATAAAAAAAGCTTCTTCCTTTCTTTCATTGAAATAAAATTTTAGCAGTTTACTTTAAAAAAGTTTACTTTTTTTTTCTTCCAAATTATTATTTATTCCAACAATCGCATATTTTTTCTCGGTATATCTTGTGAAACCGATTTCTTTCAATAATAATACAATTTCCCCAACTCATATATTCCCCCATTTTATAACTTTCATTAACTAAATTAAGTCCTAAGTTTATTCATGAAGTATTTATTATATTCAATAAATTTGATGCAAAATTACAAGTAGGTGTGAAACAATATTTCATTCATGTGTTTTTTCGAGCAATAGAACTAATTGCTTAGAGAAGTATTTGAATTTAATCACTTCTATACTACAGAGTATATACATGTTCCCTTTCTTTCCACATACATATATTATGTTTTATCAAGGAGGATAGGAAAATGGATGCTTGAAGAGCATGGTGGGTGCTTATATTGCCACTACGTGATGTAGCATGAATTATATCTCGGTGTGGAGTCCTTTTTTGAGTGGAAACCAGATTTAGTGTTGAAAGCATTTCTTCCCAAATGAATAAGACCTATGCACGACACATATAGAATGCAATATGCAAGGTATATATAAGTGAAGCAAAAATACATTAGGAGCTTGACAAAATAACGATTTTTTTGTGTGTACTCACAGCTGCATGGATGAAGATTATAATGCCTATACTTACGATTTTAGAACAAATTTAAAGTGAAAATGGTATATATCAGGGAAGATGGCAACTGTCAAATCATCTTTAAACGGTCAGTACCTGCTTAAATTTAATTAAATGTTTTTACGACTCCATCCTTAAAAATGGCGCTTCCGTTTAGACTAACTAGTTTTCAGGATTGTTGATGTTCTCATTATTTTGTATACATAGATTAAGCAATATATTGTTTATATAATTCCTCTCTATCATATCGATTGATCTTAGCTTTTTCCTTTCAAATATCAGCCCAAAAAATGTTCATGAAATAGATTTCAGTTTTTAGTTTTTCACCGTTTCTGTCGATTCATTTCAAATTTTGTAGTTTTTATTCAAAGTTCGATTTTTCAAGTTAAACGCAAGTTTTCTCTCTTCTTTACCAAACTCTTCCGTTTTTGTATGGTAAGTTTTCAAAATATTACAAAGTGAGAAATGATATAATTGACACATATGTCATTCAATCTTTTCGTAGAGTCAAAACCTACGTAAAACATTAAGTAAAAGTTCAACCAACAAAGTAGCGATTTTCTACTTTGTTGTATATAATTTAATATTTATTAATTTTTGGGATTAATTGTCGAAAAAATTTAATCTTGTCAATTTTTTATTTTCAATAGCTTTTAATAAATTTGTCTTTTTCGATTCTATTTCGCCTTTTGGCTATTTTTAAAAAAAAACAGATATTACAATGATTTATATAAATCTGGAATTGAGCAAAAATCCAAATTGAAACGACGAAGAAAAAATATATAGAAATAAGCACATGTAGATTCGGCATGTCTAACACAGGAGAACCCCGATCAGCTCTTAAATGCTTCACTGATTCACAATGTAATTACATTGTTTTACCAACTTGCATACACAGTCTTGTGTTTAGTATTTTGATAGGAAAGTTTGCTATGATCCACTCTATCCCAAAACCTCACAACACACTTGTTAGGTTTGTTTATCTAATTTTATCTGGCAAATGAAATATTGGGATAAAAAGTGTTTAATAAATTCATAGAAGGTTTCCACATTTAAAAATAACAAAAATCTTATTCTCCTCTCTCATGCGTTTACATAATGGAAAATCGATTTCAATAAAGATATCTAAATTTTAATTTTAAATTCTACATGGTTTTAGTGTCTTAAAATTGCAGTTATGTGAAAATATACGTTTTATAATTGTGCTACACCTTTAGTGGAACTGTCTTTTTCCTATGCAAAACGTTTACACGCGTTCACACCTCGTATACTTCAATGCAATTTCATTTCCCCTTCTTGACGTATCTCTACGGTAACCGGAGAATAGTATCCAGAAGACAAAAGTATCCAGATAGAAAGAGCTATCATTGCTTCGTAATTGACTAGTGAAATTGTCTTAAGTGCATAGCAAGATAGTGGTCACTTTTAGCCTAGAACCATCTCTACAATTCATAAGCGTGCTCCATTCATTCTCTTAAAACAAAGTGTTTAACGAGCTTCTTTCACACCAAGTTCCTTTGTTTCCAAATTTTCTCATATTACACATGGGTGAGTCTGCTACAAACAATCTCCTCATAAAACTGCTTTCATTTTACCTTGTTTAAAATGTGCGATGTAATAATGCCTGCAACAGAATTTCGACCTCTTCTACTTCAGTGGGGATGCAAAAATATATCTAAATAAGATTTTAGCTTATATGACTTTGATCTCCCATTTAGTGTGAAATGGGTTAGGCCAGGTTTTTCTATAGTTCATTGAAACGTTTCGTTTTTATGAGCTCATCTCTATAATTATATAAAATATATACATACGAATAATATATTCTTCAATTTTGAATTTTTGATTCCAATTAATTATAATTTGCCTTCTACCATTTTGAAAATTTAAAAATTAGAAATTACTTTAGACGAAGTTTTTAAAAATGGATATTTGAAATCTAATTTTTTTATGGTTCAATTGATACAATAGAGCAGTTGAATTTGTTAGCACCTTTATTCCGAGATATTCCTTTTATCTAATGTTTTAGCTTTTTATCAAGATAAAGTTTGAAAAGTTTCAAAAAATATCTGTTGTCAAAAAATTCCACAACCTAGGAGAACAGTCGATATTACCTTGTTGCAAAGATATCATATTGAATGTGCTAAGAAGTTCTGAACTTGTAAAGTTGAAGCATATCTTCCTGACAAAAAATACAATTAGAAGGCTAATAGGAGAGATGTCTGAAGACATAATATCAGAGGATGTTTTTATTGATTCGGAATTTAATTTTCAACTTTTTTGCAATATTGCGCGTACAATATGTATATGCCAAGCACCTGGTAGACAATTTCTTGTTTCGCCAAACTCTTAGCAGTAGAACCACTGTAAGAAAAATAGGTGGACAATTTTTTACAACACATGTTATTAAAAGCCAGAACATCCACTTGGAGTGTGTACTGACCGTGCTCTAGCAATTCGTTGTTCCTCTAAATCAGAAGTACTCAATTGGCGGTCCGTGGTCCGAACCTTTTGAGTGTTGTAGTTGGACTCAAAAGTAGAAAACCAACAAAGAAATAAAAAGAAGAATTTCAATAGCTAATAGTGCGATGAATAAGTTTGAAAAAATGCTCAGAAACACAAAACTATCATTAAATATGAAAAAAAGAATGCTTAAATGCTATATATGGTCTACACTCACATACGCACGCGAAACCTGGAATATAAGCAAAAACTCTCAAAAAAAAGTTGGAAACGTTTGAAATGAAAATATGGAGAAGTTTGATAAGGGTAGCTTGGAGCCAAAAAATTACAAATGAAGAAGTACTAAGGAGAGTTGAAACCAAAAGAGAACTCTTGAATATAATATACAGAAGGCAGCTAACATTTGCTGGCCATATTGAGAGAAAAGATGGATTAGAAAGCCTTTGTGCATACGGAATGATGGAAGGAAGAAGAGGAAGACGACGCAAGAAATTTATCGATGGGCTCAAAGAAGCTTTGGGAAAGCGTTGCAACACAATGGAGATGAGAAGGAAGATGAAAGATCGAACAACTTGGCGCTCCATGGTTGCCCACGTCCAAATGGATATGGCACAATGATGATGATGATGAGTTGGACTCCAGGCGAACATTATTGAATTTCAATACTATATTTATTATTAAAATGAACTTATCTCTTATCTTTGTCATTTTTCTCACTAAAGTCTTGTTGTATTGTTGATTTTTTTATTTGTAAAGTCTTCAATCGTAAATCCTAGTCCTGTTATATTTTAGCTACAAAACTATTCTTTTCTGAGATGGCTGTTTTATCTTCTTTATTTCATGTAATAAATATTTTTGGACCTATGCATACATTGGAACTTGTCTAACTGGCTGGACCTTTGCTTATAATAGTTGAGTAGCCATGCTCTAAATATTTGTTAATAAAAATGTTAAGTATATGTAAATGATTGTAATTATAAAGTCATTTGTATCTTTAGGTCTCTCTTGTGACATTTTGTGTAAAATCGTAAATGCCAGGTTTGACTTCAAATAAGATGACCTTTAAGCCCTTAGATAGCGCTGTACTCATTTCACTTATTGTATGATTCTCTGATCCCATATCACTTAGGGAATGGAATAGCTGATTCATATAAATTTGGCATTTAGGTAGCAATACTATGAAGGTTATATATATATAAGATGATTCTTTGCTTTTTCATTTTGGCAATCCAAAATCCAAATAAATTGATATTCGCCAATTGTCTGTTGACAATTGGTGAGAGGAGAGGTTCGCGAAAATATCTTATCTACTGCTTTTCTTTGTAATAAATCGAGATTTGGTGTGTAAACTTTGACAATGAGCCGGGCTTTCGGGTACAGACCCAACGTTGTATCTTTTAATAAAACTACAAAACTATTTTTAACAATAATATATTATCTGTATTCTGTAATGTATATATACACAAGTGACTCAATGAGTAGAAAAAGGCAGAAGTCTCAAACCATCATAGAGGAAAGCAGAAAAAGTTGTGGGCTGCACCATGAACGCTACTATCTAGTATTAGCACGGTACAACCTGGTTTATCCGACACAGTTGGTTTCACAGACATTTTTATCGGATTGTGAATTTGTCAGATCAACGAATCAACACAAGTTTTAAACAAGCTTGAGAAGGATCAATAGGGTAATTGTTAGTTATCGAATATGAGGTGCTATGAAAAGAAACAAACTTATACAATGTAAAAAGTATTTATTATATATAAATGCACAATATTTAGGTGATATTTAAATAATCTTTGACATTTGTTGCGAGTATGGAAAGTCGTTGTCTAGCTGCATTGGCTGATGGATGCTGAATACGTAGGTGGCTTTGGAGCGCCAATGAATGGACCAGCTCAACCAAGAATTCTGTTCTAAAGAGTAAAAAATCATATCGTTTTTAGAGTCATGGTATAAAAGATTCACTTCCTTAGAGTATAGTATTTCTAGAGATGAGGCTTCCTGCTACGCATGCGGCTGTTGCAGTGCCAGAACATCCAAATCTGAAAACCCATTTGTGACTATGGGTTTCAATAACTAGAGAAAAGCAGTAAAGAGAGATAAAGGCGAACATGCAATGAGTAGTGTGATCATAGGGTAGGTCGATTTTTATAATTCAATTTTGGACAAGTCTAGATAACTAAGTTTTGATATAGTAAAAAAATTTTTTAAAAATTATGATAAAATATTTTAAAACTTTTTGAGGAAATAAAATTTTTATTTTGTTGTCAAGTCTTAATTTATCCCAAGTTTAAAATGGCTAAAAGAAAAGTTCCTCTCACCAGAAATCAAAGTTTTAAAAATTTTTGTCGAAAACCTTCTCCTTTAGATGAAACAGAGCCTCCAACTACAAGACAGGTTATTCAATATAGTTATTTTCTTAAGAATAGCAATCCTTTCATTAAAGATTATGAGTAATCAAAAATAATTGCTAAAGAAATTATAAATATATGGGGCTCTATTAATCCACTTCTTCCTTTGCATAGTGAATATTATATTATTAAAATGGTGGATAAAATTTGTTTTAAGCAAGCTAAAGAAATTAATAGAAAGTCGTTGACAAGTAAACAAGAACAAAATTTGGAAGAAAAATTAGACAAACTATTTGACATTTCTGCGTGTACTTGCAAACTGCCAGTTCGTTCTTGTGATGACAATGCAGTGAAATGTAAGACTAAAAGTTGTAAACAAAAGCATATAGTTTGTACTTGTCCTCCCAAAAAAAAGGTTCCATTAGAAGAAAGAGCTTATTTAAAAGATCAAAGAGATAAAGTTGGTTCAAAAGGCTTATATCAGTTGGGAATTGTGAACAGAAAAGCATGCTTAGAGTATAATAAAAAAAAGCTTCAAACTGATCAAAACCAAATCAAAATTTTGAAAGAAAAGCAAAAAGATAGATTTTCATCTGATAAAACTGATGATATTTTTTTCGCTGAAGACATTTTTGATGAGATAAATTCAGATTTTGACTTCGTTTCAGATGAATCGGTTAAAACTCCTTACAACTTTATAAAGACTCCTAGATTTGCTCTTGGAGCTATAAGAGGAAGTGTTTCTTCAGGACTTGCTGCAAGTCTTGCTAATGCCCTTTTACTAGATTTGGAAGCAATGGATCTTCTTGATAAAAGTATTGACATTAAACAAGTTTTGCTCGATAAATCCAAAATTGATCGAGAAAAAATTCAATTGAAATCAAGAAATGAAAAAATGCATAAAGAAAGCATACAAAGATTGATATGTATTGGAGTAGATGGAAGAACAGATAAAGAAACGTTATCGTATTCTGAAGTTAAAAACGAAATGGGTAAAAGAAAAATTTCAAAAGAAAAAAAAACTGAGCATCACTTAACTTTTACCGTTGAAGAAGGAAGCAAAAAAGGAAGTTATTTAACACACCGAAGTGTTCCAATCAAAGGAGCTACTGGCAGATATCTTGCTCAAGAAGTAGCAGATGTTTTGAAAGAGTTTGATAGCTTTGATACCATTAAAGCAATACTTCTAGACAATACAAGTGTTAACACAGGATGTAAAAATGGACTTGTAACTTCACTAGAACAAATAGTTGGTCACAGAATACACATAATAGGCTGTTCGCGGCATCAAAATGAACTTCCGTTTAGAAGCACTTTGAGTCCAACAGGATTGTCTGGATGTTTAGGAAAATTCTGCGAAAAGGATATTCATCAACTACCCCAAATACAATTCTTTAAAATAAGTGCGGACTTGGATAAAACAGATTTTTCAGATGAAGTGTTAAAAGGTTTGTGCTCAGATCAAAGATTGTTGTATGAATATGCTATTGCAATTTTAGCAGGACAAGTGAATGCACGTTTTGCTTCCTGGAAAATAGGACGAGTTAATCATTCAAGATGGTTAACTTTAGCTATAAGATTAATGTGTTTATGGACTAGAGGTTCTTATCCAAGTAGCTTGCAGAAAGATCTAGAAAAAATTATAAAGTTCATTGTTCAAGTTTATGCTGTAAATTGGATTGAGATTTTAAAAAAAAGATGCTAAATTCCACAATCAACAGTTATACATTTCAATATGATAAAAAGATGTAAAAATCAATCAAAAGAGGTACAAAACATTCTTTTTAAAAGTTTAAAGTATAATGCTTTTGCTCTCTTGCCTGAAAACATTTTATTTTCTGGAGACTTGGAAATAAGAAAAATAGGAATTGAAAAAATTCTATCAATCAGGTAAGCTTTATTAACTTCATATTTTCTTTAATAATTTAGAGGAACAAATCAAAATAACAAAAGACTGGTGAAAATAACAGAAATAAACGTTGAAGCAGATTATTGGTCACAACTGATTGATCTTTCTCGAGATGATATATGTGAATCTGCTTTTACGACTGATTATTCTATCGAGTATCTTGAAAATGTGCTGTCCCAAGGAGCTGAGTTAAATCTTCCAGAATTACCTTCACACTCTCAAAGTGTTGAAAGAGCTGTGAAACTCACTAGTGAAGCTTCTAAATTAGTGTATGGTTTTGACTCAAGACACAAGCACATACTTAGCAAACAACTCAGCAGAAATTTGCGACCTGCTTTTACTTCCAAAGGCATTATATAGAATGCCTTTGAAGAAATACACTTTTAAAACTACTATAATTCAAATAAAAGCACTAATACTGTTTTTAAATATGTATCATTTCTAAAAAAACACATATATACATATTCTACGAAAATATAAACTTTCATAAAATTTAAAACTGGTTCCTCAAAAAGTTATTAAAGGTAAGGTGTTATAAATTTATATAGATATTTTTTTTATATACTAAAACTATCTAAACCTGTCCAAAATCATTATCACGTTTTTTTAAAAAATCGACCTACCATAGTGGGATCACTGAAAGTAGGAAAGAAATAAAATCAAGAGTAATGAGTTCTATTGATTTTGGTTAAAACCGCAACCTTTTAAAAATCTGTTACAGTATTATATATTTTGGTACTTTCCTGTTATCGCCCCACCACCCATCGCTCTTCTACCACGATAAATATTCTTGTATTGTTTTAACCTAACCTACATTAAACTTACTATATATCATTAATCAAAAACTTTTTCATAGAAAAAAAAGCCCATAAATAGAAAATTTAAAGAGTTCTGCAAAGGTAAGAAACAAGAGGCAATGTGGAACTAATCGAGAGATGCTATCTGGATATTTAGCTGAGTTTCTTTGGCGTCATTCATCTTCGATTATATATGGTGGTAATATGTTTGATGCGATTCTTTTTGATATGGTTGAATTTTATCCACCTACAGATTAAAAGATTTTTCACTTGTTTTTTTTAATACATTTGTGTACTTTAATACATGTTTTATAACATTTTGGGGTGGTGGGGCGATAACATGAAAGTACCTATTTTTTTTTCAAAATGTTGGTTGTATAATAAAAATGGCGATTTATTGAACTGTGGTAAACGAGATAAATTTATATAAAGCTCGTGTTAACTAATAAACGATACTTTCAAGAAGTGCAAATTCGTAAAAAGTTGTACAAATGTTCCCCATTAACATTTGTCTTCGCAATCTTGTGAAGAACATTAAGGAGTTCTAGCGCAAAGCGTTTTTCAGGCGATTATAGGCGGATTAGAAGTGCTCAATCATAACAGATGAGTATAAAATAGATGGAGAATGAGTGATTTTTTCTCTCATTGAATTAGAAGGTTGGGATGCGATGATTACAATTACAAACAAGGTAGAAACGACTCGATAAGTGCACTTATACGAAATAATGGTCGGATTGAGAGCTAACCGTGCAAGTATACTTTCCGGGAATAATAGTGATGCGTGTCATTCGACAAAAATTCTTTTATAACAAATTTTGAAAATTAAAAAAAAACCTTTGTGATTTAACATCATTTATACGTTTGAAGTAATAAAATAAAAATGAGAAAAAATAAATAAAAAAAAGTAAATTGGCATCATTAATTCGAAGATCTGTACAAAATCATCAACGTCACTTTTATAGTTATATATTTTTCGCCTTTTACGAAGGATTACAGATTTTCCTTCCATGATTTGGTAACTAACTTCAACTTGATTCTATCTTCTGAATCTTCGGGTTCAACCCAAGTTTGATGCAATCTTTCTTCATCATCGATTTCCAGTTTAATTTAGGTCTGCCTTTACTTCGAACGCCATCAACTTCAAACTTCCAAGCTCGTTTTATACTTACATCATCGTCCTTCCTCAATCGGATAAGAAAATTCAAGATTGGGGAAGAATGATTGCATATTAAATTTAATTAGAAAAAATAATAATTTTTTTTTACTATTTATTGGTCTGATCAAAAGTAGGAACATAATTAAAATAAAAAAAATGAAATAATGAAAGCAACATTGTCAGTAAATGAAGAAAAATGGACTATGTCAATATTTTCTAATTCCATAGACGTAGCAGCCCGCAACACCTGGATTATAAACATAACTGCCCTGAAGAAGCACTATCCTCCAGAGAAGAAGGCAGGAGAGATTTTGAAGATGCTACCGAATAATTTAGTGAGGCATCAACGGGGATTCGTTCCAGCAATACCGAAATGTTCCAACCAATCAAAATGCTTCTTTCACCCCAAGAAAATATTGAAAGCATTAAGTATTGTTCACTAATCAATTGTAAGCCAAGGACACAAGGGTTTGACTCTGTTCCAAAAATTATATATAACTAGTTTGGCTTCTTTCTTAGGAAAACAAAATTATAATAAAATAAAATTTGTATTTTTTTTTTACAAAATCTTATTATTCCATAAATACTTAAAATTATCCATAAAACTAAATTATGTTATTTTTTACTATACAAAATAATATATTTTTCTACTTTTTTTTATTTCTGACTATATTTTCTTGATTTTCACAAATCTTTAGCCTTACCCTATTTGCATCATGAATAATTTTTGAAATGAAAAAAACACAATTCATATTTGGAAGATTTTTTAAAATTGTAATGCTTTATAGCAAAAATACATAAATATTAATATACAAAAAGTTTACATAAATATGTTTAATTTTTATATGTTTATGTGATTTTATACATTCTATGAACTGATTTTTTTTAGATTTTTTTTAAGAAAGAATATTTTGAGTTAATTTTATTATAATAAAAAATGTAAAAATACAGCAAAAGTTCGAAGTTGTGATTTCAAAATCAGACACACCTGATAGTGGATTTATGAATTTATAGTAGGAGTGGATAAAATTTTTTTTAATACATGGTGACAATGGCAAATAGTTGAAGATATGAAAACGAGGTGAAAACAAAATCTAACTAGCACTCCTAGATTTTTACCCGGGGTGTTAATCCTATTAGTGCTAGGGGGCGTCCCCTTCACTAAAAAATTAATTGTAGAAAATTGGCTGAATCATATCCCTTCAAATTTTGTGAATTTTCCTAAAATCGCTAGCTGCATCTTTTGAAACCATTTTCATGGTAGTTGAATGACCCTTTCATGTCCAAAACTGTCAATCAAAATCAAAAATTAAAATTTTTCAGCAAAATTTTGACATTATCTGTACTTAACCTTATAACTTAGGATCTATATTTATTACCCTGAAAATTTATAATTATATACAGTTTGGAACGCATAACACTTTATATATTTAATTTTTTCAATAATCATGGCTATTTTTTAGAAAATGTCAATCAAAATTTTGATTGATCAAAAATGTATCTAATAAAATATATCTTCAAATTTTACATAGAATATATGTTTTTATACTAAATCGGTCATACTGTTTTCATTTCTGGACTCATTTTTTACATTTAGGATTTGAAAATACCTATAAGTGTTCATCAAATTTGCGGTTTACTTCTGAAAATTGTCTCCAAAAACATTCCTTCACATTTTACATAAAATAAATATTTTATACCAAATCGACCATGTTGTTTTCATTTCTGGACTCATTTTTTACATTTAGGATTTGAAAATACCTATAAGTGTTAATCAAATTTGCGGTTTACTTGTGAAAATTGTCTCTAAAAACCTTCCTTCACATTTTACATAAAATATGTGTTATACTAAATCGGCCATTCTGGTTTCATTTTTGGACTCATTTTTTACGTTTAGGATGTGAAAATACCTATAAGTGTTAATTAAATTTGCGGTTTACTTCTAAAAATTGTCTCCAAAAAATTTCATTCAAATTTTACAATTAAATATATGTTTTTATACCAAATCAACCATGCTGTTTTCATTTCTGAACTCATTTTTCACATTTAGAGGTTTTAAAATATATGTCAATGTCAATCAAATTGCGGTTTACTTCTAAAAGCTATCTCCAAAAATATTCTCTCAATTTTACATGAAATATATGTTTTTATACCAAATCAACCATGCTGTTTTCATTTCTGAGCTCATTTTTTCCATTTAGGATATGAAAAAACTTATGTGTTAGTGAAATTTGCGGTTTACTTCTAAAAATTGTCTCCAAAAACATTCATTCAAATTTTACAATTAAATGTTTTTATACCAAATCAACGATGCTAGTTTCATTTATGGACTCAATTTTTGCAGTTTGAATTTGAAAATACCTTAAGTATCAATCAAATTTGCATTTAGTTCTAAAATTTGTATATTGATTCAAATTTTACGTGAAATATGTTTTTATAGCAAATAGATCATGATGATTTCATTTCTGAACATAGTTTTCGCATTTAGAGGTTTTACTGCTAGTGACAATCAAATTTGCGGTTTATGTCGTAAAACTATATCCCAAAATATTCTCTCTAATTTTTCATGAAATATATGTTTTTATACCAATTCGACCATGATAATTTTTATTTCTGAAATCATTTTTGCATTTAGAGGTTTTAAATGTCTGAAAGTATCAATCAAATGTTCGATTTAGGTCTAATGTCTACATAAATATTTTTGAAATTTAAATAAAATATCTGTTTTTATGCCAAATGGAAGATGCTGGTTTCATTTTTGGACCCACTTTTGGCATTTATGGTTTTAAAATATCTGAAAGCTTCAATCAGATTTGCGGTTTACTTCTAGATACTGTCTTCAAGAATATTTTCAAAAAAATAAAATATCTGTTTTATACCAAATCGACTATGATTATTTTATTTCTGTACTGAATTTTGGATAATACGGTTAAAAAATATTTCGAAGTGGCAATTGAATTAGTAATGTATTCCTGAAAATCAGTTTTGTAAAAAAAATTCAAAAAATGGCTGCATATTAGGTATATAGTAAAAATATACTTTTTTTGTATATTTTGGCTTATTTCTACAATCATCCTGAGTATGAAATATTTATTAAAAAAACAAACAAAATGTATTATAAAATCTTTTGAAAATTTGAGAAGGAACCAAGTTGAAAACTAATTTAAAAGAGAACATGTGATCAAAACAAATAATTAAAAGAAATATGTATCTTGACTAAATGGAAGATCTACCATGTTCTAATGAACTAGGAAGTGGTTTAATTATATAATAGATGCTACAAAAAGATTTTGACTGTGAAAAAGAAGTTCCTCTTTTACAAATGAAAAATATGTAAATCTATAGCTTATCATCTAGGATTACAATTAACATTTTGCTAAGATGGGTAGGAAATCTGAAAATTTAGAATATGTCAGATTTATCAAAAATGGCACAGATGCCAATATGTGAGAATTTAGTCACTATCAAGATATTTTTAATTTAAATTGAATTTGCCATCTTTTTACTTTTGCGTCAAAGAAATAAATTTTAGATGAAGAACGTGGACAACTTTTTGTAATTGAACAATGAACATCACGAATGATTCATCAGAAAAAAACCTTTGAAATGAGATTGGTTGAAAAATATTCAAGCCTGATAATAAAATACACGATACTCATAAAAAAGCCAAAGATCATCAAGAAGATTCTTTGATCAGAATGATTTGAGAGAGGAAAAAAGTAATTTTATCCTTATAAAAAAATTTTCGAACACACATTGAAGAATATAAATTTTTAATGAAAAAGAGCTACCAAGAAAGGATCATCATGGAATGAATAGCAAAATTACATACTCTAAATTATAATATGACGTAGAGACTACACGAATTTGTAGCCAAAAAGATGGAGGTCCTATCGAGTTACATAAGTTACTGTAGAATGAAATATTTTGAGTGAATTATCGATTTTTTTGACAGGTTTTATTGAATTCATAAAAAATGACATCACCAATAAATTCTACATACTTGAAATGTATAAAAAACTTTTTATAATAAAAATTTTAATTTTGACATGGGCTGTCATATTTAAATTATTTTGTCAAGTTTGACTAATTTTTTATTAAAAAAAAAAGGAATATAACCAGTAAACACAGCCTACTTGAAAATGGGTATATGTGTGTAAAATGCCATACACGGTAAACTTCATCATCTCCCTATACTTACTATTTAACGTAATTCTCTAATTCAAAAAACCGTGACTGAACCTTTTCTTTTTGGGATAAATCAATTTTTTGACAGTTTTGATTAATTTTCATAAAAAAATGAATATCACCACTGAATTCAGCATATTTGAAATTGGGTATACATGTGTAAAAAACTTTATATACTTATTTAGATAAAAAGTTCTTTTTGAGATGAGCTGTCACATTTAGATCAATTTTTTAACAGGTTTGAATGATTTTTATAAAAAATGAATATCACCACTGAATTCAGCATATTTGAAAATGGGTATACATGTGTAAAAAACTTTATATACTTATTTAGATAAAAAGTTCCTTTTTAGGATGAGCTGTCACATTTAGATCAATTTTTTGACAGGTTTGATTGATTTTCATAAAAAATAAATATCACCACTGAATTCAGCATATTTAAAAATGGGTATACATGTGTAAAAAACTTTTTATAATTATTTAGATAAAAAGTTCCTTTTTGAGATGAGCTGTCACATTTAGATCAATTTTTTAACAGGTTTGAATGATTTTTATAAAAAATGAATATCACCACTGAATTCAGCATATTTGAAAATGGGTATACATGTGTAAAAAACTTTATATAATTATTTAGATAAAAAGTTCTTTTTGAGATGAGCTGTCACATTTAGATCAATTTTTTGACAGATTTGATTGATTTTCATAAAAAATGAATATCACCACTGAATTCAGCATATTTGAAAATTGGTATACACGTGTAAAAAACTTTATATAATTATTTAAATAAAAAGTTACTTTTTGAGATGAGCTGTCAAATATAAATCAATTTCTTGACAGGTTTGATTGATTTTGATAAAAAAAAATGGACATCACCACTCAGTTCAGCATAGTTGAAATATATATGTAACATTAAAAATATTTATAAAAACTTATTAATATCTGAGAAAAATGGGGGGGGGGGCACTTTACGCCCCCAGCACTTGAGCGAACAAATTTTGCCCAGCACTAATAGGGTTAAACTGAAATCAGTGATGACCAAGATTTCGTATATTTCCAAATTTTGTAGGCGGAATAAAAACACAGAGATTGGAAAGATAAAAATCAATGTATCACTCGATTATAAAATTAACAGGGGGGCTTCAAAAAGACTTCTTATATTAAAGTGAAAAATAGAAAATAAATCATTTTTCTCAATGAGATTTTTAATTTTATATTTAAATAAGAATAAAAGTAAAATTATAATTTAACGGTTAAATGAGTTTTGTAAGTGTTGTAAAGAACGTAGAAAGTTTACGGAATAGAACAAATTATTAGTGAAAAAATTGATAAATAAAATGAGGACAAATATATGATATGAAAACAATAAAGAAGGACATAACAGTGATGTATATTATAAATATATATATAATAAAACAAAAGTAAATTGATAGTTTTACTAAAGTCAGCCATTTCGTGGACTAAGGCCGAGCCAAAGGAAAAAAATTTATCTAATTTGTAGTTGTTTTTTTTAAAAAGGGGAAAAATAAAAAAACATCTTTTTTGCAAAAAAAAGAAAAGGGTGGAAAGATAAAGAGAAGGGAGAGGGGGGGGGGAATTTAACACCCAAAAATTAAAATTAGGAAAAGAAAAGAAAGAAATTGAGGTTATTAAAAATTAATTATTCTTTTTTTCTGGCCGGCCATGTAAATGTTGAAGAAAACATTTATTCTTAATAATATAAATTTTTGTATATAAAATATTATTTGTTATTTATTTCATTTGATATATATTAAATGGGAGACAATGTTGTAAGAGTTGTTTACTTTTTGTAATAAAGAGTGACCCGTGTTTGATTTGATATTATACAAACAGGAAGATAAACTTTTTGTAAAAATGGTGGATTAAAGGTTACTTCATCAAGTTTGATTAAAGATTAATTTATCATTAAACTTTTCTAAAATCAAGAGAATTATTTTTTCTAAATGATTATAATTTAAATATCTACGCAGAGCAATTTTTCTGACTAAAGACACACAAACAAGCTAATAGTTTGAAATTAGCTATATGGATAAAATATTTTGAGAATTCATTCAAAAAAGGTCTATTTATTTATTAAGTTAAGAAAAAAATAAAGCTACAATATCTTCTATTACTTTCCCTAATACATTACAATAAAGTTCTAAAAAAGAACATCAATAAAAAATTTATCAGTAAAATACATGAAATGTATGCTGTTGGAGAACATTTCTTGGGAAGTAATTCAATTGTTGGAAAATCAAAATCTTTCTGTTAAAGTGTATAGGTTATATTAGAGTATTATCGAGTGCAGAAGCAAGAGAATTCGTTTTTCAACATTGTCTTTACATAGATATATAAAGAGAAGATGTCAAGATCAGTTTAGAAACGATGATTGATCTTCGATAAAGTCTTCTGAACAGCTTAAGTTGCTGGATGACACATATGTCTGATCTAATATTTATATCAATCAACAGACAATATGTTAGATTATGCAAGGTGATTTTTAGCGCTGTTTGACAGGAACACATGTACTTAGCTAGGAAGGACTAAAGTAGTTTGTGTGCTCAGGAAGGAGTAAAGTAGTTTGTCCTCGTAGAAAAGGCAAATAATAATTAGGACTTCCGTTTTAAAGCTTGATATTGTAAGGTATATTAAGATATTTAGCGGAGACGGATGAAAAGAATGCCCTACTATTAAATTTAACACTATTTTGGACGTATTATTACTATAAAGTTTCGGTGTATATTTTAAGCAGCTCTTTGTTGCAGAAAATTTCTTGTTGCGAAAAGTGGTCTGGTAAATAGTGAATTTTTCACTTCAGATAATTTCTTACTTTTTTTTTTATACTTTTTTAAAAATTTATTAATGCTTTCATTAATTGCGTGATTGTTGTGTTTTTAAGGTCTATGTTGTCACAGATGAAGATGAAATTCGGATTAGCTTAATTTTTCATTGTTCTGAGGTGATATTTAGCAGATAGAACTTTATTTAAATTTCAAAAAACTTTAAAATAGGTTTGATAGAAATCGAAAAAAAAATATTATATTTAATGGAGGATAAAAAAAACTTTAAAATAAATTTTGACAAGAAGAATCTTGAATATTTTTTTATAGTTCTATTTTTCTTAATTTTTGAGTATGGTTGGTTGGTTGGTTTAAGATATCAAAGCACTTTCAACCGTAAGGCTATATGCTCGCATTATGCTTAAGATGGTTAATCACAGTTTTTGTGAATTTGTTTTTAGAGTTGGGAGCCTTGGGGATGGAACCCCTGACCTTCAACTATTAAGCTGAGAGGTACACCCTAACAACCATTGAGGCTCAATTTTTGAGTATATAAAAGTAAAAATCTTCGTTAGAAAGTCTATATTTACAGAGTTGGCATTAAATGAGTTAGTTTGCATGAATTAGATACACCCAACAGTTAATGGAGTTAGTCGACACTTCAGAACCGTATTTAACAACTTGAAGAATAGAACTGTAATAAGGCGGGTCAATATATTTTAGTTAAATGCTCAGTTTCGATTTATGAATAGGCATAATTTTGTGAAAGGATATAGAGCTTTTCTGATGACAAAAGGGCTCTCTAGATCAAGGTTTATTTTTTTTCCATTAATGATTCTTAAATATATCGTTAACTCAGTAAAACGAACTTCTTTATTTTGAGCAATTTTTAGGGATTTTGGTGATAACATTTTTCGGTCACTGCTAAAACAGATTATTTCGTTTTGTTGACGTCACAGTTAACAATGCCACGTCATTTCAATGTCCATTCCTAGATGTATTCGACGACTTGTTCTATATACTCAAGGCAGCATTGAGTCGATTTTGGTGAAACTCTTATTGTCATATCATTAGCAAATTTTAGTGTAGAAATGCCAACTTATGAGTAAATGAGGTCGCTGGTATAAACTTGAACATTACTGATGAAAGAGCAGAATTTTTTACTATTTCGTATATGACCAATGTAATCATTCCATAAGAGTTACATAGATTGATTAAATAAGAAGCTATTAATACATTTGAGGAAATTACCATGTATACCGTTATTCCAGAATTTTAGGATAAGTCTATTTTTCCAAACAGTAACAAAAGCCTTTTCGAAATTTAGAAAAATGCCGATTTGTTGTTTATGTCACCTTTGATCTATGTTTTCATAGGATGGAGATATCCCAGTGTTCTTCTACTTTTTATTAAATCTTCTTATGTGAAATCTTCTAACCAAAATCAATAAGAACACACCTAAACCTATAAATCTATAGCAGGGATGTCTAACCCGCAGCCCGCGCGCGATAATGCAACCGACTTAATCTTTTCACGCGACCCACCTATCATTCAAACTTTGTTATAAAGACAAATAATGTGCGATATTAGTGACATGATTAGCATTTGTTTGCCACATAATATTCATAATAATAGTTTAGTAAACTAAATATTTATAAACTAATAATTTTAAGATATCTAAATGTACAGCGAGAAAAATTAAATCACGTATTTATGTACCTTAAACAAAAAATGTTGATAGATATATATCTGACTTGTAAAGTAAACGAGGCCGAGCTTTAATCTCATTTACAGGGGCGCAAAATGCGAATTATTTCAGCATTGTATTGAGTTTAGTTCTGCTTATTTTTATTTTCTCCTTCACATTTGTTGCATTAATGTCCTCATCATGACAATAATTTCAGTTTTGAAGTAATTTTAGGAATTATTTTTGTATATAAGGTAAAAGTAAAGGTAACGTGGGGTGTTTTCATCGAGAAAGCACAATTGCACTGCTTGTATCGAACTTTGAGGAAAGTTGGCTTGATGCGGGATCGAACCCAAGCAGGGATGGACCGAGAGGGGGGGGGATAGGGGGATGCATACCCCCCCCCCCCCCCCCCACCAGCAATCTATTCAAGAAAAATTAAGGTTGGAGTCCACCCTAAAATAGAAATCAAAATTGATGAAGTCATTGATCGATTTTCAAAGCAAAAAGAAAGAAGAAAAGACTTTGTAATATAATTTTAATCATTTATTTTACATACGTTTTCAAATTTCTTCCCTAATAAAATGTGTAAAATATTTTGATAATAATTTTGATTCGGTTCGAACATAAGATGGTTTACCAGGTTTCTCGATAAAAATAACTTTGGTAGTACCCCAAATCTATTTTCCAAAATTAAGACACAATTAAAAATGAGACTTAGTGAAGCAATTCCATCTAAGCTCAACCTAAGCGTTTGAACATGAAGCGATGTATCTGTTCAATGTAACATTTGAAGTCAATCAAAAGAATAAGCAGAGAAGGTGCAATTTGCATGATAAGGTCCACCAGAAAAAAGTATCGATTTATAGTTGACTACTGGAGGATCATTGGTCTTAATAGGTTCCAACAGTTAAATTCTAGAAAGGAACAAACTGCCAAAATATTTAACAAGAGTTGTTGAAAAAAGAATAATTTGTATAATGCAAATGAGGAACTCATCATCATATCATCCACTCATCATCATCATCAACATAATCATCAACACCATAATAAACCACATCATCATCATAAACTACACCATCATCATCATCCATTCATCATCATGATCATCTAC
Source organism: Nectonema munidae (assembly GCA_030549495.1). Lineage (NCBI taxonomy): Eukaryota > Metazoa > Nematomorpha > Nectonematoida > Nectonematidae > Nectonema > Nectonema munidae. Next base: position 105,052 of record JAUIRK010000561.1, read on the forward strand.
TCATTATCATCATCATCATCATCACCATCCATAACATCATCACCAGCGACATCATCATTATAATCAACCATATCACCATTATCATCATCCATCATCACATCATTATCATGATCGACCACGTCATTATCATTCCCATCATCATAATCTTCGTCGCATCATCATTCACTTCATTATCACCGCCATCATCATTCGCATCATCATCATCATCTTAATCCTCAACCACATCACATCATCATCATCATCTACAGTTACACACACCATCATCAATATTTGCATATTCAACAGCACTATTAATGAATGGTATTCATGCTATTGTTATTTTCATCATCCAACTTTAATATCACAAAACTTCACTTTACACAACTTTATCAATATCGAAATATACTTTTTACTTAGTATAAATGCTATATCAAGGGCATTATAAAAACTTTCTTATCAAAACTGTAAGTACAAATTCATCGTACAGCATTGTTCCTACACAGAACTAATTGCAAGCTTTGCATTTAACAATGTATATACGATCATAAAAGAAGTATAATGGCATCTATTGAGCTGTGTAAAATGGAAGGCATAAATCATTAGTTTTAAGTAAGCAATAAATATTTGAGATGGCATTAACAAAATGACATCTTACGTCTTCTCAGCCTAAATCCTCCCTTATTATTATTAGCTTTTGAATATAATTAGCAAAGAGAATAATGTATATGCATTCCTATATATTTCTTTTTCTCTACTTCTCCATTTTTCACTGCATCTCGAAAATTACATCCCCTCCCCTTTCATGGAAAATTCCCCTTGAGGACAAATGCCCCCTCTAAACCAGTTAAAATGCTTTACATATAGTTGTTCATTTACTTAGTTAATTTGAGTATTGCTATAAATTCTGGTGGAATAAGCTGCGTGCGTAGGGTTGGTTAACTCAAGGTCTTCGTTTCGATCCCGCATCAAGCCTACTTTCCTCATAGTTCGATACAAGCCAATTGGGCCTTATCGATGAAAACATCGGACGTTACCTTTACCATAAAGCTAATATGATTTTTGATCGAAAGGATATGATAAGATGTAATCATACATATGGTAATTATAAGTATAGAGAAAGAAAGTATTAAAAAATGCAGCAAACTTTGCTATTTTTAACAATAAAAATCAAATATATATTTAATAAAAGTAAATTACAACCTATTAAGCAATCAAATGAAAAATTGTTTGAAAAATTGGAGGGAATCTCACTTTACCGATGATTTTAAAATTTGTTCCCCGATTTGCATAATAATTGACAAGTGCTCAATCAATTTCTAAATGGACCTTAAAACTTTGAGAGCATCTAACCAACTTTACTCATATAATATAAGGCTATAATCTAATAGAGGTTCTTAGTTTCAATTGGTTTTCCAACTGCTCGTTTCTCAACTTCACTTTCAGCGAATTCTTGATTTGGGTCAAGTACGAAAAAATGGATTGACAATAACATACTGAAATCACTCGTTTTGCATGTTCAAGGAGAAGAGCACATTCTATCACATTTTTCCAAATTTCCATGCAATTTTCTCTCTTGTCAAAAGGAAACTTCAGTATGTTATCTTCAGACATTTCAATAAGATCTATATATAGAGTTCTTCTCGACGTTTTGATACATCAAAGCCTGTATAATACCACACTTGATAGTCCAGAAGCCCTCAAGCGGTGTCAAGCCTACAGGTTCCACTTTTTTAGGGAGGGATCATTTGGTGTTGTTCATCTCGCCGATAGTTTTAACATAACATGCATAATTTATTAAGCTGAAAATAAGAAAAAGAGCTAAAAAGACTGTGAAAGTAGCATCCAACAATGAAAGAAAGAAAGTGAGCAGCATATGGTAACATTGTAAATAACTAAAAAAGATAGAAGAAAAAAAGGTATAGAAAATTTTGCTAGGAAAAATCAAGTAGCTTATCCTCTAGTTTTTCTCTATCCTTTTCGCACAATTCCATGTTATACCATTACATTTTCTTGCAGCAATAGACTTGCGAAACTTAGGGCAAGTGCCGGCGCTAAGAATCGTGAGGCCCAATTAGATAGCGGCATCCCTAAAATTTATGTTTCTTTATATTTTTGTGCAGTACAAAAATACAAAATCTTTGTTAGACAAGTTGAATTTTATATTTTTTGATAGAAAGAAAGGCACTTTTAGACATAAAATAAGAGTTTTTTTTTTAGAAAAAGCTATTTTTGGATTTTTATTGCAAAATTTCCCCAAAATAGTTCTATAATCAATAAATTTAACAATTTGTTTTTCCATTAAACACTTAGAAAACAGAAAAGTTTCAAATAATAATACGTCACCGCTTCGGTTGGGGCTCCTTAAGGTTCGGGGTCGAATTTGATAAAATTGGGTCAAATAGGCTTAAAACCGGCACTGCCTACAGTTAGTTCATTTAGTCAAATATTTTCGTTCTTTTTAAATCAATTAAATTATTACTTATTAATGATTTTATTTCATTAGTTTAAATTTCAAAAATCTTTTTTAAAAATAAAACCTATTTTAAATTTCATATTGCATTTCTACTTTTGTAAATGTAAATGTGCTCGTATTGAAGTTGAGCAAATGATTATAAATTATATTCATCATTATATTTGAAGACGAGAGAAAAATATAATAAAGTAAGGATTGAAGAGGGAGGGTCGGTTCGGCCAATTGATTTTGCCAATGCGACACTATATCAATCAAAATACCAATGTCAAATATTCCATAACATATGAATAAAAAATGATTACGAGGGAAATGAATTTAAACAATTTGTAATTACTATAGTTGGTTGGATGTCAATAAAATCAAAGCACTTTCAGACGTAAAAGCGTTTTGTGCAAAATATTGCAGCCATATTAGGTCATTTGCCATTTTTTGCCAATAAGTCACATTTAAAAAGAATAAATAAGTCTTTGGATTGCGTACTACTTTTTTTTTTTTTTTTTTTCCGACTTTATTTGTGAGGTTTTTTTTTTTTTTTTTAAAAAAAAAAATAAAAAAACTAACACTCAAAATTTAATTTTTCTTCATTAACGTGTGGTGGGGAAGAGGGACATAAGTGCCCTTTGTGTTCTGAAGAGTTAGCATCCACTTTTCTAAGCCGGACAAATGAAGCTCGCACTGGAAAAAAAGCACTTGAGTTTCGTTCATTATTTTAAACGCTAAGCTGAACGATTCCACAAATTCAGGTTGGATAACATAGGACAATGTTTTTGCAAAATATCAAGTGTAGTTTGAAAGCTTTCTACAAAGTTTTAAAAAAATATCTGCTGTCCAAATGTCCCACAACATAGGAGAACAGTTGATATTACATTGCTGCAAAGATATGATATTGAATGTGCTAACAAGTTCTGAAAGTGTAACGGTGAAGCATTTTCTTGTAAAACAATACCGTTAGGAGAAATGTCTCATGATATATGAGAAGTGGTTTTATTGCTTTGGAAGTCGATTATCAACATTTCGCAATTCAGCTTGATGAAAAGACGGACGCGGCAAAATGAGCTCAGCTTTGCGTTATGCTCTCAATGAAGTCATTATTAAAACGGCGTATTTAATTAAAGCAAATGCCTTCACCGCTTGTTTGTTTTCAGAGTTATGCAAAGAAAATGATTTGGAATTTGAAAAACTCTTGTTGCACTCAAACGTGAGGTGATTTTCCAAAAGAAAAAGTATCAAAGCGATACCATGAAAAGAAATCCAGGAATTTCTGCAAAGCAAGCTACATGTAAAAATTTTTCGTATATTCCTATCATTTTAGCGAAGATATCTGAATCTATGAATTGCATTAACCTTGCGATGCAAGGAAAAGAAATCAGAGTATACTGCATTCTCATAAAAATTGACAGCTTTTGGAATGAAGCTGGAATTATGGCATTCTTAGACAAGAAAAATTTTGCTTGACTTTCGAACATATATAATCTTATTTTCATCAATAAAGATGTCCTGGAAGCCAGAAAACACAGTGTAGCATATTTTAGCTAAAATATTTCTCTTTATTTTCCTAGCCTACAAAAATTTAAAATATGCTACCAATTTATCGAAAATCCGTTTATAATCTCGATTAGTAATCTGGACTCAGAAAGCCTCTTTATTCAAGAACAGTTTATTGATTTGATTAATGATTGAGAAGGTGCAAAATATGTTTTTTGTTAAATGTCTGATGTGACAGTTCTATGCTGATGCACTCTATCTGTATAGTTTATAGATAGAAAAGAAAGAGAACAGAAAGAGAAGAGAAAAATAGAGAGAAGAAGAATAGAAAGAGTGAAGGTCTATACCATGCTTTTTCACCCCCTCTCCCACCCCGAATGTGAGGCCGCGTACAAACAAATGCTGTCAGCAAATGATGCGAAAGCGCTACAACAAACAAAAAATGGGAAAAAAATTAAATTTAAAAAAACTTTAATAAAAAAAATCGACAAAAAAAGGATAGATGTCAGTCAGAGAAGTTTACATGATTTATGATCGCTATATATAGACAATATTTATTTTTCCAAAAAAAATTAAGAGAAACAATGGTGATCATGATGTTGTGTGCATCATTAGGAGAGTGGTTTTTTATTTCAACCTTTAATATGTGTCTAGTCATCACATATGTTCTTTGAATAAAATTCCAATTCATTATTTGTGATTAACCAATAGCATTACATCTAATTCTGAGTATTATTTAGTATAACGTGTAGTGAATACATAAATTCATAAATATACACATATATAGGCCATAGTACAACAATGTAGTGACGCTATCACAGTATGAATTGAGGAGAGATGATAATTTAGTGTTTTTGAAGAACGTGTTGTATGTAGGTAGAGGGAGATTTGAGGCAAACAAAAAAACAATACAAGCAAAGCAAGTCAAAGTCATGACCGTTTAAGGAGTCACTATCTTTGGCTACATATGGAAAAGATGAGAAGTAGGATGCATTTTTTTGATATCTTCGTTGTTAACAATCTATTTCTTGTGTCGATTAGTCGATATTTAATTGGCTGTTATGAACGAATGAATATGCACAAACAAAGGGAAAGGAAGGTGATTAGACAGGGATTTATGACGAATTTGAAACACGGTTTGTTGAAGAGGAAGAGGATGTTTTGGCGGTGGGGTGTGAAGAAGTCTGATTCATTAGATTGAGAACCTGAGTGAATTCAGAAAAGTTGATGAAACCATCGTGATCTAAGTCCGCTGTTTCAAACATCTTTTTGATGTCTTGTTCCGTGATTTGAGAGTCTAAGCCTTTCATCACGTGATACAATTCGTCGTTTGAGATGAGGCCGTCGCCATTTTGATCAAAGATGTTGAACATGGCCACCTTTTCTTGGTGTTGGTTCATGTAATTCATGTACTTTGTCATCAGTTCAATGAATGATTGCAAGTTCACCGTGTTAGAAGAATCATTCTTGTTGACTGCGTGAATCATTTTGTGCACTTCTTCGTCTGAGGGATTTTCGCCAATTGCTTTCATGATGGAGTGAAGGTCGTGTGCCGTGATTTTGCCCTTTTTGCCTTTGTCGAAGCGATTGAACGTCTTCTTCAGTTGTTCCAATACGTTTTCAGGCAGCGGTTCTACAAGTATATAAAAGGACATATAAAAAATTATAAAAGAAAATCATCATCATCATTCATATTTTCATCATTATACCCAAATTGGAGGATTCCTAACAAAATTCCATGCAAATCTTGTGAACCAAAATTCACAACTGGATATGAAATGGTTTGGGTACGAAATGCATAGAACTCTCAAATCAGTTATTATACCATCTTACATCAACACAAAGATGAATATTATCATCAACAGTCTCATTACGACGATGAACGAGTGTGAATATGGTTGTTGAAATGTCGCGTATCCTGTTCGGCCATTCATTACCGAAAAATTAGGGCCAACATTTTCAGAGTACTCAACATTCTTGTCTCTACTCATCAACATTCTCTTCATCACCAATATACTTGTCATCATCATACTTATCAGCATTCTTCTCCCAACGACTCTGTCATCAACATGTTCGTCTCATTAACGTTATAATCAAAAAATTTCGGCTTATCATCACCCTCAACAACTTTTCCACTCATAGCCAAACTCTAAATGTTCTCTTCACCTCATCATCATTACCAGATGTGTTGGATATTGGATGCGTATTTCATTCCAATATTGATGTAGGTGACTCCTCCGTTACTGACACGTTGACTTCAAAGATTTCGTTCTACAAAAAGTTTACAATTCCTTCTTCCGTTCATGTACATGAAAAGCCTCTTTGTTTTAAAAAGTTCTGGCCTCTAGATATTAAGTTTACTCTGAATGCATAACAAACACGCTCTAAAAGAATAGTTATAATTGCGATATTCATGTAAATGTGAAACAGCCTATAGAATAGTAGACGTCGTCGGGGAAGTAATAAAATGGAAGAAGTAAGCTTGTCACGCATACCTTTATGCGCATTCTGAATCTTGGGTATTGCAAACATATTTAATTAACGAAACATATTCATCCATATCAGATGTAAGTAAAAAAGGCATTCACCCACCTACACTTATTTTTTTAAATAAATTACACAGCATACAACAGAACTTAGTTATATAAAAAAACATAAAAAAGCGATAACAACCTTGCAGCAAACATTTATCTCATTCAAGTCAAAACAATCCCTTTTATTGATGCTAACCAGCTATTTTTAGCGTCTTTAGCTATGTCTCGTTTAAAAAAACGTGAACGCCAAGAATTTATCAGTTTGCTGAAAAAATGTAATATTGGTAAATCAACTGTTGGAGATATACTTCGGGAAAAAACATTCCTTTGCAGGCAGTATGAAACCAACGCAAATTAAAATACACAAAGATTTAATACAAACTGAAAATTATTGATATAAATGATGGTTGAGAACTTCTTGTGCAAAATATACCTATATCTGGATCTATTATTAAATTAAAGAAAGAACTAAACACAAAATACCCGATTTGAAAGCACGCGTTATTCTGCAAAAGCATATAAAGTCTGTGGAGAAAATGACAGCGTGGACATACAAGACATGGCTAACAACTTTAAATCATCTCCCTCAATCAAATCATCAAAAATTACTTACCTAACGACATATTTAACTGTGATGAGATGGTGTTATTCTTTCGTGCTCTGCCAGAAAAGAACACGTTCACTTCAAGATCAGAACTGTAAAAGTGCAAAAAAGCAGCAGAATGAGTTGTGTTGTTGGCGTGTAGATTAACGAGAAAAGCTAAACCAATGGTAACAATTTTATTTTAAATGTTTCATTTAAACCTCGTTTATTTATCTTCATACGAAAAGGCATTCACTCCACGTTGATTTAAAAATGTTTACAGGAGCAACATCATATTATACAAACAAATAAAGAAGATTGATGACGTCAGATTTTTTCACAGTCTGGATACGCACAGTATTAGGGGTGCACCGGATAGTTAAATTACGGCCGGATACCGGATAGGACCGATAGTTAAACAGCATTTGGCAGGATAAAGGGGCCGGATATCAATGATAAGTTTTACTAATAGGGCATGAATTTCATGTTCGAGGAGCTTTGTAACTAACTACTTTCAGTTCATAAAATCACTCAACTACATTAGTATGCGATTTGATTCTAGCATGCACATAACATATTTTAAAGTTTAATAATAATAATAATGTCCAGTTGTTTCGTTGGTAGTGCAACACTAGTTGATACTAAGAGTGTGGAGACAGAGACTTTTGATGAAGCTGCTCACTCTGACTGTGGTGCCACCAAGGAATTACCCGAAGATAGAAGCGAGGATGCTTTCATGGCTTGCTTCCAGGAAATTGCCAGAACACACGAAAAGGCGAATCCAACAATTACTAAGTCCAAAGAAGGATATCGAAGATAAGGCAGCCAGCGAATTAGAACTTTACCTCTGCACTCCCCTCCTGCAAAGAAACAAATGCCCGCGCAGTATTGGAAACAGGACGAAAAATTTGCACTCCTGAAACATCTGACAGCTAAATACCTATGTACATTGTACATCTGCATCATCGGTATACTCTGAGCGTCTTTTTTCAGAATACGCAAAGATTTTTGAAGAAAAGCGAACAAAACTTTTGTCTGAAAAAGGAGAGGAGATGCTTCTATTCATTCACCACAATGGTAGGAAATTTTCAAGATAAATTTCGTATACAAGCTGATTTTCTGGAATAGTCCTGCGTGCATGAAATTTTCATTTGTTATTAAATGTTTTGTCACTAATTTGCCTTTCACTGTCTTTTTAAAGGCCAATTATTATTATTATTTTTAATTTCGTTTTGCTACCTAAATATTGTTTAATTATTAAATGATAATTTTGTTTTGCAATTATCCGGTCGGATATAAGAAGTATCCGGTATTGGTCCGAGTATCGAATTATCGTCAGTATCCGTCCGAATAGACTATCCGGTGCACCCTTACACAGTATCAATGCTATGAAATTCAACCTTGGAATATTCTAATGTTCCTTGATAACACTTCATCCCGCACACAAGATGTTCGACTCAGCAATATTACACTTAGGTTTCCAACACCAAATTCAGCTGTAGAACTTTGCTGCCAGATCACTCTTCTTGAGTGAATTGACTGGATGACTAGTTAGAGCTTGGGACACAGTGGAGAAACTACTATTGAAAAATCAATTGCTTTAGTTCCATTTTCACCCCATGAACTTTGAATCATTTAGAAAAAAGTAATGACGAAAACGATGATCGTCAACTTATTTAATTGGCTGCAGGGCTTAAAATAGACAAGGTTGACGCAAATTTTCATGATACATTGCCTAGTTAGATTACTCCAATGACTAGAAAGAAAATGTGATCGCTAGCCTTTCTGAACCAGATTTTGAAAGTGATGAGACGACTAAAGCAATCAGTCAGATAAAACAAAGTTTTTTTTCTCACCAGAAGAAACTCTTGAAGTATTCTAAAAAAATTCCCAAAAATAGTACGGTCAGTGTACTATTTTTAAAGTGTGACTTTGGGGAGGGGATGCATAAGAGAATTAATGATAAAAGTTTGGCAATCACTGATAAAAAAGGATAAAATATATGGTGACAGGTGAAGTAATTTTGAACAATATTTTCACTAAACCAGCCATCACTATAAACCCGTCGTTTTTCTTCGTCTCACGGTGGGTGGTTTAAGGAAGTTTTACTGTACTTCATCATACTCATCACCATCTTTTAACATCATTATTCCAATCATCACACATCATGGCAGAGTAAAACAATTTTAGTACTTAATTGCCATTACTTATCTTCGCAAGAGGAAATTATAAAAAAAAAGTGAAGTATATATTATTTCTACAATCCATTTTCTGCTACAATGACCATACAATTTTGGTTAATTATAAGTATAACAAAAAAACTTTAAATTTAAATATACGTACAATTCAAAAAAATAAAATTCATCATTGAAAAGTCATGATTTCATCAGTGTGGGTACTTCTTACGAATTTTAATTGAAAGTTCTGTTAAAGGAATCGCGCAAAAGAATCAATCTAAATGTTTCATCAAAAGAAATGTATTATGTGTGTATATTATATACATACAAACGGATAACTCAGATGAATCTACTTCTGTTCCTTATATATATTACATTTAATTGGAAAAGTGGTATCATCGATGAAAACACTTCTTGCTGAGTGATAATATAACTGTAACAGTAAATAAGCTAACTCAAAAATGTCATTATTAAGAAGAAAATTAATTTTAAATTTTAATCAAATGTCTCTATCACAAAAATGTACTATCTTTGTTTATATATATATATTAAGTTCGTAGCTGAGCTGTGTCTACCATTTTGATCATATGATAAATTAATAGTTGGGTGAAAAGTTGGGGTTCAAGTTCAAGATAAATTTTTGATTATCTGCTCCTAATTCCTAATTAACTGAACAACTAATTTTATCAAATAAATAAATTACTAATTAATTAAAAATGAAATTTTTTGATAGGAAATAAAGTTCATAAAAATAATTGATAACTTTGTATAAAATAAGAAAAACAAAAAATTATATAAAATTTAAAAAAGTTTGTTATTTATAAATATAAAAGTAAAAATTTTTAATTTAAAAAAAAATCAGAAAAAAATTGATGATTTTGTGACCCAATTAATCCACAATTTAATTTTAAGTGGCAAAACGTCATCTAGTAATGTGTTTCACTACGTATTTTAAAACTAGAACAGAGATGCATTGTCAAATGAAGACGAATCAACCCAAATGATGAGTATTCGTTAGCCCTCGAATCTTTATACCCCTTCAAAGACATAACTACAGAATTTTAACATATCTTTGACTATTTGAGTTTCTAATGCCTTTTCCAAAACATGTTATAAGATTTCAACACATTTCTTTAGGGCTTATAGAAATTAAAAGCAACAAGTATGTAAACCCTATTACTTCATATTCTAGTAACCTTAGATATAATAACCTTACATATAAATAATACAGATCTAGGAACCAACTCTGATTTTCCGTCCGTGGGATGAAAAGTTTGGGCAAATCCAGAACTCAGCAGCATTCTGGCGGACTGGGGGATCCATTGGCTGGATTCGCGAAGGCACAAACGTTCCTAAACTAAACAAAACATATTTTATTGCTCCACTGATGAAAGCTTCATGTGGTGATCCATTCATTCAGCATGCTCGCTCAATATCAGAAATATGCTTTGTTTGAAAATAAACAAAAAAAACTTATCTTTCTTATTCACGTGTTGATCTATCATTACGCAAATTCAAGATCGCTTTCTGTTCCCTTTTCCAATTACATCCTTCATACAATTTGTAGTCTTCTGTATCATGAGAAATCAATCAGTTTTGATCATTGTTTTTTGGATATGTAAATCATATGTGAAGCGTCATTCATCCATATTTATTTTGGCTTATCCCCCACTTCTTCAAGAATCTGTTTTCTCAATATTTCAAAATGAGTTCCTTCAGCAATTCTTGTAGTTCTACTAACACTGAAAGTGTTGGGTCTGACGTGTATACTGATAGTGATTTTGAAGTCATGGATTCAACTACTAGTGCATGCGCAGATACTCCTTCCTCATTGATAGCTCCTGATGGAAGAGAGTATTTTTGGGAACCACAAAGAGACAACTGTGTGAGATCTTTGGCGCAAAATATTAGGAATGTTGTTTCATTTCCATTTCCATTCTGATTCTAGAGAAAATTATGGAAATCTTTCCTCTGGGAATTTTCAGCCTTTTTTTCACTACAAGTCTCATAAGCCATATTTATCGCTGTACTAAAGAAAAATTACGCAAAAACTATAGGTATGACATTTTACTTTTTGAAGAACTACAGTAAATCAACATAACCGGTAATTTTTTAGTTTTTGTATGATATAACTCAATTAGGGTTCATTTTTCTTTAAAAGTTATTTTTCTTTTTGTTCATAATTGGTTTATGATTGCAAATTTTGCGTTTCACTAAATAGTCAATAAATAATAAACTTTGAAAAAAGTGAAAATTGGAGATATGGGCGTAATTTGGGGTGCACTTTCAGTAGATGCTCATCTGGTAGTGCTATAAACAACTTGGTAAAATTGTTCGATAGAACAAAGATAGAAAAGTTTAATATAATGTTGCTTTTCTGAATATTCTAATCTTGGGGGCAACATTATATCCTTATAATTAGTAAATATTAAAAAAAATAAAAAAAAATATATTTTTTTAAATAAGTAATATTTTGATATATTTTTATATTGGTTTGCTGTAATTTTTTGAAAATTTACTTTTCAACTAAATTATTTTTTTCACTAAAACTCAATCAACTTTTTAAGACTTGCGATATATTCCATAGATCTTTTAGTTTATTCCGGTTGCTTGTACCCCATTGGAGCTTCTAAAGACGAACGTGTAGATATAAAGATTCTATTCTCCTATAGAAATGGAGACCCATTTTTGAAAGCCCCAGCCAGTAGAGATATGTTTTTGGTGATAAATACTTTTATTAGATTCGATATCAAAAGAAATCCCTTAGACAAACTAGCTCCGATACGACATTTACATAATGAATTTTTCAATAACTGTCACAAATACTGGTGTCCTACTGATTACATAACTATAGATGAGCAGATACTAAAGTAGAGAAGAAGACCTGCCATAAAGGTGTATGATCCTTCCAAACCAGTCACGTATGGGATGAAAGTTTACCATTGTGTAGATTCAAAAAATTTTTTTGTATGTGAAGTGTAAGTTGGTTGAGAGACAAAGATTATTTCAGGTCATTCAGTATAGTAAAAAGATAGTGACCGTATCCAACATACCGAAAGGTTGTGAAACTTACGTGGACAGATATTTTATGTCCCATTATGTGTTTGGGCCAAAAGTGAGTCGCTTACCATTTGCGGAACTGTTAGTGCAAGCCGGCGGTTTATTCCTTTTTTAGTACGTCCTAATCATTTAAAGGGTTTAGTATCTACATCCAAGAGAAACATTCAAAAAAAACTTCAAACCGGGCTATGTTTTGTCTAGTCAGCATCTCACAAAAATTCAAACAATTGGCGAAAAAAATGAGAAACTATTATAGATTATAATAAATATAAGGGAGGAGTCGATATTTTCAATAAAATTTCGAAAGATTTTAGCTGTTATAAAGCATGCAGAAGATGGTCAATGGTAATCTTTACTGATTTTTTGGATATAGCAGCTAATAATGGCTGGGTTATATTGAAAACAAATAGGCCTAATATGTAACCTGTGATTAGGAGGGGAGGGAAAAATTGTTTAATCAGAAGTTTAGCTCCGCTTCTCAACGAAAAATAGATGCGACTTAGATGTGGTAATTCTTGAACTAGAAAGAAATCCTCTCACTTTTTATGGATTCAACAAGTCTCATGGACCAAACGTTTCGTCAAGTGGAAGAGGAGGGCACTCTTTTATTGATAACTGTAAAAATATGTAAATATGTAAATATGCTCATTTATAACTTTTCTTCACTCTTGATTTTATTTGAAACATTGTTTTTTGATAAATTTTCAAATTTGATAACTTTTTTATGAGATATATTAAATTTGAAAAGTTTTTGTTTTTATAGATGGCGTTAATAAATATTAAAATTTTTCGTATATTTTTGTTCGAATGAAAAATAGACTCTATCCCTTGAAATTTTCATTGATAAAAATTTAATTTACAAAATATTTTTTATATAGAACGGCAATTTTTTTGTTTGTTAAAATTGAGCTCAAAGTTTCTTTTAACGTAACACTTCCATCTCCGTACTGCGATGACTTCTATCGTTTCGTTTTCCTTATCGAAAGTTTAATGCTTTTTTTACACAATTCAATTTCACTAGGAATAAAAAATCGCTAGGAGATACATGAAACGGCCAAAATTGTCAATTAACGAAATTAGCAATTATATATGAAATTTTTTAATCAAAAGTTTTTATATACAATTTATTATTCAAAAGAAAATTAGTTTGAATAAATCTAATTAAAATTATTTGCACATATTTGCAAATCAGCAAGGCATTGACCATATACTGACTTTTGGCAGTCATCTTCACTTCGTTCGATCGTTTGCTTCGAAACAGCCACGCCACCAGAAGGCAGATCTCGAGATTTGCTGCTAGAGATCAGAGCTCTTATCCATCATACTTAAGAACGATTCTTACGATTCCGGTTAAACGGCCTCATCCATTTTTCCAACTGAGGCACATGTGGATGCAATGAGAGAAAGCGTATTTTCAAAATATGCTAAAACTTCGATGCGTTAATTGCAATTACATTTCTTGAAAGCAAGTCCATTACGCCACAAGTCAGCTCAGTCTCAATACAGTACTGAATTAGAGGCCAAATTGTTCAAATCAAGAATTGTCTTAAAGCCCAATTATTTCTTTCAACCCCTTTTTTCTTAGAGGGAATCACTGAAATAAAACTGAATCTAAAAAGCTCACAAATCAGCATAAAAGAGTGACTTGTACAAAGTCTTGTAATTTTGGCGTTTGACAAAGTTGAGGAGGCAGCAAACACATTGAAGAAATTTGCGAAGATTCCAAATTTGAAAATAATTGTAATTTCAAGTCATTCGAAGCAAACTGTTGATGATATGATATGTAAAAAATATACTTTAAGTTTAAGGATAAATGCGTGTATATATACATATTTTATCACACGCCCAAACATTATATCTTCAAATCAAAAATCAATGACATTTATCTTCCTTGCTAGCTTATGTATAATATATATTTCAATTTGCATATTTCATGTATATGCGTGCTTGTTATGTACAAGTAGGAAGATTAGGTAACTGAAATATGATCATTCACAGAATTTTAATTGGCTATTGATTGGAAATCCAAATTACTAACTAATCAAAATCCTACATATGAGTTTTGTGAAGGAAAATTTTGGCAAATAAACAAAATAAGGATGAAAATGCTGGAGATCAATAGCATGTGAAAATTTCCCTAGATCAGAGGAGGCATATATATATATATGAAGATGGTAGTTGATTTTGTAAATGATACTGGTAATATTGTGCTTTATCGAGTAGGAAAAAAAGCTTACAAGAATTAACGTCAGGGCATTTTAACACATAAAAAACTATTTTAAGGGCAAATATCTTTTAAAATGTTTTGTTAAGGGGAAGGCTCAAAAAACTTACGAAATACTACAATGTATTTGCTATATTACTGGGGGCGGAATGCAGTCCCCCAGTACCGGAATCACTGAATAAAGTTTTCTTAACCCTTAAGGCCCAGAAATTGTATGTCTAATCGTGGGGTCACACTTTTTACCGGAAGAAACCGAAGGATAACAAGAGATATAGAAATATTAGTAAAAAAGATAAAAAAAACTTTTTAAAAAACCTCTAGTCAAAACAAATCTGTGATATCTCTAAATGTTTAAAAAAAATTGAAAGATAAAATCTTATCGGAATTTTTTTTCATCTCTTCCTATCTTTCGATAAGTTTTTAATTATAATTTTTCATTAGAGATTTTACAGATTTATAGAGTTCAAAGATTTAAAAGGTTTTTTGATCTTTTTTACCAAAACTTGCAATATATTTTGGTACTTTCAGTTCAGGTAAAAAGTCGCACCGTAATCGTTTTCTTTCTTTTCAATGCAGTTCTATATATTTAAAAAATAGTAGTTTTTCATTTCTTGTGACTTAAATGGCATTTGATGAATCATTTGAAAATGCAGTATTTGATGAAAGCAAGCAGCAACTGCTTTTAAGAAAAAAGCTAGAGGCATATCTCAAATGTTTCATAAACTTCTTGAAAGATGTTAAGTATACGCGTGTGAAGAAGACGCAAACTTCAAGAATTTTTTATTTGCAAATTTCCACACACGAAATTCCAAGACTTTTGAGAGAAAACATTCAAAAAATCCGTTTAACTAAATTCTTCTCATTGAAGCGCGTAATTAAAATATAATGTAATATCAAAGCGCTTTTAAAAAGAGCTTGTTGGATTTGCCAAAAGAAATTTGTGTTGACTTCCTTAGTTTTACACGATGATTTCAGAGTCAGGGTGATTTTCTGTTTTTTAAGTCGGAAACGAATTCAGAAAAATAAGTCCAAGTCCAACTAAGCACTAACATATGTTCTCCATATATTACATATCTTCCAAAACCGGTTCAAGCCAGCTTGCTGGAATTAATCCTGGCCGTTAAAATGGAATCAATATAAAAAAGACTATATTTATTTAAAATTAATCTTTTACCTTGTTGATAAACCTTCGTTTTCTTTTTCCACTCACCGATCAGTGAGTGTCTGCGTTTAAATGGAAATGACGTTTAGGAATAATCCAAAACTGTGTAAACCACAGTAAAAGTCGTATTTTTAGTAATAACGTTTCTGAAATAGAATACTTACCGATGGAAAATCAAAACATCATTGTGGATCTCCAATTTTTTTCATTTCTTGCCTATAGACCCCTAAGTTCAATGTGGACCCCGGTTGAGAACCATCATTGATCTAGTTCAGTCCTTCTTGAAGAGTGTCTAGGCATAATGAGGTGCCCCAATAAATTCTCAAATGGGACTCATAAATTTTTGATACTTTTATCCATTGAATCAAAAATTGTTAGAGATGATATGAAAAAAAGCGAGGAATTGAAATTTATCATTCCTTAACATAACCAGTATAATAACACAATAATAGAAAAACTCAAATGTCAAGATCAAAATTTATACAAAACTTTTTTATTACAAGAAAGTTGTTGCTATTGACACAAGTATAGAGAGTGCACTTTAATATACTTCTGTATCATGAAGAAACTTTCGGATTTACATTCCACAATTTTTCTAAATATTATATTTGCGCCGTTTTGTATTCAACTTTGCAAGAAATAGAAAAGTTTGAGAATCTTTTTAACAAGAAGTGTGTTTAAGCCTTATTCTAAAAGTATATCACAAGTTACTTGATAATTCGAAAAGAGTTTTCCCGCACTATAGTCTAAAATCAAGTCAAAGTGAAACATTCATTTATACTCACACTTCAATAACTTTTCTCTCGCTCTCTTCTCTCCTCCATCTTAATGCAAATCTCTTTGCAATAAAATTCTATCTTCATAAAGGCTGTCATATGCACTCTATCCAACGCTTCGACTAACCCCCCCCCCCAAATGCGACAAAATACCATAACAAATAAAAAGCATCCATAAAAACAACTTATTGTCAATACTATTAATCAAAATTTGTATCAATTTCACTTTTTTATATACTATTTATCGTATTTTAGGGTTTCAGTGTTTATTTTGGAATTTCCAATATTTTTAATAAAAACACTTTTAAAATTAAACTATCAATACACTTGATAAGTTGTTTGGCACACTTTTTTCAATAATTTTATGGTACTTTGATGTCTTTTGGAGGGTTTAGTCTGACCTTTTTGAGGGTTTTCATTCAACTTGTATAAATGTCAATGCACTACAGCCCACAGTTTGTTCACGCTATAATAAAACAGCGCCAAATGAGCTCACAAAAAATTTAAAGTGAATGACCCGCATCCGATCCGCGCGGTAGAACACGTATAGAAGTAGTACGTGCAAATAATGCTATAATGTGTAGATCAGTTTTATAAGGAATTGAAGGAAAAAAAGAACAGCTTCGAAGAAATCTAAAAGACCCAAATCTTCGACTCCGCGAGTCTTTACCAAGTTAAAAAGCTTGATGTTAAAATGCATGTCATTTAAAAATTATTTTTTTTGAAAGCGCACCTTTTCTCCTTAGTCGCTTTCATTTCAAAGAAATGTTCTTTCAGCACTTTACTTAAGTTTTAAGTAAACTATGAAATTTTCCCAAGTTTTTCTATGTTGAGAACAATGTGACAATCCGTGGTCAAAGCTCATCTTTTTTCTCATTGTTATGGATTCATGACTTGTGAATTTGTTGGAAATGAATAATCCTGTGATGATAAAAAGACTTTGTTTTACTTAAAACTTCAAGTAAAGTGCTGAAGGAACATTTCTTTGAAATGAAAGCGCAAAAAAAATTATTTTTAAATGACATACATTTATTACTTGATAATATTCACGAAATAAAGGGCTAACACAATGCTTTCCATCCACTAGCAATTCTTACTACGAATTTTCAAAAGCCATATGCAATTGTGGGCCAAATTGACCACCATGCCCATAACGAAAGAATTAAATTTCGTTTTTATTTCGATTGACGATAAAAGCTTTTTTTCATATATTTTAAAAACGGTGCAATACACGGCATTACTTTTAATTTGTTCCAAAAAATGAAAATTTCAAAGAGTTTTGCGATTTCAGTATATTTTGCATTTTTTACAACAAATTTATTGAATGACTAAAAGCAAAAAAAATGTTTTCCATGCTAAATAGTAAAAATGGTAATGGTAATGGTACCGTAGGCGGTTTTCATCGAAAAGGCACAATTGCACCGCTTGAGGAAAGCAAGCTTGATGTAGGATCGAACCCAAGACCTTGAGTTATCGAATCCGGCATCTAACCAACCATACTCACGCCCCAATCTTTTTTTAAAAAGATTGAAAAACATCGCCTTATTTTCAATTTGTTTTAACTTAAATTAATTTCCATAGTTTGACGATCTCGCTTTATTTCGGATTATTTCGGTAAAAATTAACACCCATCAAAAACACAAAATAAAGTAACACAATTCCTATATATAAAAAAAAACAAAACATTATAAAAAAAATTGTGAAAAAAAGTTAAAATAATACCGTTGTTATCATTTGTTATTTTAATCATTTTGCCAAATCACAAAATGAATAATTTGGATGGAGTCATCATCGAATAAAATTTATTTAAAAAAAGTTTCGAAAAAAAAACGCTCAGTTTAGTAAATTTCCTAACGCGCGCATGTATATATATATATTATATATAATATTTTTAAGAGTGATTTGAAAAGATGTTAAAGCATATCCGTCAAATTAATGAATTGAGAGAAAACTTTTTGAATGTGATCCAATCAATAAATGCTAATCATCATTTCTCGCAACTTACTAAAGTAAAAGGAGGAATGTGTACTACTCTATCATTGAAATGAGATTAATTCGTGATGTGGCGCAATCAATAGTTTGGCAAAATTTTGAAGGAAGATGCATGAGAAATCTTTGTGTTAATCAGGAAAACCGGTTGCGAACCAAGGTTGTAATCAAAATGACTGTTAAATGCCAAACAACCGAAATATTGAAGTCAGCAAATATCCTCACTTAGCATCATTTTACGTCATAAATAGTTCAGGGTATATATTTGTATGCAGACGCGTAAACAGTCGGAAGTGAAAGGGAGCAGTTGACCCAGGCCCGTAGCTAGGACTTTTCAATTGGGAGGGCTGGAAAAATTTTTAGGGGGGCTAAATATTTTCACAAAAAAAAATTTGCTACTTATGGGTTATCTCTCCCCCATTCAAAAATTTTTTTTTAGTAAATTACTGAAAAAAATTTTAAAGTGGGAGGGAGATAACTAATAAGTATCAAATTTTTATATATAGTCTAAAAATAAACCATTTTTTGAACCCTTTATTGATATCGAAATATATTAGGTTGGGGGGGGGGGGGGGCTTAGCCCCCTCCTGCCCTCGCTGGCTACGGGCCTGAGTTGACCCCCAGTAATATTTTAAAATTAATAATAATTCTAAAAAAATTTCGAAAATATTTACTTATAATTACAATTATTTTATCGATTTAGATAAATCCTAGAACATATGAAGTGTCTACAAATGACTAATATAGGATAAAGAGAACATAAGATATAGAGATTTAGACACTCTGATCGATTTAGCTCCTCTCCTATTTTTTTTCTTGTTATGGGCTTATATATAATATATATATCTCATAACCTGTAAAATTAATGGCTTCTCCTCATTTTTTTTCTGGTTCCGAGTTTCTATAATGTATACATGTACGTCAATAATCCAATTTATTAGGATACAAAGTAAGAAAAAAAACATCTTTACTTCTGACTTTCTTTGAAGATTCGATAATCTATACCTGTTACTTCTAAAATTATTTACAAGGAATAAAAATCTTCTTAATTCAACACTAAATTACCGATGCTAGCAAAAATTTTGACGGCGACGCCATGTTGAAATCTATATAAAGTCTAGCGGCCAACCATTAAATTTGATTCTAAGAAAATTCCAAAAATCAGTGTTTTTAATTACTGGCACTTATTTTGGATAATTTTTAACACTACTTTTTTTCTATTTAACTCCACTAAATTTCATGTTTGAGCTGAAGTTTTGAAAACTTTAGGAAGCATACTTTTAAATAAAGATTTTGAGATGGACTCATGACTACATAAAAAGAAATTCACATGCCGCATGTTATTTACCTCTGACCGAACACATATGTATCTTTAAGATCAAATATAACTGAAAATGCTATATATGGTTCGGGAGTCAAATTTAAATGCCAAGTTTGACACTAGATCAGCATGTCTAACAGATTATATAATAAGTTTCAAAAAGCTCGTCTAAAATGCGTGCCCCTTCTTGTATATACAAGATAATATATTTATTTGGAACAATAGTGGTCTGGCAAGATCGTGTGAGTAAAAAGTCTAAGTTGTTTTTTCACATTACATATATCTTTTTATCTTTTTTACAAAAATTACAATTGATATTTAAAATTCATTCGACTTCCAGTCAAAAAAAATTTCCATACTACTCGGAATTCCGAAGTGCATATTCGCGATTACGAAGTCTATACGTGCGAATGAGGTACAATAAAAAATAAAAAGGCAATAGTCTTGTTTTTTTCCTTTGAAGAATTTACATGTTTTTACGTCATGGGATTCCATAACAAAACATTGCTAGAATCGAACAAACTACTCGATTATAACCCTAGAAAACACAATAGGGTCATTGACCCTAAATGAGAAAACAATATCAAATAAAAGTGCAATTCATGGCTATTTCATTTTCAAATTTGGGAAACTTTTCAAATAAAAAAATTTTAGAACAAAAAAATTTTAAAGTTTTATTAATTGAAACGAAAATTGCAAAAATCAAATTTATTCAAAGCGGCAAGTAAAAATCAGGGTTATTGATTCGAAGTGGATTGAGAGTCGCATGTTTTGAGAAGGAATCGGAGTCGTAATACTCATTGCGACTCTGACTCCAACCCTGGTTTTAAAAATAGTCGTATCCAAAATTGTTAGAGTAAAAAATTTATTCTTTGACACTATCTTTAGTTTGCGCCTAAAGTTGTGTTTTTGTAACTCTTAAAAAAAGGCTGAAAAATTCAATAAAATTGAAGAATGAACTTTTTTATTACACAAATACGGTGTAAAGCAGGGATGTCAAATATACGGACCAGTGCCGCATTGGGCCCGCGAAGAATTTCAGTGCGGCCCGCTGCGTATTTTTGAGAACATTTTCAATGAGTTGAAAGTTGAATTTTTCATGCTTCAAAATGATTACAGGATTTTCATCTGAAAATCATCGACTTACAATATGAAGATTCTCTGATAAAAAACAATTTTTTGTACAATATAATTAATTGATTTTATCGATAGCTTATTTTTCTAAACATCCGAAAATATCTTCATTAGCTTTAAAAATTCTATGCACGTTTGTCACGACTTATTTTTGTAAGCAAAATTGTTCAGTAATGAATATTTACAAGTCAAAGAACAGCAGAGATGAGATAAAAGATACTTTGACAGTTTCTCTCCTGCTACGAATTTAACTTCAAATTTTTATGAAATTGTTAAGAAGAAGCGATGCCAATTTTCTAGGAATTGGGAAAAAAAGAATTAAGAAAAAAAATTCATTCAAACCTTTTTAAATGATTTATTCTGTTATGCTTGCTTTCAAATTATGGTTATGTGTGTTTTTGAACGCAAGAGTTTTCTGGCCTGCAAGAGGGCGAAAAATATTCGAAATGCGGGTCTTGAGTATAATGGTGAAAAGGAACAATGCCCAGTTTATGAGAAGAACATTTTTGGGGATTTTTTTTAAAAATGAATACTTTTGAAGAAATAATTTAGGGTAAATTTCGTTTTTGAATGCAATTGTTTTGGCTTAGATATAAAGGTTATAAATAATAATTTGGAAATCATTTTGAAGACAATGTAAGAAAGAAGACACTAAACTACAAATACAAAGTAAAAAACATTTTGATAAATTATGTTGAAGGAAATAGATCAAGCATTTTGTGTTGCAACATAAACCACTAGAAATACACAGGAATCATAAAGGAAAACTATTATAATTCAAAAAATCCGAAAAAAACTTTGTTGTATATAGAAAAAAGAAAAATATTTGAAAATTGATGATGAGGATGTAAATTTTTTACGGATAATCCGAATCTGTGGATGCGAATATCCGATACATCTCGAATAGAAGCCATATGAAACATTCATACACTTCATAAGTGAGAGTGAAGTAGCAAATATTTAAACCCATGAATAAAAGCAAAAAAGTATGCAATAATATAAACTTTTAAGAGCTCTTACTGCATGCGCTTTTCTCTTTCATACAATCCGTACAAACGAAAAATCGATACAATAGAACCCTAAAGATCCAAATGATCACACAGGCATCATGATTGATTAGGATTGATTGAAATTTTGGAAACGCATGTTCACAGTCTCTACAACGTAAAGACAATCTACTCAAATAAGTCAAAAATAAACAAAACTAAAAGAAAGTAAAAAACTCATGCAAAATGATGGGGGATACATTTGATCATTTATTTACAAATTTAAAGTACCCTAGAGATTTTAAAAGATCCTCAATTACTATGGCAACTATACTAGCGTACACACCAACACGTCAACCGGAAGCAGGCCAATTCACTCTCACCGACATTTGGGACCCTCAAATATATTGTTATTAATATTAAATTGAGGCCTAATTGTCTTGAATCCGAATTAATACTGAACCGATCTTGGGACTCAAATTTTTGTCAAAATCCGTATTAAAAAGACTTTTTTTATATTTGTTTAAAGAATAAATGTATAATTTAATAAAAAAAAATCAATTACAAACTCAAAGGATGAGTGTAAAAGAATTTTCCGCTTGGCAAAAAAAGATACACAAGGTTAAACCATCACAACAGGGAATCGTACAAATTATTATCAATTTGACCGTGGAGAACACATGTTAAAAGCCGTTAAAAGAGGATGTTTCGTTCATAATAAAAAATGTTTAATACACAGGCTTTTAAAAAAAAATTTTTTTTTATAAAAAACATAGTTGTACTCTTTTTTTTTGTAATATTTCTATTTTTTAAACATTTTAATAAGCTTTGTTGAATATGAAATGTGCAAGTTATAATTCGAGTTTTTGATTTAAAAAAGCGGGAAAATCCGCGAAGAAGACTCCAAAATGTTAGCTGGTATGTACTAGGGTATGATGCAGAATACTGTAGCCTCTACTTCTACTAGACACCATTCATGATTGGCGGAAAAAAGTTCGGAGAAAAATTTTTATTTGTGAAATAAGCCAGCAAATTGAAGTTCTTTTAAATATTTTCTTTTAAAAAAAATTTTGTTTCGTTATTTAACCAATAGCACTGTTGTTTTCATCATTATTGTAGAAATAAGTGCTGAATGTTTTCCGCTATTCATTGAGTGAATTAGGGTTCAACGCAACACCCTCTGTTTAAGAAGAAGGTTGCATAATAAACAAAAGCAAGATAAATCATATCATATGGCACATTGTCACGTTAGACATTTTTAACACAGATAAATGGGACATAGAAGAAGAAGAATATGGGAAAACAAGAATTCCTCAAAAATTAACAGTTGTGCTGCAAGGAAAGTGGTGAATTTAAAAGAGAAAAAAAGTTAATTTGGTTGAAGAATAGTAAAAAATCATCCTTTACTTTGATTGGTGGTGGTGACATCATCATCCATTTTGTAGAATGAAAAAGTGAACAAAAATGGAAGACAAGATAATGAAGGCGAGGGGAGAGAAGTGAAGAAGGAGAAATGGAAAAATAAAAACTTACCCATCCTTATATACTAGCGACGAAGTGCTTGTGAGGATGATGAAAGCAACACTTTGTCTGCTACGTGAACGATGAATTTGAAGAAAAGACAAGTTGACCAGAGAGGATGGTGGTGGTGTTGGTGAAAGCAGCAATGCCATATGCAATGAAAAGCAATTATGTATCATCATTCATTGCAAGTGTGCGTCGTTTTGTGTGTTGTGTGCAAAAGGCATATAAAATCGAACAAATGATTACAAAATATAATGAATGCTGATGATGTTTTAGAGAGCAATGCTGTTTCTATACTTTCTATCTATCTATCTATCTATCTATTTATCTTATTATTGCTACAAGTAGTTAAAGTAGTAGTAGTAATACTATTTATATCGAACACTTTTTTATTGCGCCAAAAAGACATTAAAAAGTTGAATAGGAGAAAAATGATATATATAAAAAAAAATAAAATAAAAATTGATGTAATCGTAAAACTGAAATAATGGCATATATTCTAACGCGCACACTCATTCACACAATACCACACACACTAATCTCCCTTCCCTTCTTCCCTGCTTAGCGAAATTGTGATGGAAAATGTTTGGAGGGAGAGAGGACGAATGAAAGTTGCTTCAGCGCACAAATAAGATGCATTCATCAGTTCTTCTGCACTTGATGTATGTGTGTCAAGAGTGATTCAACCAAACAACAAGATTTAGTATGTAGTATACATGTAGAGGCAAGCAAAGCAAGAAAGAAATAGCAGCAACAGCACAAACTATACTACACACTGTCAAAGGCCAAAAGAACAGAGAAGGATTGTGACAATTATTGATTTGTGTCAATAATATTAATAATTTCTTATATTGTTCGATGCTGATACAGCAGCTACAAATTGGAGAAGTTTAAATGCGTACTTCGTTCACTTATTTCCCTGCATACATACATATAAATATAACTCTACTACTAACTGCAAGAATAATGCGAACAACATGTATGTATATATATATATATACCAAATATGATCTATAAGTGACGTAGATATGTGTGTGTAATATACGAAAATATAAAATTTTCTCTCACCCGTTTCTTTTAAAATCGTTAGCATGTTGGCGGGATTAGAACATAAAATGCTGAAATACACAAGACATAATAAAAGATAATAAATATATATCATACAACCCCCCTACACACACACATACGAACAAATCTCACATGAATTGCAATTCGTTATAACAAATCTCATTATTACTGCCTCAACCTTTTTATTCGCACGGACCCTTTGTTTGATAATTCATCAAAATGTAATACCCCCCCCCCCTCCTCCCTTCAAAAATTATCTGTGTCTTTAAATTTGCATTTGAAAAGTTTTTATCAAAATTTGCACTCAAAAGAATCATGCTCTGAGGAACGAAAAGTCTTTAAATGTTTCCTCTTTATCTGTGCTCTGTCAAAACCCCTTGAGACATACCCAGATTCACATCGAATATTTTTGTAATAGAGTTGTTATACACTTTTTTTTTGACTTATTTAGGCTGACCATATGTTACTTTTTTCATCCTTGCCTATGGGGCCAATAAGTGTAGCGGTTTTTGCTTTAATAGAATTCATACATTTTTTTAGCTTTGAGAAAAAGAACAACGTCAATAAATGTATTCATCGACAGATAATTATTTGGAGCTGAATCCAAAAATAATTGGGAAACGTGGGACCGCGAAGGAAAAGTAAGAAGGAGCAAAAATGATTAGGATGTGAGTAGGCGGCCTAAGATCATTTCTTCCATCATTCCATATTTCTTTGAATGCATCAAAAAGAGTATGGGTAAATGATGTGCACCATTTTCTGCAAAACATGCCATGATATTTTGATTTCCTTTTCTATTCTAGTATTCATTTGTTTGATTATTATTATATTATTTATACTATAGCTCACTGCTCTATTTTTAAGCGACTTTAACCTTTCATTCTATAGGAAATCATAAATCTATCTCCAATTTCTCAAAAATTTAGTCTTAGAAGTCTGGCATCTAAATTTGAATGCATTAAAAATCAAGTAAGCATGATTGATAAAAGATGAAGATAAAATATCAAAATATGAAAAAAATGTGAATTGTAAACAAATTTGTGCAAGACCATTTGAAAAATTGAAAATAAAGCTTGAGATTGCTTCAACAAATCAAAGTATAAAAATGTCCCAATGGCACGATTTTTCTTATAAGAGCAAGCTTGAAAGATGTGAAGGATAAAAACATCCAAAATTCTGAAGCTTACAAAAGTTGGTTGGACAACTTTAAGTGTTTTTATAATTTGCACCGTGGAACTATTTATGGTGAAAGGGAGATATCGACTCCATAATCTTATAACGCGATACTTCACGGAAAAAATCTATAACCTAGATAAAACTGCTCTGAACGTATAAATGTAATATTTTAATTAAACTGATTAGTGCAACTTAAAAAAAATTTTTTTTTTTTATAATTTTAAAGACTCTATGTCATTGGAGGATATTGTTTCAATTGACAATGAAAATGAAGTTCAAATAAATGAAATTGATGGGAAGCAAGAATGCGATGATAATAAAGAAAATAAAGATGCGTTGAATTTTCAAAAAAAAGACTTTCTTCAATTTAAAAAATTAAAGGTTTATGAGGAAAGTAGGCTTGATGCGGGATCGAAGCCAAGACCTTGAGTTATCGAAAGCCAGTATCTAAGTATAACCAGTATTTATCTTGAAAATAGAGACGTGTTTTAAAGAAATCAAACGTTGTTCCACGATATTGAAGCAATCAATAATAGAAGAGTTTTCCAAATAAGGGTAAAAAAAGTTACCTTAATCTTTATTCGTTATTATATTAATTAATTTTTTAACTACAATAGTTACATGATATGCTAAAAAAAAACTCACAGAAAAAAACTTTTTTTTTAAAGTTATAAAAGCATTTGAACTTACTTTATCACAATTAAAAAAATTGGTGTAAGCTAATTTAAATAAAAAGATAAAAAATTAACTAAATAAAGATATAATTAAGATTAATTAAGATATAAAAGTGAAAAAAAACAAACTTATTACTGAAGCGAAAGACTTTTTCACTCTTTTTGAAATCACATGGGGGGGGGCGCTTAATTTTAATTTTATATTATATACTAAAACAAATAAAAAATTTTATGGCCTCACGGCGCACCTATGAAATAACGGAAACTTTGGGGCACCTAATTGAGATTGATATGGAAAAATCGGGCATAAAATTTTTAAATAAAAAATACAAAGAAGTACACACCACATATGTTGTCCGTTATTTGGTCGTTCCACGTACCCCCTGTTATGTTGTCTCGCAGCCCTTGTTAAGATCGCTGATCTAGATGGAAACTCTTAGGATTCACATGCCTACCTTTGATGGCGCACCTGGCTATCTTCAAGGGCGCACCAGTTGAGAACCACTGCAGTCTAAGTTACGATTTAAAAAAAAGGGAACATCTGTTATAAAGACAGGACGGTTAAATGTAGTTGAAAAAACGGTATTGTACCCTTATTCATCAGTAGAACCTACGTTTTACGTACCCTGGATTTTACGTCCTCGCCAAATGATCGATGACGTCATCTTTTTGGTCATTAAATGCATTATTAAACGTTTTTTCTTTGTGATTTTATGTATTAAAAAGTTTATAAAAGCTCAGACGAGAGCAGCATCAAGCAGAAAAAGATAACAACTTCTTTCAGTAAAAAAAAATAAAAATAAAAAAAAAGAAATCTTCAAAACAAAAGGCCCTCTTCAGGGCCAACAAATTCGAAAGAGAATGAATAAAGTAGTTTTTCCTTATTTTAAAATTATTTTCCCCTCTGCATGCATCATTAATTTACGAATCCTACGTTTTACGTCCGTCGTTCGGTCCCGTGCCGTACGTAAAAGGTAGGTTCTAGTGTACTTAAATAAAAAATTGATATTTGGAAATAGTATATTTGACAGATATGCCCATATTTTACATTGATGATTTATCGAATGCATTTATTTGATCCAAAATCATCCATACACACTTTCTACTGCTTTATCGAAAATGGAAAAAGAAAGTAAGATTGCGAAACTTCAAAGGTTAAAGGAGGTTTGTTTGTTTATATTCCCCAAAATTCGTTTCAAAAATTTGGAAAAGCAAAGAGAGGAAATTCAATTCCTCTCTGATAAGGAAGATCGATATTTCTTTCAAAAATAAGGCGAAAGAATTATAAAAATACAATTCTGCTGGGATATAGATCTGTGACGTTCATGTCTAGTCACCCCCACTAATTAAGATGCATCATTTATTAGTGCGAGCTGAACTACTCACTTTCAATTAAGGATTATGTGTATGATGAAATTGTCAAGTTTGAATTATCCACAGTGCAAAGATATCATCCAATCACTAGCACGCATCCATATATGCAATGAGTAGGCGGCTATCTATCTAAAACACTGGCTCGTTTGTGAGACCAGTTTGCTGCAGACGAAGCTCGGCTGCCCACAAGGATTGCAAAGTGGGAGGGAAGATATCGAACCCAGACGAATTTTTTCAGAAGTTCGTCTCTGATGGCAAATTTTTAAAAATCCCAGTCCAAATAGTTAAAACAGACACTTTTTTAACGAAACGATTACTTCTAGCTTTGACTAAGGAAGGCTCACTTGCTTATAAAAATTAGACTTTAATGAATTCCTTCATTAATCCAAAGTTTGGGAGAAGGAGTGGAGTCGAAGATTTCAAAGGGATAATAGTGGAAGTAGGTATCTCATTTAAATGTATTATTAAAAAATAATTTTTGGAAGTATTTGAAAAAAAAGTTCAACGTTTGTAAGCATATGGAATGAATGACACTTCTTTAGTCGTAGGCAGAAGCTAAGAGTTGGCGTTGAATTTATTAAGTTTGGAAATATTTGCAGTGAGAATCGGAGTCGGAATTCTTGTAAGTACTAAGAGTAGAGTCCGATTTTTGTGTTAGTGCAACCGCGAACATCACGCTTAATAAATGTATTCAACGAAAGTTTTGCAGAAAACTACTGTCCCCCAAAAGATTCCTAGGTGTCCAAGAAAGTAATGAGATGAGATAATTTATTCGCTATGAGATTGATTGTATCATAAATATGCAAACTTCCTCAATTTTAACATCACATGAACAGAATCTTAATACTTAGAAAGCACACTCTTTGTTTTTGTACATTAAAAAAAAGCGATTGGGTTATCGATACACAAAACTTAGCAAAGATGAAAAAAGAATTTTTAAATCTCTGCAATACGAATAGATGCAAAAGCTGTTACTGTAAAAAAATTAACATTTAATATTTTATGCATCCCAACAACGAGTTAACACAAATCCAAAGATTTTTGCATTTCAGGGCTTCTATAAAACACATGTGGAGCATGGAGGTAAAAATTGGATTAAATTTCACTGAATTCAATTGCTCAAAAATATTTAATATATAAAAAAAACATTTCACCTTGAAGATATTTGTTTTTAACTAAAAAAAAAATTTGAAAAAAGTTGGGGGTTCCATGCGAACGAGCGGCTTTTATGGTGGTGTTAAAAGTAATAAATGAAATACAAAGATGTAATCCTTTAATTAATAAAGCAGTGATTCATAGCCTGGGGTCGGCGGAGCTCTGAGGGGTGCGTGGCTGAGTCTCAGGGGGTCATCCGTGAGCAGTTTTTCATTTTTGTAAAAAAACTTAAAATGAGTGCAAATAATCCTGAAACAAAAAGCAAACTTTTGGAGTTTAAAGAAATAGCAAGCGGTCGCTTTTTGCGCTTTCTCCTTGAATTTACGAATAAATTGTATCAAATGTGTGATAAGAAGCTGCTAGCGTATAACATATGTATCTTCTTGTGATTCAATAATCCTTTGCCATAATTATTTTTCTTCTTTGTATATATCAGAAGCATTAATATTTTATCTTGAAGAAGTGTGGTGTTTCTTAGCGAAGGATGATGGCCTATGCTTTAAATTTATCTGCTTGTTTTCCTAAAGAAAAGCTACCACCATATTAACGAATTGAGTAACTTATAATATCTAGGTGAAGCATATTATAAATGTCATATGAAAACGAGATAAATAAATAATTGAGGAAAATATATGAAATAATAATAAGTAAAGCTCCATCTACTAAGCTTTCACATCTTCAATGAATATAATATCATTATCATATTACCATAAGAATATTTTGAATTCTTCATCATCATCATCATCATCATCATCATCATCATCATCATCATCATCATCATCATCATCATCATCATCATCATCATCATCATCATCATCATCATCATCATCATCATCATCATCATCATCATCATCATCATCATCATCATCATCATCATCATCATCATCATCATCATCATCATCATCATCATCATCATCATCATCATCATCATCATCATCATCATCATCATCATCATCATCATCATCATCATCATCATCATCATCATCATCATCATCATCATCATCATCATCATCATCATCATCATCATCATCATCATCATCATCATCATCATCATCATCATCATCATCATCATCATCATCATCATCATCATCATCATCATCATCATCATCATCATCATCATCATCATCATCATCATCATCATCATCATCATCATCATCATCATCATCATCATCATCATCATCATCATCATCATCATCATCATCATCATCATCATCATCATCATCATCATGACCAGATACTACATCTCCTGCCCCCATAACTTTTCACAAAATCACAAAAGCGATTATTCTCCAGCCTCTACACTCACCATATAAAAATTCTAGAATTGTTTAACTCAAACACAATAAAATTAGCATTCAATTATGTTTTTACATGATTACAGAGAATTTATTCTCTAATGCCACAAAATTACACTTAACTTTTGTTCAATAATTATTGCGCTCTTTTTACGTCGCAACAAGAATAACAATGACAGTTAGAAGTAGGCGTTTTCATCTGATTTTTCAAGGATTTAAATCTCGTAATAAATACATCATAGAAGAAGATGAATCAGAGATGAAAAACTCATAAAATCATCTTCAATATTGTATATCATTATTGTAATTACTAACAATGAAGTATTGAGAATTTAACAATTACGTACTTTGTCGCGTGGTACCAAAAGTAAAATGAGGAAAAGAATAACCAATATGATTGTGGGTAGACCCGTTGAAAATCCTGTCCCCAAAAATCCAAACAAGGACTGGACCAAACCGTTTATAGTTTAAACCAGATTTTAATACCTAAGGACCAGGTGGAACAGGACTACAGAAGAGGTCTTCAAACTTAACCCGACCAGTGTGTCATATATGATACATAAACAATTTTAACTTAGTCTGCTTTTTCAAAAAGTTTTGTATATGAATCTTCTGCTTTTTAATAAATATCGTCTGATTTTTCTGGTCACGAAAGGGTTATTAAATTATCTTGTTTTAGATTCAATCGAAAAAGCCAGTAGAAATTACACTTTGGACTTAGAGGAACTATAATAATCTACAAAGTAAATTTTCAAATGAATACTGGCTTTTTCTAGTATTTTATAAAGCAGAGATACATTGCATGTAATTCTCAAAAGCAGTCCAAAAGTGAAACTGGCATACATCTACTGCATACATTGTTTGAAGTATCTTTGCTCAAATTAAGTTTCAATATATTAGGAACGAAAAAGAACAAATAAAGATATGAAAAATCCAAATATTTAGTAATTCAAAAAGTTGATCGTTGGAATAGAGAAAAATACTAAAGCCCATTACAAGCTTTACTTCTCAGAGAACTAGGTTGACTGATTTTCACTTATCATCTCTTATAAAAGTTGGAACTGCACAGAAATTTCAGCCAGACATAGCAAAGATTGTCAAGAACAAGAGGTGTCAAGCCTCGGGACCAGAACATGAAAAGTATTTGAATAATTAATAATAAACGTTTATTTTGAACTATTGTATGTGTATTTCATTTGTAGTTCATTCAAATACATGTGGGCCATGTATGTTGCCTTATAAACTTTTTTTATACTAAAATAAAGAACAGATTTATATCCTTGCTAATTTTTTAATTAAATTATTTTGTTTAACTATACATGACTTTGTACTTGCATTTTTGAATATAACCAAAGCATTGCATGTTTCTAAGTTAAAAGTAAAATATTCTGCAATAATTTTTATTGAACAACTTTAAATATAATTGTAGGAATGCGGCTCTCATGGGAACACAAACTCACTCCTTTGGCCCTCGAAGGACTTCGAGTTTGACATGCCTGCTCTAGAGAACGATCTTATAACAAATTAAATTGGAAATAAAGCAAGTTCAAGTACGATTACAGGTTAAACTTAGCGGCGTACATCTACCACATGTGGTGTCTGAAACGGATAATAATTTGGCGGCATCTTAAAAGTTCCCATAACTCTCAAAAGCGTGAATAACACAAGCGTATGTAGGCAAAATAAGACTTAAACGCTTAGTTTACATTTTAAATCTCATGATATCATTATACTTGTTTATCGACATAAATGCCCCTCCTTGAAAAACCCAACCCCGCTTACAAAAATAACCTTTTAAAAAATTCTTCCTTAGTCATAGGAATGCCATATGTTCCGGTTTGCCGGGACAGTCCTTATTTCACATTCTTATCCCGGTGTTCCTTTTTTAAAAATGTAGGTGCTCGGTTTGAAGAAGTTTTATTTGGAAATTTAAATTTGTAAAACAATAAATAAATGAATTTTTATAAAATTTTCCATTCTCGAATTATCACATTTCTATGATTTCATCATGAATATAGTTTTATCCGAGTCCTTTTTGAGTCCATTGTTTATAGTTTATTTTTTTGGTTCATTTGATTCTGTTTCTTTGTAAAAATGAAAGAAAGGGTATTCGAATTTTGTTTAAAATAATAAAAAAGAAATTTTTTTTATGAATCTAAATATAGTTATACTTTGAAATTTAAACTCTAATCCTAAACGAATGCGTTCCTTAAATCCAGAATTACAAGATTATCCTTTTTTAGAAAAGCTTGAAGACAAAAATGATTGCAATGTGTTCTATTGAGCTCTCGTCTAAGAAAAGTGCTATTAACTCTGAAAGACATGAATGTAGTTTAAAATCAGTTAAACAAAAATCTCAATTTGAACCTCGTGAGTTTGTAATATAACTATACTTTTCGTTATCAATCATCATAATATAGTTTGGAAGCCTTAAAACTTAGGACAGTAGTCTGTTCTTGGAGAAACTTTTTAAACAATAACACATTTGATTATGGCTATTTTAAAAAACCCATAATTTGGCACAAAAAATCGTGCTTTTCATGTGGTGATACCCACAATACAATTTTTGGTGGTGTAGGAAGAAGAAAAATGTTAAAACAATGTTTTCATCAAATTAAAGAAAGAAATAGGTAAAAACATTGCTGTTGATACTCACTCTTCCTATCGAAGTAGAAAGTTTAGTTGTGAAAATTTACAAGCGTTGACGATTTAAAAGATTTCTGCCATTTTGCACGTGTTGAGTAGTACAAGAAGGTTGGCTCTTCAGCACAAAAGCAGGATTCCTGTCTATGTTAGTAACTATTTCGAGAACATTCTCCAGGGTTAAACAAAAAGTTTATTTTAGATAAATTTTGACAATTTTTTTTGGTTTGTTCATCTTTTAATAATGATTTGAATTGTGTTGAATTTTATGACGAAATATAAAGTGAGAGTTCTTTTCTCAAAAAAAAGTTATTTCAAAAGATGAATTCAGAGCCAAAAAGTTTAAAATGACACTTGTGAAAACATTTCGAAAAAAACATGTATATCTTTTTAAATAAAACTAAATTTGAAGTACAAAAAAACTTTTGTAATAATTTTGAACAGGTTTGATTGAAAAAAATACTGCAAGTCTATCCTTAGATAACTTTCATGATATTTCTACACAATTTTGAAACTACATCGTTATATACAGAGCTTCAAGAGGAGAGAGAGAAAAGTGAGACGACGATGAAAGAACAAAGAAAAATTGTCATACTCAGATTGTAATTATGAGTGATGCATATCTGATCATATTATGATAATGTCGGATTAGATATTCAGATATGATTTTGCCATAAGTGCTGTCAAATTACTTGACAAGCAAGTGTTATATCTCTTCAAACAAAAGTCCAAACAATCACGATCCCTTGACATAAACAATATTTTTAAACAAAAGTTATTACTTCTTCCTAAACAAATTCATTACACTTCATAAAGTACTCACTGCAATATCTTTTCAAACTTACGTGGGAAGAAATCTTACTAAAAAATGTCAAAAAGGAAAGAGCTTTGCATGTTGTAAAAGGAAAGAATGACATTTTGATGTCCTCTTTAACCCATTTACGACCAATGTTCCTATTTTGGAACATAAGTAATTTCATCTTCGTCTGCTTTTTTCAATGACTTTGAATATAAATCGTCTGCGTTTTTTTAGATATCGTCTGCTTTGTTCGGTCTTAAATGGGTTAAAGTTTACTTCGAACACACAAGTAAACTAGATTATGTATATGATCTATTGAAAGCCAAAAGCTTAGTAAAAAACGAATCCTTCAATACAAAGGCTTCAACGAAAGAGACAACTTCTCTCTGTCACAGAGAGCTTGACAGTGTTAAGCGTGCGTCAAAAGGAGCATATATGCTCAACGTGGGAAAAAATGGCCAAAAGAATCTAGAACTAGAGAAGAATTCATCATTACCTTAGATAGTCCTTCCTTACTGATGATAATGAGCCAAAGGAATTTTTCCTGCATGATGGTGGTTCAGAATGTGCTAAAAGAGTTCTCTGTTTTTACACTCAAAAAATGTAAAGTTTTTAGCTTCGTGTGAAATAGTTTTTAAATGGATGAAAATTTTAAAGTTTCACCCAAAATATTCATGCCCACTTCTTTACGTTTTACACACGTGTTGAAACAAGACTTTAACATACTATTCATTTTAGTAATAAGCTATAACTTTCAGGAACATACACCTACTATATGTTACTGTAGCTTTCAAAAAATTCGATTTTGGCAAAAATGAAATTTTTGTAGTTAATTATTTTAATTTATAATAATAGTAAGGAGTTAATGAAATAGAAAAATGAAAACTAAAATGAGAATTTAAAGTAAAATATTACTTCGGGCAAAAATTTTACAGTTTCAAGTTGGAAATATTCAAAAGAAGTTTACTTGCAACGACGATTAAAAAACATATGCTCCAAATATATTAACAGCAGCATTAGCATAGCAAAAATTTTTACAAGTTATTGGACATAGCATTTAACTTTTAAAAAAAACATTTTCATTTTTGTATACAAACTTGTATATCTAGTTCTTTTCTTTTTTTGTTAGAAAATAATGTCCAATTTACTTGTAATACTATTTTCAGATTTCATTACATTTTTGAAAAGAAATATGGAGAAGCAGCTGTAAATTTATGAAAACTTTCTTTTCATTCAATTTTACCATGACTGTTTAAATTTTTTTAATATTTCATAACTTAATCTATATATTTAAATACATTTTAGCTTTCCTAATAAAATAACTCCCCATATACGGGTATAAAATTCTTCCAACAGTCCTTAGCATCATATGTTCCTAGTGCTTCATACAAGTTTCTGAAAAATATATATTTCATATGAAGATGTTTGAAAAGGAGATTTTTAAAACAGGAGATTTTGAATAAAGGGATTTTTGAACAGCACACATATTATTTTTATAGAAATGATTTCAATAATGTTCCCATCAAAGAAATATAAAGCAGAACAATGATTTACGCAATTAACCCACCGGTCTTTCTTTATCTTAGCACTTTAACCGGACTCCTACGTTGAGTAAAAAACTGGTGTACCCGACTAATATTTATTATGATTAAACTACACCTGACGTTTAACTGATCCACTTGGACAAAATTTAACCGTTGGAGAACCTGAGCGTAAACAAAGCTTTAACAAGTGATAAAAATTCCTTGAACTAATAAACTAAGAGTCAAAATATTTTTTAAAAATAATTTATGCTTTTTTTTTTATTTCGACCTCTTTAAATTTATGAGTAGGCGGCAGCTTCTAAAATTTTTCTGGCGCCCAGTGGCGCATTCAGAAAATTAATTTACGGATCCTTTAAAAACAATCATGATAACAACGTGGTATCCTATTTACAAAAGTAAGTACCGCGAACACTCGTGCTTAATAATAATCAGCTCTTTTTTACCGGAATTAATTGACTCGGGGGTGTTGGTTATCTTTCGTAAACAGAATTTAACCGAAGAAAATAAAAATTGAAATAGAAAAGTGTGCAAACGAAGATAGGAAAACGCATATATAATATAGCACCAGAACATACTATTTCTTCTTCTTCTTCTATCTTATATAAATATTATATATGATTATCTATTCTATTCTTGAAACTCAATGTTTCTTAAGTATAATGTACTAAAAAAGTGCATTAATTATAAAGCATTAGAAACAACTTTAAAAAATCTCATTTTATTTATTCGAGATGATTATACAAATCACAAAATTTCTACAATATAATTTTCTCCTCACAGCATTTAAAGAATTTCATTATCTCATCAAGCCAAGAAGTTACCTTTAACTAAACAAGTCTTTACAACATCTCCTCCCTATTACAACTAGAAACTTCAAACCAAAAAGAAGTTTTATTCCACTTCATATCTGCTTTTTAACCCTCTTTCCAAATCCCTTTGATTTATCAAAGCAAGCACAAATGTCAAGAATGAACTATTTTTGGTTTTGTTCAGCAAACAGTCTCCTAAAGAAAATCTTCAAAACTATTCTTCAAAACAAATTTAATTGAAAGTTACGGAGCGGATTATCGACACATAGTAAGTATGTTCCTGAAAGTAATAGCTTATTATTGGGATGCAAAATATCGGCGTAAGCTAGTTTTTACGTTATTTCGAATAAACTGAAAGGGAAACAAATATAAAAGATCAATACTTCATTTTAAGGAAATGTGGGACCCAATCGAGGGCCAACGAAGACAGTATTGTATGCTACTCCACAGTAATCATTAAAAAGTTACTAAAGTCTAAAATAGTAGTTAATCATATATTTTTAAGATGCAAAGTCTCGCAAAATGTCATAGCGCGAAGTATGATACTAAACGTATCATTCATTGTACACAGAGTAGTTTTGAATAGAGATGATAGGTTTGCTTTGTAGTTGTTACTTTTCCATAATATCAGCGTTACCGAGGTGCTAATCGGCGAAATCACAGAGTTGAACAAAATGTTCCAATGGTTTCCACGAGAAATAGCTAATGTATTTTTTACCTTATTGCCCAAGCTTATTTCAAATGAAAACTTTTTAATGACGTTTGTATGATAAGGGAACAACAGTAAGAATGTTACCTATCACTACTATTCAATCTAATGCAGACTTTTCTCAGATTAGTATTTATTCAATAATATAGATTTTTGTTCACCATAGTTTACGTTTTAATTATCATATATTTTTACAATGATAAAATTGTAGCAAAAAATATACGAAAACAATATTTCCCTGAAAGATTTCAGATATCGAAAGAAGAATAACTTTGCAAAAATATTTACATTTGCTCAAAAGTTGAGAAATAAGAGTTTCGAAAAATTGTGAAAGCTATCGAAATGAAAGATAATATCGCGCGTTTACTGCATTGCAAATATGAAAGTTACGAAACGTTTATGGATAACTGAAACATTATAAGATCACGCAAAACTGAAAGAAAAGGTAAAGATTGAGGTAAATTTAAACTGATGAGATATTGTGCCCAAAATACCCCAAATATACAAGGATAATCTAGAAAAACGAAACCTTGTTACACAAATTCTAGGAAAAGTTTGTCGAAAGCGATAACTTTTACCACAAACGGCATGCAGGATTATAAAAGAAACACACGTCTTACTCATCTGTGTAGAAAAATGCAGTCATCAAATGTCGCAGAGCAATACACGAAGCAAATCCGCAGTCGAAAAGTTAATGCAAGAGACACACATGTGTTCACTCGCTCTGCCACGTCGAACGTTATGTATCGTTTTTTCGATTACGAAAGAGATAAAAGATGTTGCTTTCGAAACAAAAAACTTCATCACTCAATCATCCTTCAAGATGATTTAGGAGGCCAATTAAAATCATGTTATTGACAGGTTCAAACAAATCGCCTAGTCATGCCGAGGGATCAGATTTAAAAAGAAACTCCAAATGATCTCACCCATCCAATGGTGATAAGAAAAACACCTCTAAAAGTAATCCAAAAAAACATACCCTTGCCCTTTATGGATCCCATAAGGGCTCGTCGAGAACCAGATGCTGCCAGTCTTCCAGTCCTCTTAACCTGCCTCAAAAGTCGTTTTATCAGTGGAATGAGCATAGATCTGCACACAGACAAAATTGCAACGTCATTTAGGAAAAAATAATTTATTAAGTTACTATATACACAGATATCATTATAACTCACACACACACACACAAACATGCAAAACGAAATCGTAGCTCTAAGGCTTCATCAAGCTCTTGATAATTTTGCGCAGTTGAGGAGACATCTCTTCCTCCTTGTTGCTTATCTCGCCATAGATCTTCTCTATCTTGTCTTTAGGAATCTCCCTCAACTTGTTGATATACTTCACCAGAAAGGGATACTTGCGCACAGCCTCCCTCTCCAAACGAGTCATCTTTCGCGGAGAGTGAAGCGTCGCACCCTCATTCTTCTTCAGCATTGAGCGTGCGATCATGTTGTCTTCCAAAATAGCGTTAGCCACCAACGAATCCCTCTGGCTGCCGATGATGGAGGGCAGGAGTGAGTTTAAGCTGTGACACGTCGAAGTCTGAAAGGCCGAAGACTGTGGCCCACAAAGCATGTTGAAGGAGCGCAAGATGGGTGACACAACACGCACCTCTCGTTGCGTCAGAGCTGCAAAGTGCAAGCGCTTGCCCTCATCCTCAACCTCTTCCAACGCCTTCTTCTCATCTTCAATCACCTTTTCTGCCGGCACTTCTGGCTCTTCATCGTACACTGTCGAGTCCTTGGTTCTGTCCGGCATGTCGTCATCAACGGGCTCAAACAAATGAGGTTCCGGCTGCACATTCTTGGCATGGGATAGCGTCACTGCTACTACAACAAGTCCTAGCAGGAGAATGGATAAAGCTTTCATGATGGATGGATCAACTTCTTTCACTCAAAAACACTATGACGCGTTCTCTTTTCAATGCTTTATATATACTGAAAAATTTGCATGAAAGCAGTTCCCTCACTTTTCCTTAATTTCCTCTTTATTGTGCGATTTCTTAGCATTGGAAAGTCTCGCCCTTTCAAGAACTACTTCGTTGAAAAATCGTTAAGGATTATTCATTTTAAAAAATTTTATAATCTCATTTTTGACTTTATTTTGTAGTGGGTTCAAGCAAAATTTGTTTCATCGAGATGATGGCATTCAAATTGCACTACTTTCGCTTTGCTTTCTTATGGTGTAAGTACGTGATGCGTGAGTTTGTGTTTCATTGCGTTTCTCAACTTTTCAATCGACAATTTGCATCGAAGAATCTCTCATTCTTATTGCAAATGTATTATAAAAATAACATTATTTAACCCTAACCATAAATTAAAAAACGCATATTAGTAACAGAGTTAGTTAAGTTAAGTTGTTTGTGACGTTCGCACCCATCCTTTCGGATATCGTGGCCCGCCCGGAATGCTGAGTCCAGGTCTACCTGGACTTTCCATCCCACTAAACGCCTACCGGCCCTTGCTTCTGCATAGCTATACCTTGTTATATATATTATTTTACAAGAATGTATTTTACAAATATATAAATACAGCTGAGTGATCGATACTATCCTAACGCGAACGCTCTCAATTAGGGAAACAAACTTAATGTCTAGTGATAGCTTGATTACTAACAAGGTTAGAATCGCGTCGCTAGAGCACTACCTAACCGCAAAAACCTTTGAATTCTTCGGAGGAAGAAAACCAGGGTAAAAAACGGGCACAACGGAATGTAGCTTGTTCCTAAATAAAAGATATATGCTACAAAAATACAAGCGTTAGGAAGCATGCAATATCTTATATATTAATAATAAATAATATTTGATATATGTTATAGCGGTTAAGAAAGGTATACACAATTTAGGGCTTGGTAGGTTAGGAACAATCTACCCCTGGAATTTGACTCCATTCCATATATACATGATATGTATATATATATATATGTTGTCCCTAGGATATATGTTTTAAAATTGGAATGTATAGACGGTCCTACAAGCATACTCCTACAGAGGCCAGATTACCGGCTATGCCTAACCTAGCTCGTAACATGAAACTGTTTTGGGACTTATACCTTGTGCCAATCCTAAATTTAAGTAGGCGGATCTAGAACTCAGAAAAAAAACAGAACTATATCGCAGAACGCAGAATTCCCTATTGCTTGGGGGCTATTTAAAATATATGGGTAGTCACCTAGGATAATTTTTCTCTTTTTTTTTAGCATATACCCCCAAGAACGCTTCAGCCTGGGTTTGCGTGAGCTCCCAAGCTTGGCATAATTGTGGGCAATGCTTGTGTGTTCTTAATTTTTCTATAAACTTTTTATTTAATTTCTCCAACCTTTTCTGGAACCAAGAAAAGGAGGTCCGGCTATGAGCAATAGTGAAAGGGTTGCCATAAACAGTCCTAAAAAGTTTATACACGAGGTCATCTATTTTGTTGGTCCAAGTTGAGGGAAGGCATCCCAAAATGGAGTTTCCATAAGTCAATTTCGGCATTGTTAGGATTTTAATGACCTTGCCTACCACCGTGGAATTGAACCCAAGGTCTTTAAGACATCCATATAGCGCTAGATCCTTCTTCCCCCTTTTTATCTTTTCGTGAGCTTCACGATGAAAACTAAATCCTGCATCCCAATTGATTCCTAGATATTTTAGGTGGCGAACTCGGGGAATATTCCCTATAGTTGGCGGGTTATTTTTGGGACAATTAGCGCCAAAGATGATGAACTTGCATTTAGAGTAATTCACCTTAAGGTTCCATCCAGTGAAATACCCCCCTAATATGGTATTTACGTCCGTAAGGTGTTTGCAAATACGCGGAACACGCTTAGCGGAGTAATATACACATATGTCGTCTGCGAAACTGATTATCCTAGGATAGATTGAGTTATTGAAATAGTCCCTAATATCAGATATGTAGATATTGAACAGAAGAGGGCTTAGAGGTGAACCTTGTGGGACCCGGCGTCCAAGGCTTATTCTCCTTGAAAATTTGTTATTTCTTCTGATCTGGAATGAGCGCCGAGAAAGGAAACTGTAAACAACTTTGAAGATGCATGATGGCACAAACATGCTACAAGTTTGAACAGCAAACCATCATGTCAGACTGTATCAAGAGCCTTCTCCAGGTCGTAAGATATCATGCCTACGTAGAGGCCATCATTTAAGCTTTTAGCAACATCATGATGCAAGGTAAGCAGAGCATGATTTGTTGATAGTCCTTTTTTAAAGCCAAACTGTTCTTCTGGGATTATTGCAAGCTCCTTGCACCAAGCATCGAGTACTCCAAAAATTAATTTGTCATACACTTTGCTCAGGCAAGGGAGAAGACTGATAGGCCGTAGGTCACTCGGTTTGCCGCTCTTCTTGCCAGCCTTTGGCACACAAATAAGCATAGCCATTTTAAAGCAGTCTGGGTAAAACCCATCTTTTATAAAAGGGTTATACATTGCCACAAGACGTCCTTAAACCTAGGGGGAAGATTCTTGATGAATAGATTACTAACTTCATCCCATCCCGCCGCTTTCCAGGGTTTAAGCTTTTTAATGATTTGAACCAGGTCCTCTAGGATGAAGTTAGTGTCGTTCGTCGCAGGTAAACACCTAAAAAACTCAATTTCAGAATTAAAATTTTTCGGACCTGGGTTTGTCCTATACACATCTTCATAATAATCAGCAAGCAGCGAACATTTATTTTCCATCTCAATGGCTGTCCGGTTATTCCAAGTGACCGACGTTGGACCTTTGCAGCCAGGCTTCAGCCCTCTAACCAGGTTCCAGAACTTCGAAGAGCCCTGTAGCGGGTTAGAGGCTTTTGTGATGCTTATAACTTTTCTAGATGTGGTATCGCCGAGCTCTTTCCTAATGAGCTTTTGTAATCGATTGATAAAATTCTTTGTCTCGGCGTCCCTAGTGTGAATGTATTTTCTATAGAGAACTCGTTTTTCCTTAATGAGTAATAGGACATTCTTCGGAATTGGATTTTCGTATTTTCCAACTCCCTTCAAGGGAGCTGCCTCTCGTGCCGCACAGAGAATATCATCGTTGACACACTCCACAAGTTCCTCATGGGATTTTACTCCTATGCACCTCATGACCCGCGGGGCTGAATCATTTAGTAGCGACCTAAACCTATCCCAGTTGGCTTTGCTGAAGACCGACCTCTTCACTACACATTCTTATCACGAGTTGGTGTTGGATCGTTAACGATAAACGCGTAAGAATCCTCTACCAACTTGAGTAAGTCGGTGCTAGCCGAGCTATTGGTTTCACTGAATAGTCAGTCTAGTGTGGTGAGCGTTTAGGTCACCTAGTAGTAGCACCTTATCGGAGGAGCAAAGATATCTTTCGATAAATTCGTAGTCCAACAGAAGATTACTAGGCGGCTTGTAACAACCCAACACGACTAAATGTCCATCTCTACCAAGATCAAGCTTCAGGGCCATCGAGCCTCCAGAGTCACTTATCGTGAAACTGGAAACCTTAAACCCCTCTCGCACACCCATCGCTAGACCTCGCGAGTGGCTTGTTCCAGGATGCACAAATGTCCTATATCCATGGATGCGGATGGAATACTTGGCTTGAGATTTGACTTCGTTCAGAGAGAAGACGTCCATATTATTTTCGGTAAGGAGCTCAATTAGATCACTACGTTTCTTAGCCAAGCCGTTGATGTTGAAGTGCAAAAATTTGAGCATGACAGATTGGCACTACACTATCACATTTACTGACACTCTAGCAGGAGGTCCGCAGCCACTGCGCTCACCATTTTCTCCAGCTGTTCTTTGAACATTGGTGACTTGAAAATGGAGAACGCTATTTTCATAATAGTCTCCTTGGAGGGGGAGGACTCGATATATGTTGGTGCCTTGTACATAAGGGGCCTACTTACTACTTGTGAGAAGGATGGGCCGGCTGTTTGTATTGTAGTTGGAGCTTTTACCTTACTTTGAATAGAAGGAGGATTTTGCTTCTTTGAACGGGTCTGGTCACCTTTTGGAGTGTCTTTGGCCTTAAGGGAGGCATCTTTAGCCGGACAATTATTATAGGCTGCCGAGTGACACTCGCAGAGTGGCTCGCCCCCACAGATCAGACAGCACTTTTTGTAGGGCACGCAGCCGAAACATGACCTAGTTTCTGGCATTTGTAGCATTGTAGGGCCTTAGGCTTCGGCGCGAACGCATGGCATGCAAATTTGAGACCTAGGATTTTTAGTCCATCTTTGGTCAGCTGATCAACAGCTGCCTTGTTTTCTAAAATTACCTTCAAACACGATCCCCTTGACATGTTCTTGAACAGGGGTTCAACCGTGTTTGAAAAGCCTAGGCCTTTAACTGCCGCAGTGACGTCTGGCACGTCGGCCATCGTTAGACCCTGAGTTAGATTGGAAAAAGTACTATGATTCTTTTTTAAGACTTTAAACCTCCATATAGTACCACTATAACATAGAGATCATTAAAAATGGCCTCCCTATCCCTTTTCAAAATACGATAGTTTTTACGAAATTGTCTTCTTATATTTCTTGACTTTTTGAATAATACTTTTCGATTCTTTGATTAATTGAGAAATGTGTTTTTAAAATCGTTCAAATTGCAATAACATAGATAATACCTTTTGTAACATCGTCTCCCCGAATGAGGTATATCAAATCTTACATCTAGCAAAATATGAAGAGAAAGTTGAACATCGTCTCTTTAGTCATTTGTTTATGGAATAGAAACCACCGTAGTATACAGATTGGCAATTGGGCTAGGTAAGTAGTATACAGATTGTGAATAACATTTCAACCAATCAGATGGTTTTCATGAAATAAAGCCCCAATTTCAAAGTTAAGTGTTTTGAATTTTTATGTGGAATTTTTGAAATGGTGCTTTCAATATGTATGTAAAATATTTTTGAACATTTTTATTTTAGGTATGTTTTTCAGTATTTTACGATTTTTATTAGTAGTTAAATATATAATATAAAAAAAATATAATATATAATCTGATATAATAAAACCTCTGAAATATAACACACAAATAAACACCCGTATTGTATATATCTATAGTGTAATGCACATATCTCGATGGATACATGTATCCCTTTGACTCAGTGGCGGATCCAGAAATTTCTTATAGGGGGGGGGGGGGGGGTTAGGGGTGGCGAAACCTATTTAATTTTTTTGCAATTTTGCTAAAAGTCTTCAGAGAATACGACAGCTGTATTATGTGTTTTAGAATCACTAATTACCTATGTTTTCATATTTTTAGCATTATTTTGCCATGAATAAATTGCAAAAATTTATTTTTATACATGTAAGTGTATACATTAGTAAGGCTAATTTTCGAAGCCATTTTTCATAGGGGGAGTCCTAGGCCCATGAGCCCCCCTCCCCCTTGTATCCGCCACTGCTTTGACTGTCTTTCATTTCAAACGAATATTTACATTCCTTTTTTCGTACTATACACATGTCCCTTTTGTGATTTATATTAACTTTAGTCCTTAAATAAATCTTTCTTCTTCTTCTTCTTCTTAAAAAGAAATTTACTTGGCCTTTATAGCGAAACTTTTTGCTCGAAAAAGAAGGCAAATTTTGGTTAAAACTGAGCATTTCTTTTCATACTTCAAGTAAGTGTATCCAAATTACAACTTTTGAGTTTACAAACGTAGAAGCGATAAAGTGCGATCTCTGTTTTACTCGATTCATATACTCTGGACACGAATTTACCATAGCTCACAAAGTTGAGTTCAAATTTTACGCAAAAAAGATGCCTTCCTTTTTTTGAGGTATATATAAATTTCATTCTGTCTCTGATTTTGACTATTCAAAATTTTCCTCAATTTGGATATTCGTTGACAAGTGCTCAACCAATAGTATTAGAGTTGGGGTTGTTAGGCTTAGTGTTAGCGCCAGCGTACATACATGCATTTACATATGCATTTTTTGACAT
Organism: Nectonema munidae; assembly: GCA_030549495.1. Lineage (NCBI taxonomy): Eukaryota > Metazoa > Nematomorpha > Nectonematoida > Nectonematidae > Nectonema > Nectonema munidae. The sequence continues at coordinate 149,612 of JAUIRK010000561.1, forward strand.
TCTTAACACAAACTTTTCCTATTTATTTGTAACTGTTTAACGCATATGTTACATAATGCAGCACATGCCATATCATATATTATATTGAAAAATATACTCTTTTAAAGACTTCACAAGTCATTCAAATAGTAAGATGTTTTTGAAGTTGTAAAAAAGGCTTCTACTTCTTCTTCTTCTTCCCCAAGTTGGGGTCGGTGACTAAGATCCGCTGTCTCCACATCTCTCAGTTAAGTGCGTCTCGTTTAGTCCAAGCTTTTGCAGTAGCTCCTTCAGCACATGCCTCCATCTCTTTTGTTGTGTGCCTCTGTTTCTTTTCCGTTCCACTTCTTTTTCCAGAGCTTGGTGCACCAGTTGTCAAAAAGGCTATCCATCTATTTTATTGATAAAAATTAACATTTTCAATACATTTTTCTGAATTTTTATTTACAATTGTAAATTTGCAGTTTTCAATTAAATAAATTCTGAATAATGGATGTTGTTCTATTATATATAATTAGTTTCTAAATGGACTAAAGTAACAATAAATCACGCGTTTCAAAATAAAGCTTACAAATACTAACGCTGAAATAACACTAAAACAACAATAAAAATTTAGGCTAGTCTAGTAGTGAAGCATATAATAGGGTCTCGATTATTATGGTCTGGGTTCGATTCTCGATCGTGGCGATCCATACCATCTGTCCAGCTATCGAAGAAGTATTCTTTTCTTGGATGCGATACAGACAACTAAAAAAAGTGTACCAAACGCTACAAAAATTTACTCACCTGTTAAGATTGAAAATTCTGTTTTTCAAAAGCTCTAACTTTACATATAATTCTAAATATGAAATAAAATGTTGAACAAGCCCCTTCCCCAGACTCTAAGTGAGGATAACTCTGATTTTAAGGGTTCCTTAGGGCAAAGGCCCCCTGTCCACCCTTATCAACGGGCCTGAATAGAATTAACTCACTAAATATCTAACTATAACTAATTGGTTACAAACTAATGAAATAAATACATATAGTCAACTAGAAATAAAGGATACTTGGTAAAGTCTTATAATAATTCTGTTCCTTCACTTATGATAGTTATTCTCAAAATTTGCTTCCAAATTAAACTAAATATTTCTTGATACAAATCTTACTCATAAACATTCCTTCCCTTTCTTGAACGTAAACCAGGTATAGCATTTTTGAATCCATAATTTTGTATATTTGGTCAATCCTCTATAACTACATAAAATATGTCGATTCCATTCCGAAAATAATAAAGCACAAGCCATACGAAGAATATATAAATATATATACAAACAAAAATTTTCTAATTTTTCGCTTCTATATTGTTCGAGAGAAAGAAATGTAATTTTTTTTAGTAATTTATTTTTTCTGCCTATATTTGTTGATGATGAAAAACAATGCTTTTCATCATCAAAATGTCACATTAAAAATTTTTTTCTAAAATCTTGCTGCGAATATCAATGAAGTAATTTTTTCCATTTCCGAAAAATATTTATGATTTATTGCAAAAAGGGAATTACATATCGTGAGTTTTGTTGCATTTATGGCAAGTCAAATCAATTAAATGTCATCATATTAATCTGTAAAACATATTTATACAGGAAACAAAAATCTTCAACTTTTTTAGACGATTTTTTTTATAAGTCAGATCGTGACATGGATGCTATAGTAAATATAATAAATCAGATGGGTTTTTCAAATTTCATTAATTAATATTTATTTTTTGATAATCCAAACTTTTCTTCTTTCAACCAGTATAAGAGTCGTGGTTCATTCTTCACCTTAACAAAATATTAGCATGATCAAATGCATTATTTGAGATGATTCGTGATTGGCTGTTTAGACCCATGTTAGGCCATTATCCCAGAAATTGGATGAGTGAGTGAGAAAATCTCTAGGCACTTTCCAGCTTTGGCTGATATGCTTGCAGGTTGCTAGAGTTTAGGATTTGATGATTGCGTGGAGTTTAGTTGAAGAAATTGTGGGAATTCGATTGGTTCAATTTTGTTAATTAAAATAGAGATTTCTTGAAGTATGATTGGATGTTGTAAAAAACCATATAGAGAAGTAGGAGGTTCATTAAAGGGTAGATTACAGAAGTTAAGTAGTTTGAAAAATTGAGCAGTAGAGAATTATGTGTAGGGGTGTTTCGATGTAGGGGCAACCAAATCTACATAACGGATTGTTGTGAAGTTTGAATCTGTAGAAGTAGGAATAGGTTGGGCAGTGTGAGGAGAACCACTTGATGGAGTTGCGGGAGAGAGTGAGATTTTTGTTGTGAATGGCAAAGTTGATCAAGGGTGGTGCGATATTGAGAGATGACCATGTGTTCAGTATAGATGCATGTGCGGCTTTAATGATAGTGGATAGAGGGAGAGAAGGTAAGATAAAGAATGCGTGTTTGAAGGTAATGTTTTAGATAGTCTGTCAACACTATTGTTTTCAGTGCAAGTGGAGTGTGCGGAAGAGCAATAGATTGTTATGTTGAAATGATTGGAAAGTTGGATAAGTTTTGTGGGTAAGCTGTAAGAGGATTGAGGGATTTTGTGATTAAGAATTTGGTCGTTGATGATGTTTTGGGCATCGGAGTAAAAGTGTATTTGATTAAAGTTGAGGCAGTAGATGTGAAGATTTGTCTATGAGGTGATTACAGGCAGCTAAAATAGCGAGAGTTTCTGTTTCGTATGATGAGTTGTTGGAGTCAGTATGTAAGACCAGAGGTGTAAAAGGAGTTTGAGAATTGGTGATGTATAAGGCGTAGGCAGCTGAGGTATGGAATGCAGTTTTGGAAGCGTCGGTAAAAACAAATAAGTGTTTTGTAAGAGTGGGATCGTAGCGTTGCTTTTTGATTAGGTTAATAGCGATGTTTTTGTGTTTGAATAGCACCAGATTGTAGGGCGTAATTTTAGGAGGATGAATAAGAGAGATAGTTTCGATTTCAGGTGATATAGAGTAGTGGGTAAAATGTGGAATGTATTTGTTGCAGATGGTGGCAAAATATGAAAGCATTTTGGATGAGAAGATGGATAGAGGGTAATGCTTTGAAAGTTTTAGAGTAATGATTTACAATTGTTAATGTAGTTTATATAGGATAGGGAGAGTGTGCGTGAGAAGTTCGGGCTTAGAAGTTGAGGTAGTGTGATCAGCGTTTGTAATCGTGAGGAGGCAGGTGCGGTGGATTTTGTTTATGAGGGTTCTGGTATTTTGTACTTTTAGAGTGTGACCCCATGACAGAATGCCGTATTGAATAATAGGTAAGACAATAGAAGAGTATATATAAAAGTGAATTTTGGGGTGGAGACCCCATTGGTATGATATGGCTTTTTTGAATAAGAAGATTGTAGATGTGAGTTTGGAGAGTACATTCTTTAGATGTAGAGAGAATTTTAGGTTGGATTGAAAAGTAAGGCCAAGATATTTTAGGTGAGTGACAGGTGTGATGAGATTAGATGAATTTGTGTAAAGAGGTTGTGGTGAGATTCTTTTGCGTGTGAAGTGAATTATATTGAGCTTGGATGTGTTAAAATGGATTTTGTATTTTGGTGCAAGTGTATCAATTTGGTTTAAGAGGTTAGTAGCATTGGTGATGTTTGTGTTTTGATTTGAGTTGGTAAATGTAAAGAGAATATCATCAGAATAACATTGAGCAAAAATGTGAATTAGAATTTATGCATGATAGGAGTCGATTGATGAGTATGAACCATAAGATGTCAGAAAGACAACCTCCTTGTGGAGTAGAAAGAGAGAGTTGTTTAATGTGGATGTTGTTGTTATGGAAGAAAAAATGCCGTTGTTTAGGTAGTTTTGTATGAATTTGATTATATAAAGTGGATATTTATTTTTAATAAGATTGTGGAGTATCGCAGGGTGCATTGTCGAGGCGAGTCAATACGCGTTCAGTGTTTCTGTTTGGGAGGTATGCAAATTGATTTGGATGAATCAAGTTGTTTTTGGATATATAGTGGCTTAATTCGTTTTCTTAGTAATCGTTCTAAAATTTTGCCAAGAGTTGGAAGGATTGAAATGGGCGCCAGTTTTTAATTTGGTCATGGTTACGGTTTGGTTTTGGAATGAGAATTAATTTGGCAATCTTCCAAATGTTAGGGAAAAAGCTATGTTTGGGGTAAGCGTTGTATATGTTAAGGAGGTTAGGTTTTAAAATGTGAGAAGCTTTTTTTATGTATTTTGATGATATGTAATCCAGGCTAGTGGATGATTTAGATGTGAGGTTATTAATAGTATGATTTAACTCTTTGTCTGTGATGGGTGGGAAGAAGGTTACTGTGTTATGTGTAAGATGATGATGAACTGTTTTCCTAAACATTGTGTTGAAGATATTATCTGCATCTTGTGAATCAGAAGGGAAAAGTGAGTTTAAGAAAGGGGAGTTGATGTGTGTAGCAGTGTTAGAGTTTGGAAGGTGCTGTGGTAGAGGGGTCCGAGATTTATTGTTTTTGAGTTTGTTTATTAGATGCCATGGATTTGAGGGGGTTTGGTTGCAGAACTTGATCCAGGATAGTTTTTTTAGCTTGTGTGATAGCGCGTTTGTATTTATGTTTGAGGGTGAAGTAGGATTAAATAGAGGAAGGGGTATATAATTTTCTTAATCGTTTTAGTGAGGCTCAAAGTTCTTTTTTGAGGAAAGTAAGTTGAGAATTCCAAAATTAGGCGTTTTGCCTTTTGAATTGTTGATTGTTTGGGGTAGATGCTTGGATGCAAGATGTAATAGTTTTATTGAGATTTGTTGCAGATGATTCGATGTTTGTGGTTGATTCAGTATTGAGAGGGGTATGACTTAGATTAAGTTGAAGTTTTTGAAAGTATGAGGTCCAAAAGATTTGATATCCAAATTGAGGACGGAAAGGTTTGGATTGAATAGGTCGCAGGTAAACTTGAAAGGTAATGTAGCAATGGTCAGATGCGGAGTGAGTATTGGAGATGCGCCAGTTGTGAATGAGACTTAGCGAATGATAGGTTGTTGTAGTTACATTGATGTGTGATTTATAGAGTCTGTTTTGATCCAGTTTCATAAAAGTTGGGTGTTTGTTATTGTCGGCTGTAGTTAAATTGTTGGAGGCAAGAAAGTTTTCAGTGAGAGTGCCACGACTGTTAGTTTTGTTATTCCAAATGAAAGATCTTGCGTTCAGATCAGCAGAGATGATAATATCGTGATTTTTTGGTAGCTCTGATGTGATTTTATTGAAAACTTGTGCAAATTTGTTAGAAATAGGAAGATCTGAGGATGGCGGAGAATAGAGTGAGCAATAGAGTAATGGTAATGGTTTGGTAGGGATGAGGGTAAACACGTGTTTTGAGTCAGAATGTTGGAGTAGAGGAGTATTGTGGATGGTTGATTTGATGAGTATACATGCAGAGTATTCGTTTAGTGGAGGTATATGTATGAGTGTGTAGTTGCATGTGTATTGTGGAATGTGAATATATGATCCGTTATTAGAAATGATGTCGTATGTAAATGACATTAATATATTGTAGAGGTTATTCCATGTGGTTCTGGAGTGGTTAAGATCAATGTGAAAAAAATTCAGCATAAGAAATTATTTTTTAAAAAATTCTTTATAAAATGCATATTTTTTAAATTTCATTTTTTTAAAACTAATTTTGTGAATTATTATATATTTAATACGTTGTTAACGTTAGTAAAGGCCGTATTTATCTTCATTCTATTTTTTTTCGGTTTACAGAATGTCTTAGGTAAGAGGTTTTTAGGATTTTTTATTTAGTTTAGTAAGTAGAGAACACTTTTACAGAATAACATGGTAAACTCTTTGTAGCATATCATAAAATTGAAAAACATCTAGTTAATAGAAGGAAAGTTATTTAGCCTTTTTGTAGGTGAAATTAAAAAAAAAATTTTTACGACAAATACCGTGTTTAACCGACACAGTTCGTTTCACGCCATATTGCACTCCCTTTGTGTACATTGTAAAAATTACCTCTAAAATCTAAATGTATTATAAAAATTATAATTTTAATCTTTTGTCTTTCGGAGTCGGATTCGATGGAGTCGCACCATTTAAGAATACCGAAGGCGAAGGTAGAATACCGAAGGCTAATTTCCTCTATATTTTGCTAACTGTTCATCTATTGTCACATTGTATCATAGTGTACATTGTACACAGTGTAAATTCATAGACACTCTTTTAAAGTGGGCAACGTTGCAAAAACACAACATAAATATGTTTACCATTTTTGTCCAAGCTTTGTATTTTTCCAGCTCATAGAAAAAGGCTGAAAAATTGAACAAAATTAAAGAATGAAGTTTTGCGTGTTGTGTTAAAAATAGTTTGTAAAAGAGCAAAGCTTAGTTTATGAGTAGAAAGATTTTAGTAAAAGATTGTAGGCAATAATTTAAAAATATTTTTGAAGACAATATAAGAACGACACAAAACTGCAGATACAAACCAATGAAACATTTAAATGAATTATGTTAAAGAAATTAGATTAAACGCTTTGCTTGCCAAACAAAGCAGAACTGTCTAGAATTCAGGAATCTTTTAAAATGACTGTCTAAAATTAACATTGACAAACGCCCTTGAAATATGGCACATGTAATTCAACTTTTTGGAGTGATATTTGAAGCAGAAAAGTTGATGTAGCATAATTATAAATTTTTAAAGTTAATTAGGTGGAAAAGCAAAATTAAGTGGAGTCATGTTAAGATTTTTTTACATAAATTGAGTAACAAATTACAAAAAAGTGAAGTCGTAGTCGCCAAACATTCTTCCTACTCCACAACCCAGGGAAAACGGCTTAGAAAACATAAAGAAATCTTTTACCTACGGTGGTGTGTCTCGGTTTGCAGGCTTGTGAGATAATAAGTGAGCGTTGGATAAACGAGGTCTGACTGTATGCAATATAATTTTATACAATCATGTAATCTAAAAAATATAAAATAGGATATTTCGGCCTGAAAGTGAATTCTTGACAATTGTGTGTTTCTTTCATATTTTCGGTGAAATATCGATTAGGCTAAATGTCTGTTTGGCAAAATGTCCATTTGGCCCAATGTGCCTCCGCTAAATGCTCGGGCAAAGCTTTGATTAGTGTACACGCTCATTAAAGGTTTAAGAAGTTATGTATAGATTTAGATAGTTGATGTGACTTGTTTGCGATTAAAACATGACAATGATTTGCTATATATTTAGAGCAAATAGAAAAACATCCCAAGGATTATAATTAAGAGTTTTTAATGCATAAAAGTTCTTATACAGTATTTAGTAAGATAAGGTTTATGATGGAAGAGGTTAGTTAGGTTAAAATGTGTAGGGAACACATTGTGACGAATTTCAACATATTTGTTTATTAAACTCTACATTGTCATTGATTTGCTCTAACATAAACATATTTTATGCAATTTTGTGACCACATTTTCATTGGATTCCCAAATTAATTGAATCTGAAAAGTTAAGTCCAAAATTTTAAGGATAAAAAGAATTAGAAAAGCATTAAAAAATGAAACTCAAAATTGCGTTGTAATCAACAAAAGAAGTTAATTGAATGATAACATTAACAAGTGCTCTAAAACAAGAGAACTTTTTGCGCTTATATCCATACCACTTTGGTAAAAGCTGGATAGCTGGATAGTAAAAGCGGTTCAAACCTCGTCAATTGTGTTGCAAGCAAACTTGACGTAGGAATAAACATTCAAAGCTATGTTTGTTTCCAAAACATGCGGTATTATTATTTTTACGTTATGCTTGTCAACTAAATATGAAACTTTTTTTTCTAAAAAAAATACATTTTCTTATTTATCAAATTTGGAGCCGAAGTGTAGTGAAGAAATTTTGAATATAATAAAAGGATATGGCATAAAAACATCGATAATAACCTGATTGCTTTCATCACCTGTTTGGAACATATAATGAATCGATCTTTTAAAGAAGGGTTTCCCACCACCTTTAAAAAATCATTGATCAAACCTAAGTGTAAAGATAAATTGATAATATTAATGAATTTAGATATATTTCTACTTTTCCTTTTTAGAGTAAAATAATTGAAAGAATTGTGCCAAAAAGAATGATCAATGCTATGGAAAACAATAAGCTTTTCATTGACAACCGTCAGCCTACAGAAAAAGTACTTACCAATTTTGTTTCTAAGTTAATCTCGGTGAAAATAAATGCCATGTTTTGTTATCATTTGGCAATCATGAAATTTTACTTCAAAATTGTTTCATGGATTTGAAATAAGAAAATCTCTTTTCCACTGGTTGGTTTCTTATAATGGAAATTGTAAATATTGATGAGTTCTGCTCGGATGTCAATTTCTGCAAGTATGGGGCACCTTAGGGCTCAAAACTGGGTCATTTTCTTTCTAATCTCTGCCTATGTCCTCTTCTAAAGGTAATTGAATCTATTAATTTTTTTTTCATATATATGTTCATGACATCTACATTTTCAAATTTTTAAAGTTGTTAAAAAAAATATTAAAAAATTCTACAAAATATTCTTGGGAACAGCTGAAATATTTTCGCTCAAAATAAGTAAAGATAAAAACATAGCAATCCTTTTTAGAAAAAGAAATGTTTCTTCTGATAACTTCATGAGTGAAATTGAACTGGAGCAAAACTGTAAATTTAAATTCCTAAAACTGTAATTCAACATGCTAAGAGTAAAATTAGCTGAGTATTTGAGGTTAAAAGATTTCGTAAATTCAATTTTTTCAACAAATTATGTGTGCTGTCTTCTTAGAGTTTTATTTAAAGTAGGAAAATGATTAAATATCAGCAAAACAAAACAAATAATGAATGCATTTGTGATCTCTAAGCTGGATTACTAAAATACCATATTGCCTACTGCAAATGAAGTTTTGATAACAAGCTACAAGTTCTCCAGAATACATGTGCAAGTGTTATTACTGGTAAGAGAAGACTTGAAAGTGTTCACTAACATCTGCGCGAGTTTCACTGGTTTGAAATTGACAAAAGGATTTCATTTAAAGGTAAAGTTACCGTAGGATGTTTTCATCGAGAAGGCACAATTAGGCTTGATGCAGAATCGAACCCAAGATCTTGATATATCGAAACCCAGTATCTAACCAACCTTACTCACTCCCCCAAAAAAAATTACTTTGCTTACATTTAAATGCTTCAGAAAGAATGAACCAGGTTACTGGGGTAGAGATGTACATTTTTACCTACTCCATGACTTAGATTTAAAATTTTCTAATGACTTGACCCTCTCTGCAAGAATATCATTTGAATCTTTTTTTTCCAAAGTACTGGGATACGTTACATATTAATTTACGCCTTATCGACAATCCTGCATCTTTCAAAAATTTTACATGATATACTTGAAGCATATGTTGCACAACTGTACAAGACTTACTTGTAAGCATTAGTTGCGTGTTATAAATGAATAAAGCATTTAGTACCATTTGTTAGGAAAATGATGGGCTTTCCAAGCCAAAACGGAAATAATATTCAAAAGTCATTGTTTTTAAATATCAAAAAGGATTATATAAAGATAAAACACGAAGAATAAATGATAATCAAAATATGTTTTGAAAATCTATATATTGGAAATTTGCAAAAGTTTTTTTTTTTTAGCAAAAATTGGATGTCCTTTTGAAATGCAAATCCAAAAATTGTGTAAAATTTCTTCTTCAAAATATCGATACTAAATTGTTATTTCAGCAAAAATTTTTATTCAGCAAGTAATAAAATGAAGTGTGGGGTTCCACAAAATGGATTTTTAATCGAATGATCCTTTTGGTTTTCATAATTTTGAAAATAATAAGTTTTTTTCTCAAAGGAAGGTAAAATAATCTATTCTTATTTATGAGTTAATTTAAATTTTTAACTCGAAATCCTAATGATTTGGTAAGCTTAAAAATTTTTTCTCGCACTTTCGGTTTGTCATTTCGTTTCTTCTCTCTTATAGCCAAAATATTATCAACACAAGATACTATATTTTTTGATTTTCACTGCATAATTGTGTTTTGTAGTCAAATTTTCAAATATATTTGAAGAATATGCAAATTAGTTGAATAAGATTTGTTCTGGAATCAGATTTGAGAATTGATTCGGTTCATTTTATTCAAAAAATATATGCCTTTTTTTTAATTCGAAAACATAATTAACCAGATGACCTCTAAAATACAAAAGTTGATCATTTGTGAGTATGTATATCTAAAAGGTGTACTCTCGTTTATTCACATGAAATAATCTTGGTGTAATTTACAGTTAATGTCACTTGTCAATTTAACAAATTTTTTATCCTTCTTTTTATCACGTAGAACAATTTTGGCAATTAGAGCTTTGCCATTTAAAATGAATTCTTATATTTTTTTGCTAGAGATAAAAAAACTTTTTAGTGAACCAACCTTACATCAAAAAATATAAATCTCTAATAATAATTTATTCACATTTAACATCATTTTTAGTTTGTTAAAATTAAATATATTTGAAACATTCTAAATCAGTGGTTCCCATCCCGTTCCCCCTTTTTCAGACACTTTTTTATCTGTGGACGCCTACAACGAAATAGGTTAAGCCAGCAAAATTAATAAAAGATTTTTCATCAAAAAATGAATATATTCATGTAAGATGCCTTGAATTATTACGCTGATTGAGCTATAGGCCTATTTATATGAAATCAGAAAACATTCCGTTCAGCAATTTTTTATTTAATTAAAATACATAGGAAAAAGGTTATGTTATAGTTATAAGATGCAAAATCTATCTTTATAATACTTGCCCTATTTTTGAGATTGCAAATACATGTATGAATAAAAAAAATCATAAAACTTGTTTGAATAAAATACAAAAAACTCACAAATGAAACTTTTAATTAGTTGCAAAAAGTATTTCATTTTATATTTCTCAATGGAACTTTTGTCGTTGTTTTTGAGGAACCAGCTCATGAATATTTGGCTCAGTGGCAGCCAATGCACATAAGTCATCTTCCACAGACAGCTTGTTCCTTGATTTTGTTCTTTTTCCAAGTAATTAAGAAAAGCAACTTTCGTACAGGTAGGTTGAAACAAAGTGCAAAAGAACTCAAACTGCCAGATTACTTAATTTTGGATATGATTCCATTATTATACACAAGAAGATAGACAAAGAGTTTGACTAGAGTAAATAAACTTTTCTTGTGAATCTTATATCACATGATCAACCTGACATAAGAACGATTTTTTGCTAATCTTACATGAGTGCTTAAGTCAGGAAAGAAACGGCTAAATTCATCATCTAGCTGAGGGACCAATGATTTTACATCACAGGACAAAGTGCTTGAAAGCTGTCCATCAGCAAGAACTTCATTCATGATGGAAATATCATAAATTTTCCTAAACTCACTCTCTTCTTATACAGCACCAATTTGGCCAAAAATGCATGTATTGAGTCAGTGGCCGAGAAAGTTTGAATCCTTTCCTCCAGACAACCACGTGACGGATGTATAAAAGAGCAGGGAACTATGTTGGGATTTTATGTCATGACACAGTTGATGAAACAGTCTCGTGTTGAGGGCAGAGTTTTTCACATAGTTCACGACCTTGACAATACCAGTGAAAATTGTGAGAAGCCCAAAAAAAGCGATGAAGAAGTCAGAGCCTCCCGATGAATAAAGCAATGCACATCAACTGCATTTGGTGCTTTGGATTTTACTTTTGTTTGGAAACCCGAACTCGAACCAACCATGCCTGGACCCCCATCAGTTGTGATCCAACAGGATTATTCCAACTCAAACCATGCTTGTCAAAAAACGATGACACTTTAAAAAAAACGATTGATCACACCTGTGGCCCTACTTGACGTCAGCTTGCACGTCATTTCTACATCAGCGGATTCATCGTCCTGTATAGCAAAAATGGGGGATGCTTTTATTTCTTAAATAATTTGATCTTTCACATACCCTGACATGTCCCTGATTCTTCGCTAGATAGTATTATTCGTAAGAGATACATCACTTAGTTTCTGTGCTGCTTCTGCTCCAAGAACCAGTCTAACCACTTCTTTTGCAAAAGATATTATCAATTCTTCAGCAACACACGGTGGTAGATCTACATTATTTTTTGAATCCAAGTAAACTCCACTGAAGATAATATTCTGAGAACTTTCTTTTCTTACTTGACATTATGAAATATCTGTGGTGGAAAAAAGGAAAGTATAATAAAATAAAATAAAGCTTATTTATTAATTTTCTTTCTCATATTCATATATCACGCATCTTCATGACACTCGCCATTTCAAGAGGCAATATATATTCCTGTCATCTCGTGGGTCACTCATGACCATCCCAAGTGCTAAATTTGTCATGTGGGCAGTGAGTTCTAGCATTTAAGCATTCAGTTTTATTGATTGTGTACAGTAGTATGAATTTTATTTTTAGCCGCATGTCTCCTAATTCCAGAATAATAAATTTAAAAATAAGTAGGATCTCTATGAACCGAAATTCTTCTCTTTTTATTGTGTTTCCTTGTTAGATTATAAATTTAGGTCCTTTAAAACTTTTTCGCAACCTTGTTTGATAGGAAAGTTATTTGAATAAATTCCATCTCTTTCAATTTATTGTTGTTAAAAAATTTCAATGGGAAAATAGATATTCTTTTAAACTAATTGAACTACAAAATAAAATGAGTTTATTTATATAAATTATATTAACAGAAATGAATTAAAGTATATATAAATATTTACAAGAGATACTTTTAAAGGGAGAAAAAAATATACAATATGTATAAACAGATATATAATAAATTATATATGATTATATTGACATATTATATAGAGAAAATACTACAACCAAAATATAGGGTGTTTGTTTTGAATGTGATACATAAAAAAGTGAAACAGGAAAGCAATTTGTTAGAGTACAAGGTCTATCATATGTCTCTGATAATTTGTTTTTGATGCAGCTTTTAAAAGAGTTATTATTTATTTGCGCAAGTTCTATGATATTAATATTTTCAGTGTTTTCTATGAAATCTATAATTTTCTGCCTTATGACTTGCTTGCATTTTTTTTGATTTAAGCCTTGGATAAAAATAACTAAATTTTGTTCTAGTATTATAATTGTGTACTTCATAATTAAACATTAGTTTATTTGTGTAGTCTATTCGAAAAAAAACCATGAATAATATCATGGTAAAAATTCATTAATTTATACTTAGAGATGTCCTCTATTTTCAAAACATTCGTTAAATAGAATTTACTGCTGGTATGTGCATTATATTTCAGATTTAAGGCTAACCTCAATATTTTTTTTGCAAAATAAATATTCTATTAAGATTAACGTGTCCCCAATTTAATAGAGAATAATTTAAAACGGGTAACACCAAGGGTTTATACGCAATAGTTTTTATTTTTACTGGAAGATGATTCCAACTTCTGAATTTAGCAAGTAAATAACTCAATTTATTGCAGACTGATTCAACTTGTGCCTTTTAAAGAAGTCTATTGTCAAATATAGTGCCTAAAAATCAAAACTTTTCCAACAACTCAAGTACATGGTTATTAATTTTTACATCATGACAAAATGAGATTTTTTTCTCTGATAACAACATTCCTTTTGATTTTTCATAATTGATGACTAATGAAAATCTCATTCAAAAAAGACATCTTTCTATTTATTATTTCGATTCATTAAAAATTTTCAACTTTGAATATGAGAACTATGTCATCTGCAAATGCTAGAGCTTTACTGACATTTCTGTGTATGACTATGATTGTTTCATTTATGTATATGATAAACAGAAGTGAACCGAGAGAAGATCCCTGAGGTACACCAATAGGGTTGCAGTGATATATGTCCGAAAAACTATTATTAAAAAAAACGGAAAATTTCCTATTATTTAAAAAATTTCTAATTAAATCAATAGCTAATTGATCAATTTTATAGTAATTAAGCTCTCTTAATAAAAAATCATGATTTACACAGTCAAAAGCAGCTTTGAGATCCAAAAATATACTCAATGAGTTAAAATTACTATTCCAGTTCTCTACAATTTCAAAAGTAAAAATTGAATGAAGTTGTCCAATGTTTTTAAGCTTACGAAAACCATATTGAAACTCACTAAACAATAAATTATATTCAAAATAATTATACAACTGATTATAAAGGATTTTCTCTAGTATTTTCGAAAAGACCGGCACTATACACACGGGTCTGTAGTTGTTTAATTCAGATTTTTTTACCTCCTTTCTTTGCTATTGGAACTATTTTATCTACTTTAAAGCCATCTGAAAATGTACCTAGAGATATGCATTTTTTATATAATACGTAAAGCGGTTTGACTAAGGTGTTTATTATTATTTTTACTATTTTAAACTTTTTTTATTATCTCATTATTACTTTGAAACTTAAAATGTCTAAATTTTAAATGTATCTATTTTTTGAATTAGAATTTATTATTGATTATTCCTTTATAGTTTGTGATTAAATTTTTTAAATTAAAATTTTTCTTTCCTAAGAAGCTTGGCCTTAACAGGGTTGACTTAGACATTAGCAATTTGACATTAGTCGAATTTTGCAGTTTAAGGCCAGCAGAAATTTTTCCAAGTTTGGCGAAACCATTTCTCTTTAATTATGTATAACGTTGTATAATGAATTCTAGGATGAGTTACAGTGTTTGGAGCACATAAATTAAACTGAGTCTGAGAACGTCCGATCTCTGTCCATGTGATAACGAAGATTTTATATTTAAATAAGCGCACTAAATGCTCATCTATGGGCAAGGATTAAAATAAATGTATTGAGAATTTAATTGAAATTTTTTAAAAATATACGTATTCTCTAGGTTGTGATACGATGACCCTTTTGAGCTAGCCCAAATCATAGTAAAAATTACGTAGCGCGTTAATTGGACAGGAACAGAGTTATAAAACTTTCCAATCTGTTCTCAGGCATTCTTTGCTCCTGCCGATAACTCGCATTCATAATATCAGAAACAGTAAAGGCCCTCGAGAAGAAAAAAGTTTTAAAATATTCTTTCATAGGTTGAATGATCTCCCTTTGTTGATCGATGTGCAAGCTGACACTAAAAATTTAAAACAATTTATTTACTCTTATTCCAATTTTTTTAAAAGTCTCATGTCAACACACCAATTTGTTCCTGTTCAATTTTTTAAATAATAATTCTCTACCGGAGTCCATGTCACTTAGAATACCACTCGCTTATCCGTTGAACCAGGCTAAAGATGGAGCTGCTAAAAGGAAAGTTACAAAATACAATTACATAACTATTTTTTTCTAAAATGTCTTTTATACTCTTTACATATTTATTTATTATACTTTTGAAAGTAACCCACTGCACTGGTCTTAGTGTTAAGTAGTGTGCGAAGTAGGAAATTTTTATTGGTGGGGATCTCAAAAAATTATTGTTAAACAAATTCTTAAACAAAAGGCAAACAATATAAGGGCTCTCATGCTATTCTATTATGTAAAATTACTGATCTTAGCCACGAAATAAATACAAAAAAGAGATATTGGATCATATGAACTATGAAGAATAACCACCCCAAGACAATATTTTAGTAGCAAAGAACAACCACCCCGCATGACCCTTTTGAAGAACCACCACCCCAAATAGTTTTCCATTGTACAGAATATACCACTGAAACAAAATTAAAAAATTTATTTAGTAAAAATTAAAATATTAAAATCATTCACAGTTCATTGCACTGAACCCACGTTCGTACTAAGCTGTAGAAACGGGAAAAGTATTAATTATTTTCAAAAAATTCTTGTACTCGGTTGATTGAGCCCCTGATTTGAATTCGCGAAATGCGGAAACGATGGAAAAGACATCCTGCTTGAAATATCGCGCAACATCCATCACTTCCTTGTCTCCGT
Organism: Nectonema munidae; assembly: GCA_030549495.1. Classification (NCBI taxonomy): domain Eukaryota; kingdom Metazoa; phylum Nematomorpha; class Nectonematoida; family Nectonematidae; genus Nectonema; species Nectonema munidae. The sequence goes on from JAUIRK010000561.1 coordinate 165,421, forward strand.
AAGTAAACAACTCATCTTCTTCTTGGGTCCATATAACTACAATTTGTCATCAATTTTGAATCGAATCGACTACTTAAATTGTCAATAAGAGCTTGAATGAATTGGCTACGGAAATTAGACTGGGGAGAACCGGATAAGTTAATGCCTTTAAAAGTTCCCTCTTTTCCATACTCCTCCATGTGTTCGAGAAAAGATGGTCCTTTTTCTTTGTATAATTCCCAAAATTTTCCAAGTCGAAGGATTTCTGCTGAAATTGATATAAGATTAGCTGTTTGTTTTTGCATCTTAAAAAAGAAATGAACTGATTGGCACGAATCATCGTCAGGCCAACTGATTCATTTCCTCTTTTGGACGAGCAGTTACAGACGCTGAGAATTGAACTTTCTGTTGGCATCAAAGACTGCCTCACTAAACATCCTGAAAATTTTTCCGTTGAGTTTAAATTGTATTTTGATGATGCACCATTGGATGTTCCGAGGTACAAAAATGGGTTCCACGCTAAAGTTGAACCTACGGAAGAGGAGGCAGAATAGCTATCGGATTTGAAAGTCTCAAAAGCAAAGAAGCTGCTTTTCAACCATAAAGAAGTTCTTTGAAGCTTCATGCCTATTCAGAATGAGTATCCGCTACTCAGCAAAAAAGTATCCGTAATGCTTATTCAATTTGCCACAACATATCTGCGAATCTGGATTTTTTAATCTTGCGGGCATTAAAGCAGAGTCTAGAAATCGTCTTGATGTTAGAAGTGATATTCTTCTTACTGTGTCTAAAATGGGGCTTGACATAATAGGTCTCGTTGGACAAGCCGGGCAATAAGTCTCTGATTAATTATTTTACTTCAAAAAAAATTTTTGATTTTATATTTTGAAGCTAGATAAATTTATTTAATGGAATTGTAAATATTTAAAGCAAACATTTTAGACAATAAAAATTTTTTATCCCCTTTTGCATCATTGGTATAGTGTTGACAAATTTTTAAATCTTCCAACGGGGGAAAAATAGTCTTGAAAAAAGTGAACAATTTTTTTATTCCTTACAAAAATTAATACGAAAAATATTTTAAAAGTGAAACAGGAGTTTTTATACTAAGAAAAGAGCTAATCAATCATATTTAGAACTTAATTTGTATAAACTCCTTTTTGGAAATGTAACCTTAGTGAACTAAAAACAGGAAGACTAATATCTCGCCCTGGATTCCGTTATTAGGCGAAGATGAAACGTGGATATCTGGCGATCCTACTTTAGTATAGCTGTTACAGTATACTATAGTTTAGTATAGCTTGGTGCAGCCTTTGCCTTTATATCATTTGTCATGAATGCATAATACCATAATTTTGTGAACTTCTGAATTTAAACAATCATCCAAATGTCTCCTTACTCCAATCATTTTGATAATCCCATCGCCGATAATGATTTCACCTTTCTTTCCGGATGAGATTCATTTGAAACGACGTTATTCCCTTATGAAATTATATACCTGTCAAAATTCAACATTCATCCCAAAAGGGTATTGAAATTGCGAGAAACGATTCAACCCTGCCTGATATCTTTATGATGCCAACGATTTCTTGATTTTAAGGCAGTTTCACTTTTCATCGGAGAAAACGAATTGATCCGAAATTTGAATTACAAATTTAAAAAATGTGATTTAGTAATTTCCAGAGTGAATCAATTTTTGTGTAAGTTTCGCACTTCAATATTAAAAAAATTTCACAATATCAAGACAAGTAAACAAAATGTTCAAATACGAATATAACTCTTTTATAATTCACGCATCCTATCTAAGTATGTACAAGTCATTAATGCGAAAAAATTCATTCTACTTGCGCTTAATTATATATTGGATACATTTTATTGATTTTAGACGCAATCAACATCATTTGCTTCTTCTGATCTAAATGAAGTGACTTTAGTGTTTGACTTTTAATCGCTTGACTCTGCTTCAAACTTTGTTCGTGTAGAGCAAGCTTCATGGTGAAGAAGTATGTGACATTTCTTCTTCACAAATCCACTCCTTTCACCGAATCCAAAGTAGATTCTTTCAAATTTCAAAGCCAGAGAACAAGCGTTCCTAAAAATCAAGACTGCTCCGTGAGTGATGGCGACGTCATTGAAAAAACGTCGTGGACTGCGATTTTAGAGTTTTTGGTCCAATACTTGCGCATACAATACGACATATTTCTCGATGAACACCGAATCAGCATTCTAATCCCAAGTCTGAGCTCAAGGGAGTGTGAGAAGTTGATCAACTGGCATCAAGCATTCACAATGGAAACCATTTTGAAGAGCATCTGTTCCTTGAATTCGCTTCCTACGGAAGAAGTTAATGTGTCACCTTGTGCATCTTATGGGATTTCATTATTCTTGGATGTGATTGTGAAAGAAATTTTGGACGTTGTTCTAGAAATATCTAAGAATGTTTGTGAAGTCATTGTCCTTATCTTCACACCCTTGCTAAACGACGGAAATGTGGTAGAAATAAGCTCTCTTTTGGATAAAAGCATCAAAAAGAAGATTTCTAAACTTCCTGCAGAGTCTTTTTCACTTGTTAAAGTTTTCGTGGAGTTCCTCATTCCACCTCTTTCAAAAGCAGAGAAAGTTGAAAAAAGTAAGGGTGTAAATTTGATGGAGAAAGTTGACATTACGCGCCAAATTTGTGCGCGCTTTTATCACTGTTGCAATGACATGCAAACATGTGCTATATCCGTTGTCAAGCGTCACTTCAATTTGATATCCGCCATCATATCTGGCATTCCAATGAAGGAAGAGAGTGGCAATAATGCTTCCTTCAATTATGACGTTGAAATCTTGCTTCCCAGTTTTTCGAGCAATCCTGAATCTAAAGACCTCGAAGATTCTTCTCTTTTGTACCTGCACTGGTCCACTCCGAAAGGATCTTTGGTCAACAAAGCGATGAATCTTGGAAAGACGTGTTACCCTGTCACTCCAGTAAATTTGAATGCGCGTCCCACATCCTGCTTAGCTAATTTCATCTTGGGGGGACGCACTGTCATGCTTGACAGTGTGGAAAAGCAGCATCCCTTGCATGGGGGCAGTAAAAAAACGACAACACATATGTTGTCCGATTTTTCAACGGGCAGAATTTTTATGTTCCGGCTCACCAACTTGTCCACACCTGATTTCTTTGAAGATGCACCCTCCATAAGTGAAGGAGCGGGAGGAAAAGTGACGGATTATCGCATCAATGATATGGCTGCGCTCGTCAAGCGAAACACCCTTCGCTCTACACTCAGGACGTGTGATGTGTGTGGCATCCCTAACCTTAGCGATGCTCGAAAATATTCGCAGATTTCGATCGAGCGCCAAACTCGCGTATGGCCGTTGAACATGTCTGATGCGCAAATCTTCAACATGGACTTGTTCTCGCGCCTTACAAGTTCCCTGAACAAGCGTGTGCTTAATTCAGCGGATGCCGCTTCATGCTTTCAAGAACTGGACTCTTTCATCGCCATGCACGTAGGAAACAAGCCCCTTACTCCTTATTTGCTCGCGCCGAGCTTTGCTTCCCCCAGCCTCTCTTCAAAGTACGGGAGATTCGTTAAGAAGGAGGCTGACTTATACAAAGTCGTTTGGCACAAGTTGTTAGAGTTTTGCAAAGCGCACTCAACAACATCTCTTGCACATAAAAGCGTTTTGGAGCATTTTCTCGCAGCGAGTAAGCGTCGTTTCCGACTTTCCGAAGATGATGCCGATGATGATCATGATGCAGCTAATTTGCTTCCAGAAGATGATGAGTGCAAGGGGAATAGTTACTCGACTTCGGATACTGAGGAATTAAAGGCTTCTCAGAGAGAGGATGAAAATAGCGGTGGGGATGTAGCGATGCTTATACCCGATAATGGAGTGAAGTGTTCAAGTGTTGACAACACTCGAGAGGTTAAAAAGATTGAAGTGGAGAGTAGTAGTGATGTTGTAGATGCTAATGAAACTGAAAAAGTGGGTGATGTATCGTACAGAAGGGCAGATGCAAAGTCTCCTTCAAATGATGATGGTGCGAAAGCCGTCATCAAAGTTGTGAAGATGGAAATCGATGACGTCAACGCCAATAAAAAAACTTCACTCCTCTCCCTGTGGAATGAGCTTCCTGCGAATCGATCGCAAGAAAGGGAACGTAGAATTTTTAGGGGAAGGGAGGTTAGTAACGGCAAATTTGAGCTGTACGAAAAATTGCTGAAAGAATTCAAGGAAGTGAAGGAAAGCGAAGCTTGAAGCAGAGAAGAATGAAAAGTTGATTTGTGTGATTGATTGCATTCTTCCGCCAATGAAAACACCGTTTGGAGTACACACGCCCTCCTTTCCTTGAGAAGGTCTACTTGGAAAGTGTTGAAGGTAATACTCCGATCTCCCTTTCTTTCACGAGTTCTTTGAAATCTTTATCGAATATTCAGAATAAATTATTATTCATACGAAAGGAAACACTGTTTTATTTGTTCAAACCGGCTTTCGGAGCTGGTTAAAAGTGTGTATGATGTGGCTTTGCAGCTGAAACATTTCCCATTCAAAAGTAAATCTTTGCAGTTATCGCTATTACAAAGTAAATAGTTACGTTTCTTCTATTGGGTCTAATTGTTTCGTCAAATACTTTTTCACACGTTTGCCCAAAATACGACAAAGATTGTGAATATAGTATTTTAGGCTTCTCATTCTTTTTTGTTATTTTAAGTTGAGATCTCAAAGATGGCTTTGCTTTTATTTTATATTAACTTTCATCAAAACTTTTAGGGCAGTAATGTTGTTCTGTACACCACTCATTACATTCACAAGTACGAACGATATTTACCAAATGATTCAATAAAATTTGAAATGTTATATCAACAGCTGCCGATAGATTTTTAAATTTCTCAAATATCTCAACCCCAAAATGTTTATGCAAAATCATCCAAAAAATAAGAGAATGTGCTTTTGCAAAGATATCAACTAGAAACAAGTTAGATGACTTTGGTTCCCTAAAGTTTGATGTCTATCCTATCTACCCGTATTTTTTTGAAATAATGACCTTTCGAAAATTGAATTTATATATGAAAGCCTAAATTTGCGATTTTGGTTGATTTTGATTTTTGAAAAATGTTGAAACTACCCATATTGATATTGCAATTTGGCAATTCAATGTTTCAATATTCAACTTTTTGTACAGCAAGAAATCCTTATTGCTTGCCAAACAATGGTTCTTACTTTTGATCGGGTGTGACATATTTAATCAATCGCTCTAGACTACTTTAAATTAAAAAAATTTCCCGTCAATTCATCGCCTAATAGAAAAGAGTCCATAGAAATACATAAAAGATACAAAAAAAAGTTATTCAAAAAACGGGAAAAAAGGCGGCGAATATCGCGTCGGTTACGTTGAATTTGTCAGCCTGATGCACTGATTAATTTTCACGGAATGCCATCACTATATCATCCGACAAGCAATATTTATCAATGCATAACATCACTAAAACCTATATCTATGAGAATTGCAAAAATTAGAAGCTGACCAGATCCTTCTAACATGAGCATAACAAATACAGTGTCTATCATTGTATTTTTTGTAGGATAATTTATAAATAAATCTTCAGAATCATTTTTAGTTTCACATATTGGATATTGTATTTAACGCTTGGTGGATCTCTTGAACAGTGGTTTGTTATGAACCAAAAAATAGAATTCACTTAGTTGACCTATTCAAGTTGTTTAGAATTTTAATCCATTATCATTTTGTATTAAGAATATTTTGAAACATATTTTCTGCTTTTTATAAAAAAATTTACTATATATATTTTTTATTTTACAGTCTAAAAATGGAATGGGTAAAAAATTAATTTTCTATAGTCCATTTATTTGGTGTGGATAGCTTTAAAATGACCCACCTATAAATTTTTGTGGACAATGTGGTAAACTAAAAAAAGTTAAATTACGAATATCATTTATTTTTTTTTAAATCGCTTTCATAGGCAAAGATTTTAAAAATGATCATTAGTCAGGAATCAAAGGATTTCTCCAATCAAATTTGAGCAAAATTTTCGTGGAAGATGGAATCAAAGAAGTGCTCGTAAAATAAAAAAGACGACATCTCTTTTCTAGACAAACCATATGGCGCATCGATTTAGATTGGACCAGAGAAATCAGGACTATTCTAAAAAATATAATTCTTTCAATTTATCTTAACATACATAAATATTACATTTTTATCCATTGCTTACCAAAAGAGTTCCTTACAGTTTCCTTCGGGTTCTTTGAAGGCGTGCCAGATAATTAAAAATTCCAACACTAGAAAAGCGATCGCGTCGCATAAAACCCCCAACTTTTTTCAAAAGTTTTTTTTAGTTAGAAATTAGGATTGGCCATTGTTTTCCTCTCTGATCCACACGAAACTCCTGTAATGGACTAATTTATTTTCCTATAATAAGGCGCAACTCTAAAAATTAAATCATTTTATTCATGTATTATCTCTTCCCTACCACCCAAGACATCAAGCCTGTCTTAAGCTTTTCTATTGTGTATGATAAAATGGAGTAATTTCACTTGGGACGTCATGAATAAGTTTTTGCTATGGAAAGGAAGCATTTGGATGAGGAGTTTAGAGTCCGTTGCATGTGGGGAGGTAAAATAGATGCTACGATGTTCATGACAGTATTCTCATATTGAAGGCTTTTTAGCAGTCAGGCAAAGGGTACCTTTAGTCACAATATTTCTTGATACATATGTCATAGGGAAAATAAGAGCGTATGATTGGCAGTTATCCATGTACAGGTGAAGAATGACATTTTACGGATAGTTTTCTGAATTTCTGAATGAACAATATTTCTTGATACATTTGTCATAGGGAAAATAAGAGCGTATGATGGCAGTTATCCATGTACAGGTGAAGAATGCCATTTTACGGATAGTTTTCTGAATTTAGAATTAATTTTAGGGGGATACACATATATTATGTAAGGCCATATGGAGGGGAGGGGGGGGGTTGTTCAATTGAGTTATGAAACGTTACGCGGATGTTCAAAAAAGAAGATAAATTGAAAAATGAGTTAAGTTGGAAATGTTTTTGCCACCACCAATACGATTAAATTGAATTAGAGCGACCATGTGTTCATGAAGATAGTTCGAAAGAAAAAATTTATTTTTTAACTAATTTTTGGCAAAGAATCGCTATTGAGCCTATTAAAGAGAAAACATTTCAATTAAGAATTCTAATCAATTATTATTGTCTAAACCTAACTGAGTGTAGTGTTTGTGAAATGTAGTCATTTTTACACTTGATATACGCTTCCTTAAAAGTCCGAGACTGAGGGAGAAGAGTAATCTTTAACTCTTCAATTTTCTTTATTTTTTTTTTGCTAATCTTTAACTTCATCAAAGTTAGAGCTAAAAACATTAAATCTGAAAAAGAAGTTGTTTATGAACAGAATTTTTTTTAAAAAAAGCGATATGCAATCTGTTTTATAAAGTCAACTGGAATATAAAATGGGTGTGCTATTTTTCTCTGATGTAGGCGCATCTGTAGGTGTATAAGTTATATAGCATTACAAGTTCAAGTATTTCAAATTTAAATCAAATTAGCTAATTTTTTATTGAGTTTGAAAATATTTGATTTTTTGTTGAGAGAAGATACAATATTGAATCACACATCTCTTACAAATAAGAGTTCTAAAATAAAAATTTCAGAACTTCAAATTCAACTTTTATAACTTTTTTTTTAATTAAAAATACTAACTAACAATTTATTTTTATAAAAATATTTATTACCGATCTAAAAAATAAACGTTTATTTTGATAAACACATTTTTTATTAATTGAAAAAGCTTGTTCAATCATCTACAAGATATGGAAATAAATACTTGTGTGTAAGAGCTAAGATAAAACTACCTAAAACTTCAAAAAATTCCACTTGACCTTGAAAACATTTCACTTGAACTTGTAAGGCTAAATTTAGTAATTAATAAAAATAGTTCTTTTGTGGGTATTATCAATTTTTATTGAAAAAACATAAATTTTAAGGAAACTAAAAATATCCAATCCATGGCATCTTGTGTGTAGTATGTCATTTATGCGTAACATAAATCTTGAATTCAAAATTTTTTTATTTAAAAAAACTATTAAAATTTCGTTGTAGTAAAAATTAAAAAAATATCTTTGATAGATATGCTCATTTAATTTTGTATATACTATAAAGTAAGAAAATGGAACACTTTTAAGCACCATCTAGTTTCTCCTTTATCAAAGTGGTATATAAAGGAAGGATGTAGAATAAGTATCTTCCCGCAACTTTTTTAAGGTTGAACTAAGGATAGACTGGAAATATTTTTTTAAAGGATGATATTGCACAACATTTTTGATGTTTTTGAATTGAAATTGCCAAATGGGTATGCTTTTTTTTTAAAAACATTTAAAAAATCACTCCTCAAATAAAAGCTTAATACGCAGGAGAAATCAATTTAAGTATATAATGATGATCAACTTATATATATATTACTTGGACAAATATCGGATTTATTAAAACACGAAGATCAGAAAAGTACCAGCATGCTGCCATTTTGATTAAGAATGAATTGAATGATTATATTATTATTATTAAATAAATTGTGTTACGCGTAATTTAGCTCTAGGAATCGAGAGTTCTTGTAGGGGCAAAGAGGCTTTCTTAACCTTCGTGACAACCATTTTTTTCGTCTTTTTTTTCCACTTTTTTCTGAATTAACACAATTAATACAAGATTAATCAACTGCAATAATACATAAATCGAAATCATTTGAAAACGAATCATGAATGCATTTTATGCGCTGACAGATCAAATGGCTGAGAAAGCGGGAAGATGTCTACAGAAACACTAATTTGGATGTCACGAGCTGATTTTTCAGTTAAACTTATATTGTGTGTTCGCTTTGTAGCGAACTTTCAAATGAAAATAAGTAAGTAAATATATATCACATATATTTTACTTTTAAAGTTGGCAAAATGAAAATCTACTTAGTGAAATAATCACTTCGTATATCTTTGCCTAAACATGAAAGAACAGAATAAACTTAAATTTAGGTGTTGAGTAGAGGACTGTATTCTTTACATTTCTAAATGTATTAAGTATTATTGTTGAATCAGATAAACCCTGAACATTTTCAAGAATTTGTGAAATCTCTCTTTTTTCACTTAGCAATTTCATCAATTCAACAGTGTTTCATGAATTTCCTAGGAATTTCGTGTAATCACTGAAGTAACTCTAGTTATTTCATGAAATGCATGGCCTTTCTAATCTTGACACTTTACATACATGCCAACTATCGCAATTTTTTTACGGATTATTCCGATTCTTCAAAGTGATTGCTGATTTTGGGATAAAAAATTTTGTTAAAAGCCTGATTTTATAAATTTTGTAAAAAAAAAACTTTTTTCTATTTGTATAAATAACTTTATTATCTATATTATAAAAGACATGCATCCAGCCACTAAGATTTGAACTGGCTCACTTCCTGGTGATAGGTTCAATTTTTTAGTGCCGGTCCCAAACCAGGCTAAATTGGGGAGGGTTGGCGTCTGGAAGTGCACCCGGCTGTGAAAAGCATTTCTGCCAACACCAAACAATGATGAGTGTAAACAAAAATTTTCAGAATCAGATAGAGGAGGCTCATCAAAAAATAGCGACTGCGTATAGAAACGGGAAAATAAAGGTGAGAAGTAAGAAGATATTTTATAAAAACATATCTCAGACTCACATACGCAGTGTGAAAGAACTTCCAGTGTGGTAAAAAAGATCCAACTGTACCCCGGGACGATGGTAAACAGTCTACACTCTGTGCTCTACTCCCAACAAAGATTAGATTATTTTCTCTGTATATAAACAAAGATTTGAACTGATAAATTCAAGTATTATATAAAACATAATTTAAATTAAATGGAGAAAAATAGCGTAAAATTGAGGATTTACGCGTATCTAAGGGATCAAAGTTAGGCAGAAGCAAAAGAAAACTTCTTCATAACTTCTGCTTTTTGTTCTTGAAACTCAAATCCAAAGCTTCTTTCTTCATCTTTCATTTCTCCGTTCTTTATCTCGTCTTCGATATTCTCACGCGTATATATACTTCTCCTTTGTTTTGTTCAAAAGTTTTTTTCAAAATTTCATTCGCTCTTCAACCTTTACTTCTCTTACAATGTTTGCTATTTTTCTAATTTGTCTCGGAGTGTTGTTTAAAATTAAAAAAAAAACTATTCAGTGGCCTTTGCAGTTCTCTGTCATGAAAGTCAATCCGATTTCAAATTTCTTTAGTGTACATGCTATTTAATATCAAATATCGGAGAATTCAATCAGTGTAAACTCACAATTACATCACCAAGAATAACTTTATTAATAAAGCTTAGAAAGGCAAAGTAGAATTGCGGAAGGACGAAACAGAATTACAAAAAGACAAAATAAAATGGCCATTAAGAATACGATGGAACTAAAAATTATGTATACCGTGAATCCGCATATTGGCCTAATTGCTTGTTATCTAATGGTGCATTTCTTTATAAGATTTTTAGGCCATTGAAATAAGAGATGAAATTATTTGATATATTAAAACCTCATTATCTCGAATTTGAAGGGACCAAACAAAAACTTCGAGATATCCAGGTGTTCGAGATATCCAAAATATCAAGAAAAACTATTATCAAGTCCATTTTTTGAAAAATAAGTATCGACCGGTATGTTTTTTCTCTGCTTGTTAGATCTAAAGTAACTCTGCTAAAATAAACAGATCCTGATATGTTTTTAAAGTGCATTTTATTTTAAATCAAGGTCAGTAAGTCGGACTCAAAGATACAGAAAGTTCAAAAAATGGTAGATGATTTGATGAAGGCATAAAAAACTATGAAAATCCATGATCATTACACATCGTATGCCTAGTTTTACATCGCTTCTCTAAGCAGCTTTGATGATGTTGATATATTACTTTCATTAAGATTTTCATTACAAACTTAAAAATATGGCAACAATTGTTGCATAAATAAAATTTTAAACACTGAAATTTATTGGGGAGAATGGAGAGAGGAGCAAGATGCGTTTTGCCCCCTAGGAAAACATTAAGTGGAGGGGAGAGGGAAAGGGTCCCTGATGTATTGTTGCAATATTACTAGAGAACATTTATTTTTTATTATTTGGTGTTTTGGTTGTAAATGATTATTTACGTATGTAAAAAGTTCGAGATAAACATAGTAAATTTGATGTTTGTAACAATTAAATACTTCGAGATATCCCGGTCATTCAAGATATCAGAGTTCGGGATAGCCAAACTTATTTACATGTAATGTATAGGGAAAAAAGTTCGTACCATAAAAGAACTTCGAGATAACCGATACTTCGAGATATCACATGTTCGAGATATCGAAGTTTCACTGTATAAAGTTTGATATTTTTTGATTTTTTAAAGAATATTTTTCGATTCTTTGATTACAGAATTTTATTTTGATTATTTGACAAATATAATATTTAAAATCGTGCAAATTGCAAAGTATAGTCAATAACTTTTGTAACATCGTATGAGGTAGCAAAATATGAACAGAAAGTTTGATATTTTTTGATTTTTTAAAGAATATTTTTCGATTCTTTGATTACAGAATTTTATTTTGATTATTTGACAAATATAATATTTAAAATCGTGCAAATTGCAAAGTATAGTCAATAACTTTTGTAACATCGTATGAGGTAGCAAAATATGAACAGAAAGTTTGATATTTTTTGATTTTTTAAAGAATATTTTTCGATTCTTTGATTACAGAATTTTATTTTGATTATTTGATAAAATATAATATATATATAAAAAAAAGTATCATCTTACGAAACGAAGAGAAGAAAAGTGGCGGAGAGAAGTATTAGAAGGAGAATGACAGCAAGAATGATTGAAGCAATTGCCATCCTCTTCCATAACAGCATTCTTCGTTTACCTGTGGGTTAGAAGAATGGGGAAGCTGTAATTAACGTTTATTAGCAAAGAAAGTTCGTCGTTGGAATGGAAGCCAAGAACTACGAGTGGGAAAGAGAGTCATCTAGAGTGCCCCCCCCCCCTTTCTGCACAACCCTGAATCCCTTTTTCGTAGATTGTGGAACAGAGTGCAAGTACAATATAAGAAGCTTACAAATTCAATATCATCATTAATTTAGTAGTTGCGGATCTCATCTAGTCACAAGAAGGGTTGTACAGTCGCACGTTTTGAGAAGTTGAAGTCGTAATAATTGCTGCATTTCCGACTCCCATTTTAAAAATAGTTGTATTCATAATTTAAAAGTTTTTGCAACTCATAGAAAAAGGCAGAAAAATTCGTTAGAATTAAGGAATAAACTTTTACAAATACCTTGGAAAGGAACAATGCTTAGTTTATGCGTATAAAGCTTTAAATAAAAGTGAAACACCGCTAAGCTAAGCTAAATTTAGTTTTTGAAAGCTATAATTTTGGCTTAGACAAAAAGGATACAAGACAATATTTGGAAAATCTTTTTGAAGGCAATGTATGAAAGATACTAAACTACAAATGCAAATCAATATAACACCATTTTAATATATAGCGTTGAAGAACAGATGGAGACTTATTTCAATCTATAAAATTATTTTCCGACTCTACAAAACTCACTGGTCCAGAAGGAATCAGGAGATGCAAGGTATGAGACTCATTTCAATCTCCCATTACCGATTTATATGCCACAGAAAGAAGAAACTTTTATACACAAAAAGAAAAATAAACTTTCTAGTTTGTGACGCAAGAAATCTTGTTTTTTTATATTTTATACTTTTATTTTTTTTAAAAAAAAATGTCACCATGTAAAAACTATTGCTTCATTGTGTTCATCCACATTTCTTACTCCATAAAAATAACTTTCTTCTTTGTAAGAAAAATGTCTTTATTGTGCAAAAATGAGCTTTCCTAACACTTTTCTTTATAATTGCGCTTGTTTAGATTTTGAAAAGAAAAAGAATTTATTGAGAAAGTAGACTTATTTCAAATTATAAAAATTTTTTTTTTATTATAATACATCAAACAGTGGCGCTATAGTGATACATTATATATTTAATAATACTGGAAGGAAGAAAATTTGTATCTTTTTTAGAATTTTTTTAAATAAAAAAATTTTTTAAATTTTTTTTGGGGGTGAAAAATCTCTGTTGTGAAGTTTGAAAAAAAAAAATTAAAATTAAAAATAAAATTTATTTTAAAAATTTAAAAAAAAAAAAAAAAAAAATTTAAAAAAAAAAAAAAAAAAAAAAAGTATCCCATTAGGATTACTTTTAATAAGTTAATAATTTTTAAAATGTATATGCACTGGTATTGTTTCTTCTCTCAATCAAATACTAGCAAATTTTACAAATTATTTTTAATGAAAAAAAGAATATAAAAAAAATTTTTTTTTTGCAACTTTCAAACCTTTTAGCTATTTAGATGAATTTAATTTGAAAATAGTATTTCATTAAATTTTTAGCATTTTTCAATTTGAGTAAATGACTTAATGTTTTCATTAATTTTTAATTCTATACAGTTCTTAAAGAATTTTTTCAGTTTTTTGAAAGCAATTTCCATTAAAGTGTTGAACTAAATGTTTTTCATATGAAATGTATCTAGTGAATACAACTCCATGGGTATGCTTCTATTTTTTAATAAAAAAAGTATATCTTTTATATTGTGAATTTTTTTTTTAGTAATTTTATCGCAAGATATCATCAAAAAGTATCAATTCTCTGCTGGAATCTAATTGAACTACTTTACTGAGTATTTAAAAGTGTTCGTTCATAACTAAATTCTTTTTCCCAGTCGGATGAAATGTATCTAAGGAATACAACTATTTTAGAATACTTTTATTCTAATAAAAGAGAAAATAAATGTTTCTTCTACTTTTTCTTTTTGACTTTAAACGAGTCTAATCCTTCAACAAAAAAGCAGTTTTGTTCAAAAATGTCATGTTTTAAACAACATAGAGGCATTGCATTTTAATAACTTTTTCAAATACCCTTCTAAGCTTGTTCTATGCCTCCTTAAAATTAATGTCAAACACAAATTTTGATTTTTTGTCGATAACTTTGTGTGAATTATTAGTTTTTCACAAGCGAGCATAAAATGCCTCCATAGTTCTACTCACTATTTATTGGTTATGTATTGTATATATTCTACATAGTAAATATTTTTAACTCTGGTTATATATTAAAATAACATTTACTGAGTCGAAAAAGTGTGAAAGCTTTTTTTTTTAAATATTTTTTATAAAAAAATAATTGCATTAACTTTTGTTTTTTTACCTAGAAAATAACACGTTTTCACCTGAACGTAATAAACTCTATAACTAAAATAATAGGCTCTATAAACAAGACAATTTTGAGACTTTAACAAAATGGCAGTTAAAGGCGGTTGGACTATTTTAATATTTTAAGAATTGACATTTGAACCGTGATCTGATAAAAAAAAGTCTTTGACATCCCTACATATAACTCTGCTTTTGCCGTTATACATCATATTTTCCAATTTCAGAACATTTTATTTTTAATATGGGATATTTGCAAAAATTGAATCACCACAAATTTGAAATATTCTTATACGCACAGCTCTAAAAATATTGTGGACCCCCCTGGCATAGTCCACATGGACCACGTTGAAAAATACTTCTGTATGAAATAGAGTGACGTATTAAGCATTTTCTGACTGGGAAATGAATCAGACAACAGATCATTTTTAGAAAAGCAAATTTTACTTGGTCAATTCAAAAAATATTACTTTTGAGAATTTTACACACTCGAGGGGTAAAGAACTCATCTTAGAAGGGGGACACGGCCCTCAGAGCCCTTAATAAATACCTTCTGTATATTATACAGTGAAAGCTCTCTGCCTATTTTTTAAAGAGTAGCATTTTTAAGATACATCGTATTTCCATTTAATTAAAACATAAAAGATGATTTTTTACTTAAAATAAAATAAAAAATTTTTTACTGTTGATTTTAAAAATATATGAAACTCACTAAAGTTCACGGTAAGAATGTTTTTCCGCGAAAAATGATATGCAGGTGAGCTGGTATATCAAATGCATCTTGAGAAATAAGAAATCTTGTATAAACCGATCTATTTACTTTTCCTCCAAATATAGTTTTTTTCATTGCATTGCTAATTTTGTGTATAACCGAATTGATCTATTCAGATTACCGGATGATATCAGAGATCATACTTTTATCCCTAAAAGAGTCTGAAAATTGTTATTTTGAAAGAAAATCAATTGTGAAGCGACTTTTAATTAATTGATTTTTTATTTTAAAAATAACTCTATCGCTATTTATTCAATAGATTATTTGTTTAATAACAAATAATTTTTTTTTAATTTAGCTTTGAAAAGTAGTTGTTCCATAGGAGCAAAAACGTATGCATCCTATTATAACATTCAAAATGCTAGCAAGTTAGATACTCAAAGTATAAAAGAAAATTAAACCCATGTTCAAGGTATTTTGTAAAACGAAACGTTATTTAACTTAGGCAAAAATTGTTTGCCTTCCATTTATAAAATTTTTGGCTTCATCATCCTCCTTGCTACGAGAAAACTATTTACTTTTATCGATGAATATTTCCTTCGTGCTACAATCAACTTTTTCACATGTGAAGGATCCAATAGTGTTCTTGCAAACTTCATCCGCTTTGCACGCAGTGAAATCTTCTCCCAAAGAACATTCATCCAAGTCGCCCACATCTGGATTAAACATTCAAAGGATTATTTGAATTGGAAAAGATTGAAAAATAAAAAACTAAAAATGGAAGCACAGAGAGATGAAAAGCTTAACTTCAAAAAATACATCCTAACGTTTGGAGGCATGCATGCAGCGTCACTAAAATTTATCACAAATGTTTGCGGTATGCTAAACGGTACTTTATTATATTTGGACGGATGGACATTTAGCCGGCAGACATTTGGCCAAACAAAAAGACAGACGTTTAGCAGAATCCACCTTTGAAATGTGACTTCTAGTAGATAAAATTATTCATCACATTATTTGTGTATATAGAAGTTTTGAATAATAAAAGAAAACAAAAATTACGCAGTAAATTTGTGTAGAGCAAAAGCTTGCAAACTTACTGGAAGTGAAGAAACCAATTTATTAGTAAAGATTACCAATTAGATTAGTGTAGGTGATCTTTGTATATTAGTTAACGATGACTTTACTAACTTTGTTAGTTACGCCTACGAATTATACATTACTTATTTTCTTCAATCTTAGATGATGTGAATTAATAACAAGCACATCATGCACTCACTCATGGAGATACAGAGAAGGCCTTATTTAAAGTATTAGATGACGTTAAAAGCAAGGTCTTGCATATTTAATGAATTTTCACGATATATTTTCCATATTCTTTTATAAAGGCATCTTAGGACAAATCATTAAAAAAAATAATTTTACAAAAAAGTATTATCAATATTTGTCCATTTAATCAATAAGTGTGCTTTACTAATTTTCAAAGACTGTCAGCGAAAATTTACATTTTAAAAATTTTAAGTGCTCAATAAATTATTTATTTTAGTGTCAACTTCTTTATTTTATCACTCATTTAATGGGACACCTTCATTCAGCACCAATTTATATCTTTAACTTATTTAGTTCAATTTGTCAAATTGTCATAATCCATAGTCAAAATCCGCAGTAGATTGGAAATGGGTGTATATATTTTATGATATTGAGTGTATTCAAAAAATTTAAAATAATTTGGAGTATTCCCTTTCCTGACTGTATCCTGTAAAAATTAGTATAAGACACACATACTACTTAAGTTGACGTTGCTAAGAAGGCCTTTGCTCTGCAACAAGTCCACGATGTACTGCATTGAAGTATAGAGATATTGCTTTTGCGTATGTGTTGCATTATTCTTCAGTAGCACCAAATACATAAAACTCTCTTCCTCCAATAACCCATATGGCAATTCTGTAATTGTTAAAGCTTGGACATCCATAACTTCGTTTTCGATGAACGTGTCCAGTACCGTTAGCTTAACAAAGAGTTGTCAGTTTCGATAAAGAGTGAATTGTCAAACGCATTGGATTTTAGAACATTCCATCATAATGATGATATAGTAATTCTATCATAATGATGATAGGATATTATTCAGCTTTAAGAAGACTTAAAGACTTTAGACAGTATTACTAAAGAATTTAGTCGTCTTCGGATGGACATATTTTTATATATTAAAATAAAAAATGTAGATAAAATGGCGCTGAGTCTTCATAAATAAAAGTTGTAAAGAAAATAAATTGAAAACGTTGAATAAATCTTTTATTTAACAAAATACTAGCAATAATATTTCGGTCACTATGACCTTCTTCAGCAAGCAAGACACTCCACGCTTTCATTTACGTCATATAATATATCTGAAGAAGGTCATAGTGACCGAAATATTATTGCTAGTATTTTGTTAAATAAAAGATTTATTCAACGTTTTTAAAATAAAAAAAGTTTATAAGATAACATTTGTTCAAAATTTGCGAAATTTAAATATAAAATTTTGAATTAAGTGTGTCGTCGGTAAAATATTTTGGTTTTCTAATTTCATTATAGTTGTATGTGAAAAAATTCACTATCCTACTAGTGGATATGCTATAATACCATTACAAATCTAATTTTAAATTTTGTTATTGTAACTCTGTTTGCAGGTACATTGGCCAGACAGACAAGTAAAAATTTTTGTTCTAGAATCAAGGAACATGTCTCAAAAGTGCTTCTTCCTAATTTAGCCGGAGTTAAATAAAGTAGTCTCTCAGGAATTGGTAAGCATCTTTTAAATTTTGACTCTTGTCCTGATAACTATGATCGATCCAAGTTCCAGATAAATAATTAAAACATTAAATGATGAATCCTTACCTAAAATATATATGAGAGTATATAATATATATATCAGATCATTTTAATTTTCTTAATTTTTCATTTAATTTTAAATTAAAAATTTTTTTTTCATTTTTAATCGTTGATAACTCAAACTCATTCTATATAATAAAAAAAAACATATATTTACTTACTTCCATCTTTAATTTCTTGAGAACATCTTTGATCTGCAGACCCTTTGAATGCTTGGTCGATGTGAAAGAAAATGCGGCTGTTGATCTTTCGCAAACGCCATCTGAGTTTTGCAGAAATCCAAAGTTGCAGAAGCAATCCTTAGAGAAATTAGGTTCGGATTCTTTCAAAAAGTTCTCCACAAACTCACAATGACTGTTTTCAGGGCAAACTCGTTTGTCGCATGTGTTCGTTTCTAAAAAAATAAGAGTAAAATGGAAATAAATCTCACAATCAAACATCCAATACTTCGATTTATACTCAATTTTATCCTGGCTTAGAATAAATGTACATTTTTGGCTTTAAATCCTGGATTTGCTACCCAAAATTGCAAATTTTTAAATACAATTTAAAATACATCTGGTGAAAATAATAAGATATGAGGTATTTTTTTAAATACTGAAAAACTAATAGATCTCTTGGAATTTACAAATTTCTGAAGCTTTTGAGAACAGAGGTGCCAATTGCCATCTTTAGCAAATAGTGGAAAATTTTATTTTCAAGAAAAATGGTTCAATTTAGCCACGTATATTTTAACAATTATTATTATTCTAATACTATATAAAGCAAAAATAAATAAGCTGTAATTATAGAAAAATGATCAATATAATTCACTATTCAAAAGTTTAACTTGGTTAACATGGGCCTTCTAGCAGAAAGTAAAGTTAAAATTAAAAAAATTACTCAAAAAGAAGGTGATAAAAATTCTGCCAACCTCACTGGAAGACAATAAAATGGAAAGCAAAAGAAATCAAGTTATTTATATTTTGAAAGATATTTATTAAAAAAGATTTAATATGTAAGTAAATTTTAACAAGTCCTGCAAATTTCTTTCAGCTTTCACAAAAAAAAATAGAGCAAAAGGAAAAAAATTTTTTTGAAATATTTCTGACTTAAACTATTCCTGGTCGTTTAAAATTTTATTGAAAATGTAGAATTAAAAATTTTGCAATTAAATCTTCGAAATCGTGTTGCAAAAAAGTCATCATCTATATATGTATAAGTAAGTAAGTAAGTCTAAATATAGCTTCTAGTTGATAAAAATCTTGATTATCATAACTATTTTGTATCTAGCACCCTATTAGAAAATTTACAAATTTTCATTAGAAGTTCGTTTTCTGGGCTTGATCAAAAAAATCAAAACTATATATTTAGATATATAGTATGTATGGCAAACGCCTACACTTTGTATGTTACATATACTTTCTATACATTTGGTTGTTTCTTTTTGTTGTCTCCCGTGGTCTTGCCAGATCACTAATATATATATATTATATAATTTTTATTTAATTGAAATTATGTTAAAACAAAAGAGCATTAAATTTATATATGTGAAAATATTCTTGAAAAAATAATTTCCTTCAAAAAAATATTTAAATTCTTAAAAAATTTCAAATAAAAAATGTTATATTTTCTTCTCCTTCTACTCCATTTGTCAGCAGTCTTATTTGAAAAAATTTCATTGGTCAAGTGAAACATATAACATTTTTTGAAATTTTTGTTCCTAATAATAAAGTTTTTTTACTCATTTTTTGAATTTCAAAAGGAAAGCATAGTTAAATACTATAATTGAAATTTGATTATCACATAATGTAACTAAGCTCTTAAATTTTGCAAAATATTTTTAAGATAAAAGTATGAGTAAGATTCAAGGAATTTCTTACGCCAGAATAGGAGGAAGAATAATTCTAAAATTTTCACTAGCCCCCATCACTAGAATATTCCTGTGTGAGTAAGCTTACTCACTTAAATTTAAAAAAAAGTATATTATATCTGACTTTTTTCCAATTTTTTATCTTATTTTTTCTTTCTGACCTAATTCTTCTTGAAACAACCATCAGCACTTGTATTCATACTCAAAGTATAGAAGTCATCATGCTAAAATGGGAAAAAAAGGAGACAAACTTTCACAAAATGGCGCCAAACTCTTGTCTTCAAAGGGGAAAACTTTTTCAAAGTCCTCTGCACAAACGCATTCATATGAGCCAGGCTTGTTGTAGCACAACGATGGAGGAAAACATGGATCTGTTTTTTCTGAGCACTCATCAACATCTAAAAAGGAAGTAGTAAAATGGGAGTCGGTTATAAAAGATTTGAGTGTATCTATCCCACTTTGTGCATTTTTGAAGAGTACACAATCATTGGATGACTTTGTAAAGTAGTAGAGGTGGAACGATATTTTCTTTGATTTTTCGTTATCAACGATGACGATGAAGAATTCAAAATTTTGCAATTAAGGAAAGAAAATTTATATATTCAAAAATATATGCTGATTTTGTACAATTTGTGTAATATGATGTATCATTGATCAACACAAATTGGAGTCTTGATTAAGACAGTCAATAATTTTTAAACTTCAAAATGGGAATGGTAAACTTCAAAGTGGTAAAGATAAAATTATTTATCACATAATTGGTGCATAGAAGTTATCAATAATAAAAGAAAACAAAATTACGCTGCACATTTGGATAGAACACAAGCTTGCAAACTTACTGGAAGTAATTCAAGGTATACATAAATTGTCAAAAAATGTCATTGGGTAAAAAATTGTCAAGGTACCAAAAAATGTTGATTTGGCTAAATGCACATTAGGCCAAATGTAGGTTTAACCAAAGCTTCGGTCATGAATCCGGTCATGGTTTTGAGTTTCTCTTTGAAAACATATGTTAAGGGGAAAATAATAAAATTAATCAATATGCATGCAAGCCTCCTCACCTAAACAAGATTCTCTTTCTTCATCGAAGTAGAATCCTTGTTCACAGTCGCACTGATATCCGCCTTGAGTGTTGACACATGTGGTATTGAAGTGAGCGCATATATCTAGGCCTTCTTTGCATTCGTCTATATCTTGAAGAAAAAAATACTCCGCGTTAAAAAGAAGTTCCGTAAAGCTTCTAATGATAACAAAGAAACAAGTATTTTGGTAAAAGGACGCATTAAAATTAGCGTTTTTATAAAGAGTTTTACCTAATTAGTGAGGTTTACGCATAACTTGTAAAGCGATCTTTTCAAAAAGTTCGCCATATCTGTTCAAAGATAACACTAGTTGAACGCTAATTATGTGTCATTTCAATTTTTTAGATGGTTGAACCCGTAACTTAGATCGAAGTGTCCGGCTCCAATTGCCCCATGGCTGAGTGGACATCGTGACAGCATCAGGCCAACCAGGTCTAAATGAACGGTAGAGAGGAGGGGGGGGGGGGGTTGAGATTTTGAAAATCAAATGACGTTCATATATCTCAATATAAAAGTATATTATATTCAACTTACTAACATGCAGTTTATAAGTTATTGATGAACATACACAACTATATAATTTTACTATATGTAATCATGTAAACATAAAGGAATCAAAGGGTGATGCTTATTTTTAATAAACTTCTTTCTTCTTCTTCTTCTTCCTATCAAGGCAGTTCCAAATAAAATAAAATTTTCTCTATACTCAATTAAATATGCTAAACAAATATTCTTTCATAGGTAATTTTAATCAAGAGATCAATTAAGAGCTAAAGCTGGGATAAATGCCCTACCTGTTCCAAAAAAATTCCTGCTTTAGTAGAAAAATAAAAATCATTTGGTTATTTTAGAAGTATGTCTAGAAGCGGGTTCCGTTTTTAACCTTTTGAAATACTTTCTTTTCACTTATATTGTTTCTTTAATTCTGCAAACTATTTACTGTTATCTTTTCGCATCAATTTCTGTTATATTGGACTTAATATGTTTTTTTGTGATAATGCATAATTGATTAGTAAATTAATCTCTCTCTCTCTCTCTATCAAAAACAAAAATATTTAAAATTTAAAGTGTGCAGATACAAGCAAAAAAAAAGTAAAAAAAGATTAGAAAATTAATTAGATCCTTGATTTTAAATTTTCCATCGAAAAAGTGCAATTGTGTGCTAAAATTTGGCAAGTGAAATGGTCTTTAATGTAGAATTAAAAAGTTCCATTATATGAAATCACATTTCAAAAAATAAATATTATTTAAATTTATAAAAAAGTAAAAAAAAGAATGTAAAAAGCACTTTTCTTCAAAAACAATAAATTTAAATTAGATTTAATTAAAGATAATAAAGAATCCTGGATTTTTTTGTATCAAAAATAAAATGAACTAATTTTTGTGTAAATGAGACATCTTTTTGATGGGTCCAATTATTTAAAGAGTAAAAAATTCTTAGGATAAACATCGTGTCCTCCTTGTGTTAAATAGTTAAAAGGTTTTACGCGATTGTATATGGATAAAATACCAAGCTATTTAAGGATTCTTCAAGGGTGTGATATCGCAAACGAACAATTAACACAATTTGTTAATCAGCTACTTGGTTAATTAATTAGTTATGCTTATTTAACTATTAAGTTGGTCAGACAGGGAGACGAAAATTTCAAGACGAATAGTCTGCTTAATTTTTCAGAAAATGGAGTTATTTTAGGTGTTTTTCTGCAAAATATCAATACGCGAGAATTTGCTCATTCTCTAAATTGTCTGAAGGCTAACTCTATTTAGTCACATGGTCATTCCTTGAAGTATCCTTTAACTTTGTGAGATATTTTAAATTGTGTAAAATTATTGAAAAGAGTGCCTATAATAATTTTATTTACATGAAGGGATAGTGAAGATATTGATTGCGATACCTGTACAAGTTGCATTTATTTTTTGGAAGCCATTTAAACATTGGCAACTTGGTTTACCATTTTCATTCGTACAGTGAGCATTTGAGCATTCATGATCATCGGTGCACTCCTCATTCGGTAAACAGGAATACTCATCTTCAAGCAAAGTAAAACCTATTCCACAGCCACATATGTGTGTGTGTTCTTCTGCATCTTCGCAAAATTGGCTACATTTTGCTTTCAAATTCAGAATGTTGGTTGGAGCGAAGCATCGGTCTATCTCTATAAATACAGCACAAAAGTTGTTTTATTCTCACTTCTAGCGTTCAACTCTCTTCTATAGGCTCTTCCCTTTTTTGCTTTATCTTGTATAATTTTTTTCTTTATTCAGATCAATGAAAGGATCTATTGATCCCAAAATTCGTCCGTAAAAGATTCTTCCCTGTATAAACTTATTCAGAGTTTTAATTGGTTATTTAAAATTTATAGCATTGGTAATAATTACCCACAGATTGAGAATCCCTGTTTTAGAGTGAATAAGGATTTTATAATCCTACTTGATTCATTGGTAGATATTATTTACAAATGATATAAAAAATTGATTACATTTTTGGCATATATAGTTGAAAATGTAGTAGCGATACAAATGTACAAATCGAAGGTGAAACTAAAAACTAGAGCTATAAAAAAGTATTTGCTTGCATTACTAATGTGTAAAAATAATTGTCATCTCTTCTCCTACCATCATAAATAACACAAAAATAAGAGTGGTAATTTGGTTTTTGTGATATTTTTTGAAGCCTTGAATATAAATCCCTTATTGGGATAAATGACTAACTGTGTTTGTGAATTCATATGTTTTTTTGTGTAATAACGTTAAATTTCACATCTCACAACATGTAAATTCTTTGATGTTAGTTATTTTCAGTAAAAATTATTACATTTTTTTGCCACGTGTTTTCTCTTTGCAACGATTTAATTCATCAACATATGACATTGTTTGGAAAAAAATTTTGATATATACATTATTTTTGTAATGAATGACAGTTTTTGAGAAGAAGAGATTGGAATTTGATGAATGAAAATTCTTGTCTTATACCTATATTTTTATTATTCTTCAAAAATTTGTGAATGCAAAAATGGTGTGATCATGACTATTATTTTTTAATTAAATTTTACATAACAATTTTGTTACCGCTCCTTATTAATCTTGCGCATAATTAAAAATATTCTTTTATAAAAGTCTTGCATAAGTGAGCCCGTACAACCTGAGAGGGGAGGGGGAGGGGGAGATAGTCAAGAGGGCAGTTGCCCCCCTTCTGTGAGATAAGCTAATGCTATAAATTTTTTAACTTTCTAATTAAATACCTAAAAAAACAAAATTTTTAACTTCTATTCAAAAACACTATTTATAAAAATATGTATTTTCAGAGTTGGTTTGGTTAACACTGGCGGATTTAAAGGGGGCGAAACCGACGTACGCATTTCTGATTATTCCAAAATTTTATAACCATTTTTATGACTGATTTTAGGTTTAACTTATAATATTATGATGCAATTTCGAACTCGTTTTTTTGATT
Organism: Nectonema munidae; assembly: GCA_030549495.1. Taxonomy (NCBI): domain Eukaryota; kingdom Metazoa; phylum Nematomorpha; class Nectonematoida; family Nectonematidae; genus Nectonema; species Nectonema munidae. Next base: position 189,646 of record JAUIRK010000561.1, read on the forward strand.
CAATCTTTGCTCTAAAGTGAGAAGCCCTAAAAGTTTTTATGCTTCAATCGTAGTTAAGTGTGACACTTTTTACTTTTATATTATCCAATTTTTTTTGTAAATTTATTATTTAAACACATCAAGTTTTACGACATTAATTCACTTCGCAGTTCAATGAATGAGGATCGTTTTAATGCTCTCATTCTTCCTTTTAAATCCGCCCCCCTAATGCCAATTTCTAGATCCGCCACTGGTTAAGTTAATGCCTTTTACTAATAGTAAAAAATCTTTTAAATTTTGGTTTCCCTCTCTCCTTCAAAAATTTCTCATTACGCCCTTGATTGAACTTAATTTATAGATCAAATTTTCAACAAGAGTTTATTGAAGTGAATAATAGCTAAGGCAAGGTCATCGTATATTAAAATAAAGAAGGCGTATAAGAAACGCTAAATTCTTGTTATCAATATTTCGACCTTACGGTCTTTATTAAGAATCTGATATAGAGAATGAGAATAAGTCGTGAAAATTTTGTCCTCTTAATTCATTATTGACTAAAAAAATGTAAATATTAAAAAAATTGAAATCTTGATCATTTCTGATTATTCCAAAATTTTATAACCATTTTTATGACTGATTTTAGGTTTAATTTATGCTAAATGATGCAATAATTCCATTTTAATGAGTCCATTTTGCAATAATTCCATATGGATTTTTTTCCTTTGGAAAATATCTCATTAACTAATAATAAAATTAATCTAATTATATCATGTATCACAAATTGCTTTAACTTTTCTCTGTTTTTCTTATTTTTAAATAGATGTAGATTTTGTAAAAAAAATTCAAAAAAATTCCCTATTTTTTATAAAAAAAAGTTTCTATTTATAAAAAGTAAATTTAGTATTAATTTACTTATAAGTAGATCCAAATAAAAAAATTTTTTTTCCAATTTTTAAATTTTCTTATGTAAATTCGTTTAAATTTGATTTTAATATTTTAAATGTTTACCCTTAAACGAAAATTTTATACGAGAATTTTTTAAAAACAGTTACCATGTCTATCTTAAAGGGCATTCTTTTATCTCGTATTTCACGATGTAACCTATTTGCAAAATTTACTTTTTTATAACCCCTTGAACAATATGCAAGATTTTTCTATTTTTTCAAGATATTTTAGCGTGTAAAATAAATAATTACATATTTTTTTCATTTTTTTTTGCATATTCATAAAATTTACACTTACCACGTTAAAAAATATTTTTGCGAAATTTTAGAAAAATTAAATCTCCATCATTTTTTCATGTTCTATATATATATATATCAATTTGTAGGGGATTTTTAACTGAAGAAGAATATAAAACAAAAATATAATTTTTATGTTTTTATTTGAAAAATTTTGAGGTCAAATTTTAAAATCCCAAATATTGACTTGGGAGAAAAATGAAAAACAATTTTTTTCCCCAAAATATAACTTCCACCATTGGAATCAGAGTATTCAAATCTACGAAAAAATATTTTTATATTTTTGAAAAAATTCCAATCTGATCGTTTTTCAATCCGCATTTTAACACCTCGTATCAGCGAGGCTCAAAACTGCTTTAATGATGAAAAATTTCTACTTTTTATACATTTTTAGATTACTCTGAACATTCTGAATAACAATATTTACTTTTTTTACCATAATTTTTTTGCTTCAAAAAATTCCATATATATGTGTCATGTGTGTATTGTATATGTACTTAAATTAACCAATGAAAAAAAAATTGCATCAATAACATTTTACATTCTCAATGTATCCAATTCAAGTTATGGCTAATGGCTTCATTTATTCTTCTTAGAGAGATAATAAATTTCTTGGTTACTATTTTAAATCTATTCTTTTAATTTATTAATAAAATTCGATTCTTTATTAAAGTTATTTTTTATATTTGTTAATATTGTAATTTTGATTTCTATAAATTGAAACATACTATTGTTGATTTTTAAAAATGTAAAGTGTTATCAATAATAGGGATGTACCAGATTTTGAAAAAAGTCAAATCAGATATCCGATCAGATTTACCGGATATCCGGATGGATATTAGATTGGTTGGAGATATCAAAGCACTTTCAGTCGTAAGGCTATATACTCGCATTATGCTTAAGATGGTTAATCACAATGTTTGTGAATTTGTTCCTTCAACTCTTAAGCTGAGAGGTACACACTAACAACCATTAAGGCTCATATTAGATTGGACAATAGAGATAATTATTTTATTTAATGATTTAATTATTAAAGAAAAAGTATACTCTATTTGCATCTATTTAAATTTCACAATAAATTATAAAATATTTACTTAAAACAAAGCAAACACTAATCCCCCTACTTCTTTAAGAAAATTTTATTTTTTCATGAGAGCAATAGTTTTCAACGTTCAGTTTATTACGATGTTCGGTTTAAATGAAACTTGCTGAATTAAAACGACGTTCAGAAGTGACAGAACTCGGTGGTGCACTTAAATATTTAAGAACTAAATTTTTAATTCTAAGAAATTTGTTTTTATATTTTCCACCATGTAGAAGACTTTTCTTTCTTGGCAGCAATACTTCAGTCAAATAAATTTCCAACCTTAGTTTTTTTCATTCAAAAATTTTTTAGATGTAGCTACATCTTTTTCTGCTGTAAAAATCTTCAAAAATTCTTATATTTGCATCTATTATCATATTAATTTTGTAATTAAAGTCCATATTTTCACCAAAGCAAAGAATTTTTTTTACTAAAATTTTTTTATTCTGTTCTGATTCTTTAAAATTTAATCCTTATTTCATTTTGTAAATTCTTTTAAATTTTAAATAGTTTTGTTGTGCGCAAAGTAAGGATATTAAATTAAAGAAATTATATAACTTACCAAAGTAAAAATTTAAGTAGAATAAATTTTGTTTATTTTCTAAAAAGCTAAATTAAATTAAATTTAGGAAAAATGGCCGCCATTAATTGATTTACAGCTCGTTTCGGTCCGGTTAAAAAGTGGCGCAAGATTAATTTAGACATGTATTTTTTGAAATAATAAAGTTCAAGCTAAAGTAAAAATTTTTATTAAGTTTAAGTTCTTTTTTATTCTTTAAAATTTCTTGATTTAATTGAAAATAATGTGTTAAATAAAGCGCAGATTTTAATGCCCGCTTGGTAAAAAAGTGCCGCAATGTTTTAATAAAATGTATCATTTTTTTCTTACTCTTACTTAAATAGATTGCCCGATGACGTGTAGTTGCCTGTAAACCAGCATATGTGACTTATGTATGTAAGGCGCATCAAACAACTTACAAACTATATGATTATTTCATTTTTTTCTTTTATACTTTTTAGACGCGTAATATAACTATTTTTAATTTCCTAAAAAAAATTTTAATGTTTTTTGAACTCGAGCAGATTTTAACGTTATTAAAGGTTTGTTTATGCTTCCATTTCAACTAAACTTTTTAATTTTACATCTTTTTTTGAAAAAATTAAAGTTTTTATTGAAGGAGAATATATTTTCTTAAGATGCAGAAAAAATTATTAAATCGATGTATTCCACATATATCGATGAAGTTTCTCTAACAATTTTGAAATATTTTAACTATACCTCTAAAATTGAGCTCAGACAGTAGCTTTTTTAAAATGTGCTGAGAACGGGGATTTCGTAAAACATATTTGTCGATAAATAGTCCTATACGATCATCATCAATAAAACCTTTTTTGGAAAGTAATTTGGAGCGGTGATTTCATAGAATATATTTTTTAGACATTTCATTTTTTTTCCTTACATTTCATGCCATTATCAATTAATCCCTTTTAGAAATAACCAATGATACACACCCCTTTCTATTATTCGATACCAATGATCTTTACGGGTATCAATTATCCTTGCGGGTTTTGAGGGGACCTAGATGATCTTTTAGGGTAACAATTATTTAGGATACCTAGAATCCGTTCTGCCTCAAGCGAAGAGAGAGATGAATGGGGTAACTTTCGTTGAGCTATATTTGATTAGAGGCAGTAATGTAGTCATTAATTTGAACAGGAGTCCATACATTTTTCAGCAAGGCAAATATTTTGTATAGCACATAACTATATAAGAACGTATTCTCTACAATTTAAAGTTTAAAAGGTTTATCCCGATTGAGTACTGTAAGTGAAAGAGTTAAATAAATGCAATAGAATACACAAATTAGGAAAAAGGCCCTTATTATATTTGTAAATATAATTTTAAACAATCAAGTCTTTTATTCCATAAATCAAATAACATAGCATCTTTATTCTTAGATATTCGTTTTATTCAATGTTTTAGTTTTTTATTTATCAAGATTGATTTGAATAGTTGGGAATGTTTTCACAACTTAGTACGTGTGTTTCCATTTTTACGTAATTTCTAGCGCATAACTTAACGAATGGAATAGCTGATTTATTTAAATTTAACGTTTGTAGCAAATTTTAAACCTTCAATTTCTATTTAAAAGGACTGCATTTATATTCACTGCTACATACCCGATAATTCATAGAGCCATGTCCTAAATATATTTTTAAACAATTTACTTTACTAACTGAATATATATGTGTATGTAGAATATGAAGATTATATAAGATGATTCCTTGTTTTTCTGTGTTACTAATCAAGCTTGGCAACAATTCTTTGCTAAAAATTTTAAACAACAATGTAATCAATCCACCTAACTAATTCATTTGATATGAACCAATCTTGTTGGCAATTAGTGAGGTGAGAGCCTGAGAAATATCTTTTAGCTCGTAATCAATATTGCATCGGATGGTTGTTGAATAATCTGCTGTGGGATAAATGAGGTCTGACTGTATTACCAATGAGTCCTCTAATATAACCCTTTCCACATGGTCTTTAGAAGAAAAAATCATGTTTAACCTTTGAACACCAAATATAAAATTGGCTCAACCAAAAATTCAGTTCCCTAAAGATTTACAAAAGAGATCATTTTTAGTCATGGTATAAAACCTTCACTTGTTTAGAGTATAGCGTATCTTATAGACTATACAGGTAGACTGTGACCATCCGTTTCAATAACTGGTAAATGGCAATAAGGAGGGATAAAGACTTAATTACATCTGATGAGTAGTGTTCACTCTTATATGAATTATTTTGTCCCCTTGTTGACGTTAAAGAGTTGTTCACAAACTTTCTAAAAATTTTCGGCGTAGCGGTCTAACTATAATTTTTTAATACCTCGGGGTCTCATTTAAAAAAAATAAATCAAAATATAAACTACTGTACTAATAAATCTACACCATTGTTTATTCAAAAATTGTCCCAACAATTCAAATCTCAATGGGATGGATGGCATCTGCTTTGTTTAAACCAGTTTGTCTAAATTTGGCCAATGCAACTTTTATATCATTACTCACTTCCAATCTGTTTCAGGATTTGGTTTCAATGGCAAGTAGCATGGAAAACGCTTGTTGTTTGCCTCCACCTTTTGTCATCTGGGTGTCCACAGATCGATGATGGCCGCATCATTTATCGTTTGCCAAGCTGTCCCTCCACCTCACGAGCAATTGGCTGACTGAGACTGGGTCGGTCTAGAGGTTAATAGGAGTGAGGGATGTGCGTAAGTGTGCACATGAGAACAGATGTTGAGTGTTGTGTGTCTTAGTGTTACATAGGGGGCATATTGGGCTCTGGTTGTTGTGTCAGGGCTAATTTTGTTCGTGTAGTAGTGGCGATTTGTTGGCTATGACTTGTGCTAGTGCTTGTTTAATTCTGTTTCTTGTGAGCTAATTTGTGAGGGAGATTTGTTGATGATGTTGTTTTTTTGTAGTGTCTTTAAATAGTTTGTGACTGCTTGAGAGTGGATGATTTGGTTTATGTGTGTTTGGTCTTGATTAGGAAACTTTTTTTTCGCATGTGTGATACAGTATTGAGTGAGGGTAGGTAAAAGCTGTCTGTGAGTTTTTGTTGCATAGTATATATAAGTCGTTTAAAGTGTGTGAAGAGTTGGCGGCTTTGGCCCTAATGTTAGATGTATGAATGTTTATATGTGTTTTTAGTGGTAAGACTAGCGATTCTATATGTAGATGTTGTGTATTTGTGTGTCCAGTGGCTGTTCTTAAAGCTGTATTTGAATTGTTTGCAGTTTGATTGGGAAAGTGTAGGTCCCCATATGGTTGAACCATACTCAATGATTGGTCTTGTTATTGTTTTTTTTATCTTTACCCCACTTTGTGCAAGATAGAGCTTTGATAACATTTGGAGTTTTGGATGCTTTATGCCTAGTGATTTTTGTGTGTGTGTTGTATGATAGTTTAGGATCAAATGTTATGCCTTGTATTTTAGTGTGTGTCATTGTTCTTATAGTGTGGTTGTTTATTTTGATATTGATGGGTGTGTTGTATTCTTTGTTAAACTGCGTGAAGAGTGTGGTTTGTGATTTGGAAGTATTCAGAATTAATTTATTGTTGTTTACCCATTTATAAATCTTAGTTATGTATTTTTGTAAGTCTTCTGTAGCTGTGTTTGCATTTGGATGTGTCGAGGTTATTGTGATGTCATCTGCATAGGTTAACAAGTGAATGTGGGGTTTAGTTGGTCTAGGAATGTCTGAAGTGTAAATGTTGAAGAGAATGGGTGACAGTGTACTTCCTTGTGGTACGTACGCCTGAGTGAATATGTTTTTTCTTTGAGGTTTGATTGTTGAACTGTGTGTAAGCTGATATAATTGAAATGTACTTAATGAGAGTTGCGTTAATATTTGTTTTGTGTATAAGCTTGTTGATATAGATGTGTGTCTAATGTGTCAAAAGCTGCTGTGAGGTCGAGTGATGCGATAATTGTACGGTGGAAAGGTCTCTTCTGATTAGATCCATTTGCTATGATGTTGTAGATGTTGAGTGGTGTTTTTTGAATCCGTGTTGGTATGGTATGGGCAGTCTGGGATGTGTTGTTTTATATGGTTGAGTATTATTTTTTCGAGTGTTTTTGCAATGGCAGAGAGTAATGATATAGGGCGATATGATTCGCCAATGTTTTTGTCTTTGTTGGGTTTGTTGATTGGAATAGTGTGTGCTACTTTCCATGTGTGTGTGGTATGGTATTTCTATTGATGGCCAAGTTAAATATGTGTGTTAGAAGTGATATGGCTTGTGGTCCGATCTGTTTCAAGTGTAAGTTTGAGAAATTGTCTGGGCCAAGTGCTTTGCTATTGCTACTATCTTGTACGGCTTTTATGTGTCAGCAGTAGTGATTGTTATGTGTGTCGTTTGTAGTTTATTGAGATTTTTGTCAATTAATCCATGGGATATGTTTGTTTGTTTGCGTGTAATGGATGTAAATTGTTTATTAAATGTTTGTAGCTTTGGTTTTGTTTGTAGCTTTGGTTTTCTTGCCGAATGTGATGTTCCTATTATTGTCTATTTTTGATTGTTTGTTTTGAAGATGTTTTATTGTGAACCAATATGTGTACGAGTTGGTTTTGTGAGACCAATTTTTATTGATATGTGTGTTCCAGATATGTTGTTTGTGTTTAGATATTAGTTGTGAAATTTGTTTATTGAGAGATGATATTTGTGGATTTTGGAAGTATGTTTTCGCAAAAAATCTCGTTTTTCAATTTCTGTGGGAAGAGGGTTATGTTTAATGTGTGAATTAATGTTGCCTTTTGCATATATAGATTATCGGCTTGTTTTATGTATTCAGTTAGAAGTTTATTCAGTTGATATACGTTGTAGTAATTGTTTTTAAAATTAAGTGTTTGTAATTTGGATTCTATATGTGCTTGATAAGATGCCCAATTAGCCTTGTTATAATTGGTGAATGTTTTGAGTATTGGTTTAAATTTGGGTTGTTTGATGTTAATGGTAGTGGCAATTGGAAGCTGGTCTGAGGAATGTGTGGTTAGTGTTTTAATTAAGTCAGAGAAGATAATATGTTTGATTCTACAGAATAAAGATGCTTTGCCAATTTTTATTTATTTTTAAATTGTAATGGATTTTTTTATTGAAATTTTTATGATACTCTCTTCATTTAGAGATTTCTGTCTTTCTCCAGGCATAGACTGTCAAAATAACTGACTTATAAAATTTGTAAGAATGTCATTACTAAAGTTTGTGAGTTTGGGCAAATGACATACTTGCCACTTTTTAGGACCAAAATCTTCATTTCTGAACTTGTTTAAATTTCCAATAAATTTAAATAACAGAATTATTAAAAAAATACTCAAACGTGCTTTGATTCGCTGATACCTAGAAAAGCTTTTTATCTCAATAATAAATAAATCGAAATGTAGTTGAATTAATAATAATGAATACTAAGTTCAATCCCATTTTGACTTGATTATTATCATTATCGCAGTATCCGTAATCTACTTATATTTTGAAAGCGAATAATTTCTATTCTCTCACCCTTGAAGTCGTTTGCCGCCCCTAAGCTGACTACACCTCGGCATGTTACACGCGTAAATTAAATAAATATACCATTTGGTTTTTCTAATGTTCTATGCTTAACCCGTTAACGCCCAATGTCGACTTTACAAAAATAAAATCGCCTGCTTTTATCAAAGCTCTTTAATACAAATCTTCTGCTTAACATTAGATATCGTCTGATTATTCTGGTTGTTAACGGGTTAATAAATTTCCACTTTTTTAACTTCATACTCGTAATTCTTCTTTTTTTAATTCACTTCTTTTGGATGTAATACCTACAACTAGAAAAATGTCTGTGTCTAAAATTATTTCCCTTGATAAGCACAACACCTATACCGGCACTAAAAAAGAGGCAATCTATATGCTTACAAAAATATACTTCATTCTTCATAAGTTAATACTTAAAAAAGCTCATGAGTGTTGGGGCATTTTAAGGCCCTCTCACTTTGAAAAATTTTTGGTGGTAGTTGAATTTTATGTCAAAAACTGTCAATCAAAATTAAAAGTACATTTTGATATGAACCAAGCTTGTTGACAATTAGTGAGATGAGAGGCTGAGAAAAATCTTTTAGCTCCTAATCAATATTGCATCGGATTGTGGGGTTGTTGAATAATCTGCTGTGGGATAAATGAGGTCTGACTGTATTACCAATGAGTTCTCTAATACAACCCTTTCCATATGGTCTTTAGAAGGCAAAGATATGTTTAACCTTTGAACACCAAATATAAAATTGGTTCAACTAAAAATTCAGCTCCCTAAAGATTTACAAAAGAGATCATTTTTAGTCATGGTATAAAATCTTCTCTTGGTTAGAGTATAGCATATCTTATAGACTATAGAGGTGGACTGTAACCATTAGTTTCAATAACTGGTGAATGGCAATAAGGAGGGATAAAGGCTTACATACATCCAATGAGTTCTCTTGTTGAGCTTGAAAAATGGTTCACAAACTTTGTGAAAATTTTCGGCGTGGCGGTCTCTTTATAATTTTTTAATTCATTTAAAAAAAATAAATCAACATAAAAACTACTGTACTAAAAAATTGACACAATCGTATATTCAAAAATAGTCTGAATAATCCAATCAATGTCAATGGCATCGATGCATATCTACCTTGTCTAAACCAATTTTTCTAAGCCTGGCTTTGTTTTGGCCAATGCAACTCTCATATCATTACTAACTTCCTATCTGTTTCCGGATTTGGTTTCAATGACAAGAAGCATGAAAAACGCTTGCTCACAATCATATGTAGTGTCAAATCGAATCAGAACTTTCAGAGCTATCTTGGACTGTTACATTTCAATTGAAAATCGCTGAGACATTTCACAAAAAAATATGTTTTGTACCTCCTCAATCATCAAATCAATAAACGGTACTTGAATAAGTCATTTGAGGCCAGGTTACTAATCGAGATTATAAACGGGTTTTTGATAAATTGTAGTATTTTTCAAATTTTTCTGGGTTAGAAAAATGAGGAGAAATTTGGCTAAGATATGTTACACGGTGTTTTATGACCTCCAGGACATCTTTAATGAAAATCTTGTTTTTATCAACAAATATGTTCGAAAATTGGGCAAAATTTTTCTTGTCTAAGAATACTATAATTCCAGCTTGATTTCAAAAGCTGTCATTTTTTTCATTACAAGGATTCATAGATTCAAATATGTTCACTAAAAATGGTAGGAATTTACAAAAACATTTTACATTCATATCTTGCTTTCCGCGCCATGTTTGAGTGCAGAAAGAGTTTTTCAAATTCGGAATATTAAGGCTTAGCGATGAATAGCAGCGCAGCGGGTATCTAATTAGATCTAAAGATTTTTGCATCAGAATCTAAAAACTTAAAGAACAAGAAATTACTAGAGCACAGTCAATACACACTCCAAGGCATGTTCTAGCTTAATAACATGTGTTGTAAAAAATTATCATTCTCAAATATTTCTCTGACAGTGGTTCTACTGGTAAGAGTTTGGCGAAACAAAAAATTGTCTACCAGGTGCTTGGCATATACATATTGTACGCGCGATCCATCGTTTCATCAAGCTGAATTGGAAAAAAGTTGAAAATCGAATTCCGAATCAATAAAAACAACCTCTGATATTATGTCACATCAGACATCTCTCCTATTAGCCCTCTAATGGTATCGTTTGACATAACTTTACAAGTTCAGAACTTCCAAGCACATTTAATACGATTTCTTTGCAGCAAGATAATATCAACTGTTCTCCTATGTTGTGGGACTTTTTGACAACAGTTATTTTTTTGAAACTTTATAGAATCCTTGATATGAATCAGGCTTGTTGACCATTAGTGAGATGAGAGGCTGAGAAAAATCTTTTACCTCCTAATCAATATTGCATCGGATATAAAATTATTTGGGGGAGGGTGCGATTTTTTTTACAATTTTCAAAATTACTGGTCTGGAAAAATATAACAGGAGACCAAATATTCAAGCAATCCTTTAAAATAGAGTGTATTCAGCGCATACGTGAATTAGTAAGACTACCTTATATTTTTTTACAAAATTGATGAAATTTATAAACTATACTTCCAGCGAAAATATCTTAATTAAATGTACATAACGCATATACACTAGTTAAAAAATATATGTGAGGGGAGGGGGTGGGGCGAAACGCCTATTTGCTTATCCCCCCCCCCCCTCCCCCAATAATTTTTGATTTTTTAAACTAGTGTATATGCGTTATGTAAATTTAATTAAAATATTTAAATACTACTTGCAACTACTACTGAAGAAAGGGGTTATAAGAACACAAAAATATTGTTATTTGATAAAAACGATTTCTTTACTTTACTTACATATATTTTCTAATTAATAAAGTTTTTCATTATCGGATTATTTATCTTCTCAATATATATTATTTTGTAGTAAAATTATCATTATTGAAACACGTGAGTCAAATTTGAACAATTAAAAATGTAGTGCATCAACTAACTATATATCCAACTAACTCACTAACTAAATGACAATCAAAATAATTAGATATCAATATAATCTACTAACTGCTCCTTAGAGAATAATCTTAGTTGACTTGGAAATTGAGAAATATTTGTATCATTCTAAGAACAAACATTTACTTAGTTATCTAGATTTCAGTTAGTCAATTAGTTTTCTAGTATTATTGAAAAGAGGTAATTCAATAGTTTTTATTATCTATAATGCTCTAATATAATATTGTAAATATAGTCTTTTTTAAAATCAATTCAAGAATTATCTTAGTATATCAATGATACCTTGGCATTTTTCATCTTCAATTCTTCTATATTGGCCTTTGGCACAAAGGCATTTATACGTTTCTTCGGATAGAGAGTCTGTGGGCTTGCTCAAAGCAACACATCTTTCTCCTTTCTCGCACATCTCATTGAGACACGGATTCGTAGGATCTTCTAGGCGAAAAGATGAAATTTTTTTTGAAGAAAATAATATCATAAATGCGCACAAAAATTACTGAGAGTAAAATAGTTACAAAATTTTAGATCATTATGTACACTGCCAGATTTCTTATTGAAGATTCAGCAGATATGTCAAATCGTATTTCAGCTGTTCTACGTCGAGAATGCAGCGAAGCCCTGCATAACGACTTAACTTAATTACCATTCTGAAAGAAGACTTCATGAGCTCTACTAAAAGAATTCTATAGAGACTTCTTAGTAAAAAGAAGTCTCTCTACTAAAAGAATTTTCAAAAAAATATTAAGAAGATGAGTCGTCTATTCTTGTATCTGGAAGGAAGGATTTGACGATTCCCCTTCAATTTTTGAGGAATTTAAAGCTACCCAGCTTTTTGTTGAAGAGATCGTATCTAATGATATGTGTACTCCTCCAAAGATAGAAAGTGAGGGATTGCAAAGAACTAGACATTTAAAAACATTCTTATAATGATCAAAAATCTCATTCTAATTTTTATTTTCCAATAAAATTTACTTTTCATATCTTTTTATTATTATAAAAAATGACATGAAATTCATAATCTTTACGCAATTCATTTGCTTATTTTATGTATCACTTGTTTACTTGTACAATTAACTATTTTTAAATTTTGTGATTTTTTTCTAATTTTTTGGGTACCTTTACTATTATTTTTATACTTTAATCTTTTCTTTTTATTTTATCTTTTTCTTTTTAGGTTTTAGATAGAAAGTCACATGAAGAAAAGAAAATTTGGTATAGAAGAGATAGACATTTTTTCCCAGATGTAAATCATGAAGAGTCACTCTTACTTCCTCAGCTCAGCTCTAAATCATTCCTGCTTCTCTAAATGTAGTCTTTCCATTCTGGCTGATAATAAAATCAGGCCACTATTTGAACAAGATAGAATCAATCAAGGCCAATACCAGCATATCAAGATTGAACTTTTTAAACACATCACATTGGAGCAAGGCTTTTTGTATGACTTTTCAGTCGACTATTGAGAGTTATTGTCAGACAATGCAATCATTCAATCAATGTCTCATTGGCTCTTAGAATTCGATCGAATGACATATGAATCTAGTAGTATCTAGTGTGTAGTTTTCACACA